>OW285241.1:61080607-61450607 GCA_935421215.2 Melolontha melolontha | reverse complement strand
GTCTTCGGTGAGGTGCACTGATGATCTGTAAAAAAACAGTGAAATATCGATATATGCACATTCCGCGCAGATAAGTTTTTCACAAAATTTTTCATTTGTACTGACAACTTGTACAGTTGATGTCGCGGCTTGTTGCGTCTACAATCTAGGGCAAAAGTGATTTGCCGAATTGTAGAATTAAATGCAACAAATTATAGCGACAATCGCATGTAAAATGAGATTTAATAATTATTAATTCTCATACACATGAAGTTCATTACAGTTCGTATATATACACGTAGTATAGAAGTGAAAATCATGTCTGTCTTCGGTGAGGTGCACTGATGATCTGTAAAAAAACAGTGAAATATCGATATATGCACATTCCGCGCAGATAAGTTTTTCACAAAATTTTTCATTTGTACTGACAACTTGTACAGTTGATGTCGCGGCTTGTTGCGTCTACAATCTAGGGCAAAAGTGATTTGCCGAATTGTAGAATTAAATGCAACAAATTATAGCGACAATCGCATGTAAAATGAGATTTAATAATTATTAATTCTCATACACATGAAGTTCATTACAGTTCGTATATATACACGTAGTATAGAAGTGAATATCATGTCTGTCTTCGGTGAGGTGCACTGATGATCTGTAAAAAAACAGTGAAATATCGATATATGCACATTCCGCGCAGATAAGTTTTTCACAAAATTTTTCATTTGTACTGACAACTTGTACAGTTGATGTCGCGGCTTGTTGCGTCTACAATCTAGGGCAAAAGTGATTTGCCGAATTGTAGAATTAAATGCAACAAATTATAGCGACAATCGCATGTAAAATGAGATTTAATAATTATTAATTCTCATACACATGAAGTTCATTACAGTTCGTATATATACACGTAGTATAGAAGTGAATATCATGTCTGTCTTCGGTGAGGTGCACTGATGATCTGTAAAAAAACAGTGAAATATCGTAGAATTACGTAAAACTTAATTCCCTCAAAAATTTAACATGCACTTAGAACCATCAACTGATCTTACTTACGGCTGGAGCACGAATCCCTTATACAGACACGCCAATCGAGGCGATAGGGAGGGGAGACATACGTACACGTAGGATAAAAATTAAAGCAACTCGTGACCAAAACAGTATACCGGGAGATAAAACGTTAAATATGTATGACGAAATTCGAAGCATAACAACTATATAATATATAGAATGAAATTTAAAGCATAACAGCACAATCCTGAAACACACTGCTGAAAGGGATGCGTTCAGTACCAGAATCATTACTGGCGACGAATCATGGGTGTACGGTTATGATCGCCAAACATTGGAAGATGCCTTCAGCACCACTGCCGAAGAAATCACGGCAAGTTTGAAGCAATGGCAAGTCGATGTTGATTTGCTTCCTTGACGGTGATGGCATCGTGCACAAAGAATTTCTCCCATCAGATGAAACAGTTAATTGTCGGTTTTATTGCCATTACGAGAAAACATTCAACGCAAGCGGCCTAAAAAGTGGCGCAACAATTCGTGGATACTTCACCACAATAATGCATCACACGTCATTGGTTGCGCGTCAGTACTACCCCATCTTCTCTACTCCCCAAATCTTGCCCCTTACGACTTCTTCTAGTTTCCGAAGTTGAAAATGAAGCTCAAAGAGCGTGATTGAGGAGATCCAGACCGAATCGCAGAGAGTGTTGAACACTTTAACACGTAAAGACTTCCAGTACTGCTTCCCGACATGGACAAGTCGCTGGGATCGGCGTATTAAAGGAGAGTAATTTGAAGGGGATGCTGGCAAATAAGTTGTAAGAATTTATTGAGTTTTTTTACATTCCAGAAATTTCTGAGCAGCACCTCGTACAATAGGTTATGTTCGCTTAATGTAGACAACGTCGACTGATACTTAAACTTACTAACAAACTATTTATGCCCCCCTGGTTTGGGCGAAACACCCAGCTAAGAGCCGACTTGAATACACAGAGCCTTGAGGAACAACTACCAAACTGACTCCGGGTACGTGGGGACGTGCTTTTATTTCCGCTAACCCGTTTGTGGCGAAACTTACGCTTCGACTCGAAGGATACCCCGAAAATGGGAGTTAGATTATTGGGGAACTACTTCGCCCCTCCCCCTCCCAGCAGCAGAAGATTGAAAGCCCAGGGATTTACAACAATATGACTACGGGCCTTAATCACTGGAACTACTTACTCCTTGGTTGACTCGCTTCCCACAAAATAAAATCACATCCCACCTCACTGATTCGTAAATAAATTTCTCAACAGCCCGAGACATCAGAGGCTTTAAAGAGGACGAAGACATAATGAAACCCAAAGAAAAAAAACAGAAATCAAGAGAACGGTTTATTTGCAACCCAAATTTGCTTATTCCTTCCTTCAATTCTTTGAAAATTCTCGTAAATTCTTTTCTGTATTGTCAGTCCGTCGTTAAAAATAGTTCCATTCGTTTTCTGATTGGTCTTTCTCATTATGACTTCCAGCACTGAATTATATAATCTTGTAATCAAAGAATTTCTTTGCTTCTTCAAGAACTTTTTTTATTTTAAATTCATCTGGCCTGTAGTATTTCAAATTAATTAATTTGTTGTTTGATACAACTTTTATTTTATTATCTGTTGGAGATTGATGTACCAATGGTATGTTGGCTCGTGGACTAAATGTTTACAATGACCTTGGTTTTTGGGAGTGATGCTTGAACGTCAGTTACGACCACCACGATCTCGCACAGGACGTACACGGACAATAAAATTGATTAGATTGGTGTTTCTCATTATGACTTCCAGCACTGAATTATATAATCTTGTAATCAAAGAATTTCTTTGCTTCAAGAACTTTTTTTATTTTAAATTCATCTGGCCTGTATTATTTTCAAATTAATTAATTTGTTGTTTGATACAACTTTTATTTTATTATCTGTTGGAGATTGATGTACCAATGGCTCGTGGACTAAATGTTTACAATGACCTCGGTTTTTGGCAGTGATGCTTGAACGTCCGTTACGACCACCACCATCTCGCACAGGACGTACACGGACAATAAAATTGATTAGATTATAAATCTAATCAATTTTATTGTCCATGTACGTCACTCTTATTATTTTTTTGAACTCTACAGTTTTATCTCCGGAAGAAGCAACAAAGTTGTTGCGAAATATAGAGATAATTAATAAATGAATTTTTAATTAACAGACCGCTTGACCGCTTTTAATTTATTTTATCCAATATAGTACGGTCGATAATTTCCTTTAAATTATATATATCTATACAGGCTGATAATTTCCTTTAAATTATATATATCTATACAGGCTGATTCATTTCGGGATTTGTCTATGACTAGAAGCAGTGCTGGAAGTCTTCGCGTGTTAACGTGTTCTACACTATCTGCGATTCGGTCTGGATCTCCTCAATCGCCTCAAAACAGCGTCTTTTCAACTTCAACTTTGGAGCAGGAAGAAGTTGCAAGAGGCAAGACCTCGGGAGTTGGGCGGATGGGGTAGTACTGTCGTCTTCGTTGAGGCTAGAAACTGACGTGCAACAAGTGACGTGTAATGCATTGTTGTGGTGTAGAATTCACGAATTGTTGCGCCACTTGACAGACCGCTTGGGTCGAATGTTTTCTGTTAGTCCTCGGAGAACATCATAATAAAATCGTCCATTATCTTGATAGCATAGACGTAAGAAAGTGTACAATATGGGCGATAGAGATAGTGACGATTATTCAACAGACGAAAATTACCGGAAAAGAAAAGCAGTATACTTAATCGTGACAAATACATTCTATGAACACAAGGATATAAACAAATACACAAGGGAAATGAAAAGTAGAAACGAAAAATCTATAATTGATTATACAGGCCGATTCATTTTCGGCCCTCTCCATGGGGATCTCGCTTATTATTGGAGATAGAGTATAGGTTTGAATTTGGCAAAGTTGTTAAATTTTGTGTTTGTTATAAATCCGTAAAGAAAATAGACCTGTGACAAATGACCTTCGTTATTTAAAAAAAAAACGCGAAAACCCCATTTTCTTCTTTTACCTGTAGCACCGACATTTGGCCTTGTTGAGAAAAAATAAAAACACATTCTTGTGGCCATTTCTAAACCTCTATCCAGTGGTGTACTCTAAATTTTTATACGACGTTTCGTTTCTTTCTGGCCATCATCAACTATCTAATTTCTTATAGGCGCCATATTGGATTTAGACATCTTCAGAAAGAGTTTCTTTTCTGATTTCAACCATGTACTACATGCTGACTAAAGTTTTTGACATTAGGTTTTATTTGAAAGAATAAATTATAAGATTAAATAAGGTAGCCATGGAATTTCTATCTGTCAAACATTTCATTTATTGTTCATTAATAATACAAAAATGTCATACACTAACGAAGAGAAACGAGATATGATAAGTATTTTTTATTCTTCGAACCGAAATTCAACAGTAGCGAGTACAAGATATCTACAATTATATCCAGAACGACAACAGCCTCATCGTACCATTTTTCTAGATCTCGACAGAAATTTGGTCGAGAATGGATCGTTTACTAAGCCGCGTAATGGTCAAGACAACAGGAATTTAAATGAAAATCGACAAGATATTTTACAAATGGTAAATTAAAAGCGTGTTTTCAAATTTCATGTTAATCTTGTATTTTTATAGATAAATAATAATCCATCAATTTCTACACGCGAAGTAGCGTCAGAATTAAATTTGTGCCAGTCCAGAGTTTGGAGAACTTTACATAAAAGTAGGTTTAAACCATACAGGATTCATGTTAGTCACTCTTTACTGCCTGGAGATAATTTGAGAAGGCTAGAATATTGTAATTGGTTAATGGGAAGGATAGAAGGATGGTTACTCGTAAACTGTTTACTAAGTTTACGAGTAACCAGAAGCAGAAGCAGACAGTTATCGCAGACCTGAAGATGGCAAATGTGATTTTTCCGAAACGACGTCCAGAAACCAGCACCGGTCTTTACAAAGACCAAACAATGGAAACGCGGAAGAAAACCCGGAATCTAATTACAACATATATATATATATATATATATATATATATATATATATACATACAGGGTGTCCAGAAACTCTCCTGACAAACGCAGACCGGAGATTCCTCTGATAATTTTAAGACAATTAAACCCAAATTCACCTAGTCCGAAAATGCTTCCTAAGGGAGCTAGAGTTCTTTGAAGATGGCACCTTGTATTTATTTTTTTTTAAATTCCCCCAGAACGCTTCTATTTAGAAAAACAAAAACTGGTATGCTTATTTATCCTCCAGAGATGAATCGATTCCATCAATTGCGAATTTCTAGTACCGGTCATAGGCGACCGTTTTGGGTAGGTCAACGGTTATTTTAAGGCATAACTTTTTGTCTTTAACTTTTAAGCATTTGTGACACTAGATTATTAAATTTTCAGGTATTCCAGTACTAAAATGTACTCTTACTTTAAGTCGGTAGGATACACCGTTTTCTAGAAAAATCGGTTTGTATATTTTTCGTTTTTTCTTCATTAAAGTTCAATTTATTATGTACCTACTTATTTTTAGCGACGAAGTTGGCTTGGACTATCAAGGCATGGATGAAAATTAATTTAATAAATTAAAAACAAATTATTTATTACAATGGAACGAAACTAACAAAAAAAGAACAAGTATCAAAGGTAGATTGCTACAAAAGTTGCTCGATGTGATGACCATTAGTCTCTATGCATAAGTTTACCCTTTTGCTTAGAGAACGCCGAATTCTTGCAAAAATTCCAAAGTTATTTCTAAATTCGTTGCAAGCATCTTGTATCCTTAGCCAGAGTTGTGCGCGATTTTGTATCGGAACGGAATAAACAAATGCTTTTATGTATCCCCAAACACAATAATCGCAAGGATTCAAATCCGGCGACCTTGCTGGCCAAGCAACTGGACCGCCTCTTCCAATCCAATGGTCTTCGTAGTTATTATCTAGAAAGTCTCGTACATTCCTGCTAAAGTGGGCCGGACAGCCGTCCTGTAGAAACCATAAGTTTTGCCGAATATTTAAACGCACCTCATCTAACAAATCAGGTAAAATATTTTGCAGGAAATGTAAGTAATCAGCACCATTTAAACGAGCAGGTAATTCCACAGGTCCAAGTAGATAATCGTCAACTACTCCTATCCAGACGTTTATGCTAAACCTATGCTGATGCTTAAATTCTTGAACAACGTGGGGATTGTCACCAACGTATGAATAATAATGTGCATTATGTACATTAAAAATTCCATTTTTTGAGAATGTAGCTTCGTCACCAAACAAAATGTTCCTGAAGAAATCTTCATCTTGATTTTTCTGATTTTGTAACCATCTAGCGAATTCTACGCGAGCAGGAAAATCTCCTTCTAGCAGTGCTTGCACCTTTGTAAAATGAAAAGGATATAAATTTTCTTTGTGTAAGATATTTCCTACGGAAGATTTTGAAATTGTGGGGTACATGGCAGATAGTCTTCGAACGCTAATTTCTGGATTTTCCTCAACTTCCATTAAAATAACATCTTCATGTTCTGCTGTTACATCATTATGTCTCCCTGTTTCATTATTTTTTGGGACCACTGAACCTGTTTCTCTTAATCGTTGATGAAGAGCTGTAAATGTTGAGTGAGTGGGATGCTGACGATTGGAAAATTTTTCAGCGTATCTACGTTGCGCCGCTCGAGCGTTACACCTCATTTCGCCATAAACTAAATGCATATCGGCGTATTCCTCATTAGTAAAAACCATTTTTTTTTAAATTGAAATCGTTGTGTTTGAATAACACAAAGTAAAAAATGAAAAGATAAACTTCGCGAACTGACAACAATTTGACAATGAAAAACGTAGGTTTTACTTCTGTTGGCAGTTCAGAGCTAACTATTACAAAAAATAAAAAATTGAACTTTAATGAAGAAAAAACGAAAAATTTACAAATCGATTTTTCTAGAAAACGGTGTATCCTACCGACTTAAAGTAAGAGTACATTTTAGTACTGGAATACCTGAAAATTTAATAATCTAGTGTCACAAATGCTTAAAAGTTAAAGACAAAAAAGTTATGCCTTAAAATAACCGTTGACGTACCCAAAACAGACGCCTATGACCGGTACTAGAAATTCGCAATTGATGGAATCGATTCATCTCTGGAGGATAAATAAGCATACCAGTTTTTGTTTTTCTAAATAGAAGCGTTCTGGAGGAATTTAAAAAAAAATAAATACAAGGCGCCATCTTCAAAGAACTCTAGCTCCCTTAGGAAGCATTTTCGGACTAGGTGAATTTGGGTTTAATTGTCTTAAAATTATCTGAGGAAACTCCGGTCTTCGTTTGTCAGGAGAGTTTCTGGACATCCTGTATATAGTAAATTCAATTTGTTGGCGATTTAAGGTCTGGTTTTACTTTAAAATATATATATTTAAAACAACCCTAAATGTTTCGGCAAATTATGCCTTTATCAAGGAATATAAAATATAAATGACAGTATATTAATGTCATACATTTGAGTTGCTATGGATAAAATTATTTAAAGATACATTCCAATTGAATAATAATAAATCATGCCTTAGTATTCAAAAATAGATAGACAACAAAAACAGGGAAACACAAGACATGAGTTATTATTATGTATGCGCCCGTGGAGCGTCTTAAGATGTAAAGCTGTCGGCATTCGCCTTAAACGAGAAGCAAAACCACGAAAACCTACTCGGACAACCAGACAGGAATCAAAACACGGAACTGTCGGCATGATACGCAAATGTATATGATATTTAAATGTATATGACATTTAAATAACTTAAGATATATAATTATATAACACCAACATATATTATGATGGAACAGGAAAAAAATTCAATTAACAACAGAAGTGATATAAAAAATATAATGCTTAAATTTTTTATATAATTTCTGTTGTTAATTGAATCTTTTTCCTGTTTAATACTAATCATTTCTTTAATTTCCCTTTTCATTGTGTGTTGTTCTTTATCAATTATCTGTGTGTTTTCAAAATCGAAATCTGGATCGCGTTGTAGCTTGTGTGTAGGTAAAGCAGTTTTGTCTGTTTTAGAGTATTTGTGGGCTTGTATTCTTTTGTATAAATATTGTTTAGTTTGGCCTATTTTTTTCTATTTTAGGTTTAAGTTTTGAAAATAAATTTTTATTGGTATTGCTAAGTTTATATGTTGTAGCTATATCTTATTTTTTAAAGTGTATTTAATTTTTTCTGATAGTTGTGGAACATATGGAATCGTGATATATGTTGTGTCATTATTTAAATTGTTATTGATGTCTGCAGTGTTGTATATTTGGAGTATTCTTTTTTTAATTGTTTGGTCTATAAGTTGTGGTGGATAATTATTATCTGTTAAGATTGTTTTAATTTTCTTGATGTTATCTTTTCTGTATTGAGTATGTGATAGTTTTACAGCTCTATCAGTCAGATTATTTATAATCATTTTATTGAATACTGTAGGAGCATTTGAGCGGTAATTCATATATCGAAAAGAAGCTGTGGGTTTATTATACCAATTTGTATAAATAGTACCCTGTCTATCATAGCTTAAAGAAATATCAAGAAAATTAATACTGTTATTAATTTATTCTTCAATAGTGAATTTTAATTTGTTGTGAAAATTGTTGAATTTATTTAAAAGATAGTTTATTTTATTAGTCGGAATACATGTTATGATATCATCAACATATTTTTTGAAGAAAATTGGGTAGAAGTCTAATGAATTGATAACGTTTTGTTCTAAATATTCCATTACCAGATTTGCAATAGGAGCAGCTAAAGGAGAGCCCATGGCAATTTTCTTCAAAAGATATGTTGATGATATCATAACATGTATTCCGACTAATAAAATAAACTATCTTTTAAATAAATTCAACAATTTTCACAACAAATTAAAATTCACTATTGAAGAAGAAATTAATAACAGTATTAATTTTCTTGATATTTCTTTAAGCTATGATAGACAGGGTACAATTTATACAAATTGGTATAATAAACCCACAGCTTCTTTTCGATATATGAATTACCACTCAAATGCTCCTACAGTATTCAATAAAATGATTATAAATAATCTGACTGATAGAGCAGTAAAACTATCACATACTCAATACAGAAAAGATAACATCAAGAAAATTAAAACAATCTTAACACATAATAATTATCCACCACAACTTACAGACCAAACAATAAAAAAAAGAATACACCAAATATACAACACTGCAGACACCAATAACAATTTAAACAATGACACAACATATATCACGATTCCATATGTTCCACAACTATCAGAAAAAATTAAATACACTTTAAAAAAATATGATATAGCTACAACATGTAAACTTAGTAATACTAATAAACATTTATTTTCAAAACCTAAACCTAAAATAGAAAAAAAAACGAGAAACACATGTCATCTATAAAATACCATGTCGCGATTGCGATAGTTACTACATAGGCCAAACTAAACAATATTTATACAAAAGAATACAAGCCCACAAATACTCTAAAACAGACAAAACTGCTTTATCTCCACACAAACTACAACGCGATCACCATTTCGATTTTGAAAACACACAGATAATTGATAAAGAACAACACACAATGAAAAGGGAAATTAAAGAAATTATTAGTATTATACAGGAAAAAATTCAATTAACAACAGAAGTGATATAAAAAATTTAGGCAGTATATACTATAACTTAATTTTATGTAACGATATGCAATTTACCATCATAATATATGTTGCTGTTATATAATTATATATCTTAAGTTATTTAAATATCATATACATTTGCTTATCATGCTGACAGTTCCGTGTTTTGATTCCTGTCTGGTTGTCCGAGTAGGTTTTCGTGGTTTTCCTTCTCTTCTTAAGGCGAATGCCGACAGCTTTACATCTTAAGACGCTCCACGGGCGCATACATAATAGTAACTCATGTCTTGTGGTTCCCTGTTTTTGTTGTCTATCTATTTTTGAATACCAAGACATGATTTATTATTATTCAATTGGAATGTATCTTTAAATAATTTTATCCATAGCAACTCAAATGTATGACATTAATATACTGTCATTTATATTTTATATTCCTTGATAAAGGCATCATTTGCCGAAACATGTAGGGTTGTTTTAAATATATATATTTTAAAGTAAAACCAGACCCTAAATCGCCAACAAATTGAATGTACCATAACATACAAAGGTCATATAATAATAATATCTTTATATATATATATATATATATACGAGGCTCATTTTTAAAGTAAGAACCGTTTGCGCATAGCAACCGCGCAGGCTGTCACGTGACGCCCGCTCTAGGTCAGCCACTCTTACCCGGTCCCCAACTACGCAGTCAGTTGATTTCATGTCTCTGCCACTGTTGGTTCTATCGTAACACTGCTTTGTTTGTCGCCATGTCAATCAATAATCCCGCCGATTGTGAAGTGCGCTCGGTTATTCGGTTTTTAAACGCAAAACAAGTTCGTCCCGCCGAAATTCACCGGCAGCTTGTTGAAGTTTATGGTGAAGGTGTAATGAATGACAGTAATGTGCGTAAATGGTATAGGCTTTTCAATGAAGTAAGAACAAATGTTCATGATGAAGAACGATCTGGCCGACCAACTGTCATTGATGAAGACGTGGAAAAAAAAGTTGATGAGGAAATTCGCCAAAATCGGCGCTTTACGATTGACGAACTTCATGGGAAATTTCCACAAGTTTCAAGATCGGTTGTTTATCACATTGTTTCCGACAAACTTTATTACAAAAAAATTTGTGCGAGATGGGTGCCAAAAATGTTGACAGAAGAACACAAAAAGAAGCGTTTGGCATATTCTTTGTCATTTTTGGAGCGCTACGATAAGAGTGGTGATGAGTTCTTGAATCATATTTTTACCGGTGATGAAACGTGGGTAGCGTACTACACTCCAGAGACTAAACGTCAATCCAGTGAATGGCATCACTCAAATTCACCAACGAATCCACGAAAATTCAAACAAGAACCTTCGACACGGAAAATCATGGCCACGGTCTTTTGGGATCGGAAAGGCGTTCTTCTGATTGACTTTCTGCCAAGAGGAATGACCATAAATGCTGAGAGATATTGCGATACACTAACTAAGCTTAGGCGCGCTATTCAAAATCGCCGGCGGGGACTTCTGTCTAGCGGCGTCGTGCTGCTTCACGATAACGTTCGCCCTCACACTGCAGCAACGACAAAGACGCAACTGGACAAATTTCGATGGAAATTACTGGTCCATCCCCCCTACATCTCTGACCTGGCACCATCAGACTTTCATGTTTTTCCTAAACTCAAAGAATATCTTGGTGGAAAGCGATTTGAAAATGATGACGTGTTGAAAGAAACTGTTACTAACTGGTTAAATGCTCAGACGGCAGAGTTCTATGGTGAGGGGATCCAAAAGCTAGACTATGTAGAAAAGTAAAAATATGTTCATACTTCAGTTTTTGATACAATTTATGTTCATAAATAAATTTGCTGTTACTCCACTTAAAAACGGTTCTTATTATTATATATATATATATATATATATATATATATATATATATATATACGAGGGGCATTTTTAAAGTAAGAACCGTTTTTAAGTGGAGTAACAGCAAATTTATTTATGAACATAAATTGTATCAAAAACTGAAGTATGAACATATTTTTACTTTTATATATATATATATATATATATATATATATATATATATATATATATATATATATAGATAGATATATATACATATATATTATTACTGTATTTCATCAACGAATGCATCATTTCTTATTACTTATTACTAGAGCAGACCAATTTCCGTGCGCGCCATGTGCGCCGATGTGAGGATGATAGTATTGCGTTGTGTTTTTTATTTGTATTGTGTTTTTTTAAATCCTCTGTCGTGCACACAATCACTGATTTCATACGTTTTCCATTTTATTTATAGGTACATACAACGCTGCTATTATATGTACTATTCTTATTTTTCGTGTGTATATGCATATTACTTTAATAGCAGCTAACCAAATGTATATTTAATTATTTCTGATAGAATAAATGTCTCTACTTCTATACTTATATCGGTAACAAGCTCATGTTGCGTCCTTATTCTATTACAGTCGCATACCGGCGCTCATGACGCGCACGGAAATTGGTCTGCTCTACTTATTACTTATTACCTCCTTCCCTATTGATTTCTCTTGAATAACAACTAGCAACCATACAATTTTCTTGGAAAGGCGATTTTTATTTTCTCAATATTTCTAGGAAACTAATAAGACGAAACAAGAGATATTCGCAATTGTATATACGCGTAATTACAGGAACTTTCACATAAGCTATCACACGACCCCATTTACTATTCAAATCTTTAAGAGAATGTTTGTCACAGAGGCCCAGTTGATGTAATATATATCGTTTTCCAAAAGTAATGATCGAACTATGTAATTAAATAAAACATATTGTGTATGAGCTGCATCGTTAATTTTTATTTACAGGTAGAATGTATTTAATATCTCTTTGTATGAAATCTAATATCGGTTAAATTTCCACCACGGCTTCCTTGGAGTGAATTTTTTTTTTATTTATATATTTATTACCCAACAGAATTATAATTCCATTTACAGGATAAAATAAAACAAAATTGTAAATCATACACATAACAATAAGTACTAATAGGAAAAAAAAAGTATTGTAAAGACACAATTTCCTAAATATAAAAAAATATAAGGAAGCCTAAAATAAAATAAT
This sequence comes from Melolontha melolontha, assembly GCA_935421215.2. Lineage (NCBI taxonomy): Eukaryota > Metazoa > Arthropoda > Insecta > Coleoptera > Scarabaeidae > Melolontha > Melolontha melolontha. The sequence goes on along the minus strand of OW285241.1, from coordinate 61,437,827 downwards.
ATATATAAATATAAACAATATTCCAAAACCAATAAAAACAAAAAAGAAACGGGAACATCCAGGAATTAATTGCACACTACAATGAATGCACATCGCAGATGTTATAGAGACGCTGTCTGAAGCTCAACAAACCATAAAAATGTATATCCATTTCAGAAGAAAGCTGATTGTAATTACTGCTCATAACGTAGACAGGAGACCTGACCAACACATTGGTTCGAGGAAAAGGGTGATAGAAAGTACGGGAAAGACGTGTGAAGAATAGTGGGACAAGAAAATTAAAGTAAGATAATAGTGTTGTGCAGTCAACTTCGTTGTGAAGAAGCCTATGAAGGAAGTTGAGACTGGCTACAAAACGTCTGAAGGAGAGAGAAGGCACCTTGAAACGAGAAAGGAGTTGAGTGTGATCAAAGCCCCTGTCAGGATAGACGCCGTCCACCTTGAGCCACATGTATTTCAAAAATCGCCGCTGAACTTGCTCAGGTAGACGTTTTTGTGATTGATAAAATGGATACCATATCAAGCTGGCATATTCCAAACGTGATCTCACTAATGAGTTAAATAAGGTTGTCAATACGCTCACGTTAGAAAATTCGCCACTGTTGCGGATAATAAAACCAAGAGTTTGTGTGGCCTGCTTAGACACATTGCTGATATGTTCATTGAAAGTCAGTTTCATATCGAAGGTAATGCCCAGGTCTTTAATTGATTCAACACGGGATTTACTTATATCCCCAAGTTGGTAATCAAAGTGCATAACATTACGCCTTTTGGTGAAAGATAAAACCTTGCACTTAGTGGGGTTCAAAGGCAAATTGTTATCCTTGCACCAAGTTTGTATATTAACCAGATCTGTTTGAAGTCGAAGGCAGTCCCTCGAGTCGGAGACTCGAGAAAACAACTTTAAGTCATCGGCAAAGAAAAGGTTATTAGACTCGAGCTGGTCTGAGAGATCGTTAATGAAAATAATGAAAAGCAGAGGACCCAAGTTAGAGCCTTGCGGAACTCCCGAAGTGGCAATGTAAGGTGTCAATAAATATCCGTTGTAGAATACACGTTGAGGCCTATTATGTAGATATAAAGTTAAAAGGTTAGCCAGCGGTTTACTAAATCCAAAACTCGCCAATTTAGCTGGCAAGATAGCGTGATCCACTCGATCAAATGCCTTGGCAAAGTCAGTATATACGACATCAACCTGTGACCCGCAATCCAACGCGTCAGCAATATATTGAGAGAATACCGCAAGGTTAGAGACAGTAGATCGCTTTTTCATGAAGCCATGTCGATTCGGTGATATTGCAGTCTTAATAAGAGGGTATGCCTTCTGGTATAATACAATTTCAAAAACTTTCGCGAAGTTCGAAATGATGGCAATAGGACGGTAGTTGGCAATGTCCGAAGTATCACCAGCTTTTAAGACAGGAACAATTTTAGTACTCTTCCAAATAGCGGGAAAAGTAGATGTAGCGAGAGCCAAATTAAATATCTTCGCTAATGGTGTTGCAAACACGTTTCCACAGTCCCTCACAACAAAAGCAGGAATTTGATCATCTCCAGAAGTAAATTTATTCTCAACCATCTTAGTGCTGAGCAATACATCATCATCCGATAAGTGATGCAAATGGAGAAGCATTGAATTGATTGATAGGAGATCTATGTTATTATTCGTAGAGGGCGTATTGTAAACGTTCTTAAAATGATCAGCAAATGCGTTAACTATTGATTGAGGATCCTCAAGATTGACTCCTGATAGCTGCATTCTACCTGGAATACGACTTCTCTTCTTTCTTTAAGCAATGTAGGACCAAAATTGTCTGGGATTGTCTCTAAGCTTAGTTTCAGTAATTCTAAGATAGGTCTTAGAAGCTGAAGATATTTGTTTCTTAACTAATGCTCTCAGATGCTTGAACAGTGATAGAGATACAGCGCTTTTGGTACTTTTAAAATGCTTAAAATATTTATATTTTAATTTTAGGTTATAAATTATTTCGGGAGTATACCATTTAGGAAAACGTGGGGGTAATTCACGTAAGTGGGAACGTATTTTTCGAACACAGAATATAAAGCATCGTAGAAAACTTCACACATGGTATCAACATCCGAGACACTGTCCAAAAAGTCCCAATTAATACACAACAGTGCATTATATAAGAGAGGAAAATTTGCTTTACGAAAGTTGAAAGACTTGTTATTGTTAGTTGGAAAGTTGGCCGAGGTATCTGAGAAAATAGAAGTATTAATAATTAAAGATGGTGAGTGTCCTCGGAAACCAATGGTGAACCGTCGCGTATGACCTCGCAATCCATATCAGATAAAACGCGATCCAGCAATTTGTTGTTAGAATTAGTAATGCTGTTGTGTTGATTAAGGTTGCACATGTCCATAAAAGATGTTACAAGTATCGATTTAGTATTATTACCCGCATTGAGGTTAAACTGAGGACAGTTGAAGTCACCTATGATGATTAAATTAGGATAGTTGAAAACTACTTCTTCAAATAATTCCAAAAACGATTCGAAATTTGTAATCGAAATATAAGGCGGTATATAGAGAATAATAATATGTAAAGAAATCACATTTATAATACATTTGCCTCCAACGATGTCAACATAAGAAAATTCACGAAACACATCAGATAAATTTAAATCAATAAAACTTAGAGTGCTCCTGTATGCTAGTAGAACGCCTCCTCCGCGAGACTGCCCTAGTTCTTCAAATCGTCGATCACAACGTATGACTGAATAGGTATCAGGAAAAAATTCGGCACTATAAATATCACTCGAAAACCACGTTTCACTAAGTCCGATAACATCAAATGGCGAAGAAGTGACAGATGGAAAAAACTGAATGGCCTTTGTTCTCAATCCACGCACGTTCTGATAGTAACAGGTAAGATTATTTCTGTTGGGCGAAACTAGTTTAACGAGACAAGTTTAGGAACACCCCTGATGTACTTAATTTGCAGGGATTCTCCGCTTCCCACACGCTGTCGCAATTCAATCCTCAAGGAATTGAAATGTTGTTGCTGACGAGGAGTTCGGTCGAAAGCAACACGAACATCCTTGAAACTGCCATCCCGAAGAGATCCCTTAGCTCTACGGATAACATAATGAACCTGTTGTTCATCCTTCAAATTTATTTTGATGGGCCTTGGATTGAATTTGTTCGGAACCACCTTCCCCAAGCGCACTGGTGGAGCGCCAGCGTCAGCAGAAAGTTGGCTTAAGATGTCACGACATGTATCATCAACCTTCTTTCGACGATCAGCAACTGGCAGGGATGCATCCTCAGGCAAGCCGAACAATATTATATTACACTTTCTCTTTTCGCGCTCCCGGATTTCCTGGATTACCTCCTCAAAATCCTTAGCGCCCAATGAATGGTTTTGTGGAGTTAGAGAATGTGTTCTCTATTCATTAATTTCGTCCTTTAAGGCAACAATTGCGGCTTTTAATTCAGCCATATCGTTCCCCAATGCCAGTACACTGCACGCATGTCCAGGAAACGCCCCGCTTTGAACGAATAACCTGCACCTCAGAAATGGTAACATCAACGCATTGGTAATTAAATACTTTCTTGCATATGTCGCATGTCAACGTTTTATGCTCCTCAACAGAGACTTTGCAGCAGTGAAAAATTGACAAAGCAGTAGGAGCCATAATAATAAACTGCTCAGTAAGAGAAATAACAATAGTAATAAGTAAAGAAAGAGAAACAAAAAGACAGACACAATGATTAATTAGCAGAAAATAGTAGCGTGTATAAAATTGTAAATTTGAAATGTATTGATGTTATTGCATTTGACACAATTAAATTGGTACATAATTACATTCATTAATTTCGCTTACAGATAATCTGCAGAAATTTTGGCGAGACTTTAATTAATTAAATAATTAAGGGGAAAAAAGGATAAAAACAAGTTAAAAAAAATACTAAAATTCATAAACAAAACTGCGCAACTCAAAGCGAATCAAAAGTTGTTGAAATAAATATACCTGATGGGCTAGGTCTGGCCTTGTGTGCGTCTGCCAAGGATGTAACGATGGCGACTCGACTTTCAAATCCTCAAACCAGAGATCGCAACGAAAGGGGCGAGGTGAAACTAAATTGAAAAATTTCACAAACACGGTGAACTATGAAACTTTTCTTACTTTGCCATAGTTACGTAAAATCCCTTGTTAGTACAGCGTGCACGTAACCCACGAGTCTAATTACAGAAGCAGCGTAGCGCTTTTGACTGGTAACAGTTCGCTAATAATCATTTTAGGCGCATTCATCCCCTACTTTCGAACAACGGATTTTCCCCGAATAACATTACTTATGTTATAATACCCAGGAATAAGTTGTCAATAAACATATCTGAAAGCTGAGTCAATACTTGATTTTGAATATAACGAAATTGTGCACTTATGAAAAACGACGCAATAATTAAAAAAAAAACGCTTTTCGAGTATAACAACTTTAGGAGCTTCTTTGTGCGGTACACCTTTCTTACGTGAAACCATTCCTCATCTTCATTCATTGCTTGTTTTGGTCCACTTGTAATGATAAAATTATGGACTCATCTGTAGCTAAAATCTCTTCATCGCCTCCCACGAGCTTTTGTACAATTGTATTGTTGATTATATGAGTTTGCAAAACGTCATTGCAAATATCGGTAACCTCGTGTATTTCCTCATGATCATTGAGTTGTGCTAGGCGCAAAACGTGTAATAGGATCGCGAAAACTGGTCTTTCTAAATTTTACCAAAGCCAATAGCTCTCCTCAGACTTACCTTTCGTGGGCGGGTTGCTGCAAGGTACCAGTACTACAGAGACAGCTCAGTGAAGACGGTGACGAAACGTTGTTAAATTAACTGATCGATATTTAAAAAGGGCGCCACCGCGTTTTGTAGGCTACTTGTATAAGTGAATACACGCGGAGGACGTACATTTGATAACGTTCCCATTTAGAACCAGGTTTCATCCAAGGAAGCTTAACATATTAAAATAAAACGAACGGCAACCAAATAAGAAGTAACAATATTTATTATAAGATTTTACGTCAAAAATAAAAATGTAAACAAGTGAGAAATATATCACGTGTCAAAATATAATGAAAGGGCTAAGTCCTATACATACAGTCTGTCACAAAAAACGCCCCAAGCCGTAACTCTGTTATTTGTATTTCGATTTTCATGAGATAGGTGCCAAATGAAATGGTTTGATGAGTACTATGTTTGAGGCTACATTTACATTTTCCATCGCCATCTTCAATTCCTAGCGATTGTCAATTTTTTTTTTCAAATTCACGTTATATATTTTTTTGCATAATTGAATAGAGATTTTTTTCCTGAATCCATTGATGTGCAATACATCCATTTTAGTTGTAAATTTAGAAGACAAAAAAATTCAAATACTTTCCGAACATTCTCTTAAAGTGACTTGTATTGTAATGTAGTGCACCATGAAAAAATAAGTGTAAAAAATAACGCATTGTCGATATGTAACTAATTTTAATTCGCAAAGAAAAACAAATAGCAAAACTAAAAAATAAATTCAAAATTTTACAAATATTGTTCGAATTGATTATCGTCATGCTCAACGCAATACTGGCATCTCCTTATAACACCACGGGAGGTATTTAATACGAAATTATTGGGTACTTCCCGACAAGTTTCAATAATTTAGTTTCGTAAATCGTTTACATTTTGTGGTACTGTTAAATAAACTCGATCTTGGAGATATCCCCAAAACCAAAAATCTAGAGGCGTAAGGTCAGATGAACTCGCAGGCCAACGAATAGGTCATATGTGCCAATCCATTGTTCATTAAAATTTCTATTCAACCAACCATTTATTCGTGTATTATGAGGAGTAGCACCGTCTTGTTAAAAATATACTTCACGCAGTTCTTCCAGCGGTAATTCATCCATGCATAATGCGTTATTTTTCCATCGCACACTACAGTATAATACCAGTGATTAAGAGCATATACGGACAGTGTTTTAATAATTTTTTTCTTCTAAATTTAACTAAAATTGATGTATTGCACATCAATGGATTCAGGAAAAAATCTCTATTCAATTATGTAGAAAATATATACCGCGCAATTAAGAAGCGCTGGAAAAAAGTAAATGTAGCCTCAAACATAGTACTCATCAAACCATTTTATTTGGTACCTATCACATGAAAATCGAAATATAAATAACAGAGTTACAGCTTGGGGCGTGTTTTGTGTGACAGCCTGTATTTAAATTTTGACTACTATAAACAAATGCACAAATATTAAGTTATAATTAAAAGTTGGAAATCATGGACGGTTCAAAATCTTTTGATCGTGCCTGTATATTAACATACGGTATACTATATGTCAAGACAAGAAAATAATAAGTACGTATAATGAGACCTCGAGAACGCTTACAAACAGTTTGCAGATTTAGGCATAATATGGCTTAATTTTTAAAACAAATATGACGCCAAATATATTTCCAAGTAATGGTATCCTAAATAATAATTATGATTAAATGTTTCAAATGAATTTAACAGGTATTAAAGGTGAAATTCATCGCCTAATATTGTATAATATACGTAAAATAAATAAAAATTCTGTTAGATAATATCTCATTACTTGAAAACAGTATACTTAAAACAGAAACCTAGCTTTCAAAGTGTAGATCGGTATTCCGTTGATGATGACATCTCTAACCATCTCTCTCTTTCTTCGGTATGGAGTTAATTACTTTATTTCTCAGCTACCTGAGCCAGTAACGTGAACTCGTAATGTGAATAATAATGGGACCATTAATGTGAGATAGCAACGGAAGTCCTACTATAAGATATTATATATTAGCAAAAGCGGAATGCGGGAATAATACATATGAATTCCGCATCCAAAATGGGATCGCTTACCTCTTAAATGTTTGGAGGGTACGATAAATCACGACCCAGACGACGTGGGATGATCCAAGTTTATCTTAGAATTATTAGAATATACGCAAACTAGTTTATCTCAAAGTCTAAATTAAATTTAAATTGCTTACGAAAAAGTGATTTACTTCACATGAAAACTGACCATACTCAAAATGGCCGTCATAATTTTTCTATCTTTGAGTTTCGCGACTTAGCAATTAGCAGATCAGTATATACAGGCTGTCACACAAAAAACGCCCCAAGCTGTAACTCTGTTATTTATATTTAGATTTTCATGAGATAGGTACCAAATGAAATGGTTTTATGAGTACTATGTTTGAGGCTACATTTACTTTTTTCCACCGCCATCTTCAATTCCTAGCGATTGCCAATTTTTTTTTTCAAATTTGACGGTATATATTTTTTTGCATAATTGAATAGAGATTTTTTTCCTGAATCCATTGATGTGCAATACATCAATTTTAATTAAATTTCGAAGAAACAAATTATGATAACACTGTCCGTATAATGCTCTTAGTCACTTATGTTACATACTGTAGTGTGCGATGGAAAAATAACGCCTTACGCATATGTAACTGTCATATTTGACTTTTCTGTACTAAGCAAGCATATTTTGACAGTTTTGAAATAAATCATGAATTTCAATCAACTTACTGACATGCTACAAATTTATTTTGAGTGTAATAAAAACTCTAATCAGGCGTTGCGAATTTACATGGAACGTTTTCCGGAAAGAGAAGTTCCAGAACGTCGTAAGTTTAGCCGACTTGAAGAAAATTTAAGAAGATTTGGATGTTTCAAGAAAACGAAAGTAGTACGCAGGAAATTTTCTGAAAATGTAGAGCTGGACGTTTTGTTAGCTGTTGAAGAAAATGCCAAAACCTCGGTTCGTGAAGTGGCTAACATAGTTGGTACGTCTCGAAGTACTGCGTCTGCAGTACTTAAAGAGCACAAATTTAAGCCGTACATTGCCCAAAAAGTGCAAGCAATAAATGAAAATGATCCAATTCGAAGAACGCAGTTTTGTAATTTTTACTTAACAACTTTGCAACAAGACCCGTTGTTTTATCGCAAAATTATTTGGACAGATGAATGTACTTGTAATTATGGAATTTTTAATCGGAGCATTCATCGCCAATGGAGCCAAGAAAACCCTAGATACGTCGTCGACCGTTATTTTCAACGTCGTTTTAGCTGTAATGTTTGGTGTGGCCTACTCGGAGACCGCTTGATTGGGCCATTTTTTATTGACGGTTCCTTAAATCAACTAAGATATCACCAATTATTAAGCGAAGATGTTGCAAGTTTTTTGGATGAATTACCGCTGGTGGAACTGCATGAAGTATATTTTCAACAAGACAGTGCTACTCCCCATAATGCACGAATAAATGTTCGCTGGTTGAATAGAAATTTTAATGAAAAATGGATTGGCACATATGGACCTATTCGTTGGCCTGCGCGTTCACCTGATCTTACACCTCTATATTTTTGGTTTTGGGGATATCTGAAAGATCGAGTTTATCTAACAGTACCACAGAATGTAAACGATTTACAAAACCGAATAATTGAAACTTGTCGGGAAATACCTAATAATTTCTTTTTAAATGCCACCCGTGGTGTTATAAGAAGATGCAAGTATTGCATTGAGCATGGCGGTAATCAATTCGAACAATATTTGTAAAATTTTTTAGTTTTTAATTTATTTTTTAGTTTTGATATTTGTCTTTTTTTGTAAAATAAAATTAGTTACATATGAATAATGCGTTATTTTTTACATTTATTTTTTCATGGCGCACTTCAGTATAATACAAAGTCACTTTAAGAGAATGTTCGCAAAATCTTTTAAATTTTTTCTCTTCTAAATGTACAATTAAAATGGATGTATTGTATATCGCTAGGAATTGAAGATGGCGCTGGAAAAAATGTAAATGTTGCTTCAAACATAGTACTCATGAAACCATTTCATTTGGTACCTATCTCATGAAAATCGAAATATAAATAACAGAGTTACAGCTTGGGGCGTTTTTTGTGTGACAGCCTATATATATATATATATATATATATATATATATATATATAAGTATCGTAGGGTTACAAATTACGCTTATCTGTTACCGAAGAGATGCAGATGTTTTAACGGTACATACGACCACTGCCTTCAGATTCGGACAAACGCGTGGCCATGGTATCGAAAGTTTAATTTGCTTGCATCTGCCTAGCCTCTCAGAATTGTGCACCCTAATTAATTAGGGGTATTCTTGACAACTTATAGAAAAAGTTAACAAAAAGTTAGTCTTAACGAAAGAAGATAGCGAGAGTTACCAACTGAGAATCTTGTGGTTCTATTGCAGCTAGCGCTAAATTAATCACTCAAAAACGAAAACTTAATTTGATAATTAGCACGACCTTATATCCACCCCTGAGAGTGCTTATTTTTTCCAACAAAATCAAAACGATACGGTAAATTCACAGGCAAAAGTCGTCGTCTAATTGCAATCGTTTTCGTCCCTTCTCCAACATTCCAGAAAGCATGACAGATAGGGTATTATCACAGACGCTAAGAGTATACAGGGACCGACCAAAATATTGTAACAACCATAAAAAGAAATCACACGAACATGTCGGTTAAGGAATTGTCAAATATTTGTGAGCAGTTATATTCATTGAAAAAATATTAGCCAAATTATTCGTCTTTGACTGAATGCTTCCAAAAAAAAATGTTTTTTTTCTAGATATAACGATTCTTTCTACGTAGATTAAATTGTCTTTCGTGAATTTAGTTATCCTGATTTATAAAACCATTCTTCATCAGTAAAAATATCTTTCTGCGCATGTTCGATGTTGTTGTTTATGTTTATAAACCAATTACAAAATTTTTAAATTTTGGTAGATATAATAAACTTCTGACAATCCTTATACAGCTGTGACACGGTATAAAGTTGTAAATCCTATTTTAATAATGTGTGAGTAGCACCACCAGAAATGTTAATTTGTTGACGAACGGATGTTCTTGATTAATTTTCTATTACTCCTTCAATAAAAGTGCAACCCGAATTCAGAGGAACGAATGTTGGAAATCAAAAACGAGGAAATAGTCTCAAAATTAAAATTAAATTCCAACATTTTGCCTTTTCAGAAGAGTCGTTAATTTGTTGAATTTACTTATATCAATATTATGTTTCACGTCAAGCATGGTTTTTACCATTGAATAGTGAGCCAAAATTGTAGAAGCAGGACCTTTTTTTGCCTTTTCATTAAAAAATACCAGCAAAGCGTCTTCTTTAAAATCAATCACTTTTTTTTCACGGCACCATTTCAATAACATTTCATATTGTTGCTCGTAAATTGTACGAGATTTGGAAGGCAGTAGGTCTTCCAACGCCTCTTCGGCAACTTTTTCTAGGCTAAATTCTTCACAATTTTCATTAATTTTACAATTTTTGCAAAATGACAGGGCTTGTTAACACCATAATTATGATGAATTTCATGGCAAACTTGCATCTTTAAAATTTGCAATAACGTTCATAATTTTCAATTATCAATTTTTGTGATATATCTGTTTTGAAAGTGCAAAAAATAGCGTATACTCGACGGCACTAAAGTGCTAAAATCCCTTGAGTGGTTGTAACCCTCGGGTTTCGCCCTCGAGGCCATTAAATGCTTCACTCGCGGGATTAAATGCTGCACTTTAGTTCCTGTGTATATAAAATACTATTATGTAATACATATAATACACGTAATACACATTTTTTTAAATACTTAATATGCCTAAACAGCCGATTTTGTACGTGGTTGTTCACCCAACAATGTAATAATCTGTATAACATCGATATGTAAACATACACTTGTGACGTATGTGTGTGTCTAACTTCAATAGAGGTATTTACATTCAAAATATCTTGAATTCATAGGCGTTACGTAATACAATTTTTAGGGGGTTTTTAATTTTGGGGTTCGCGTCCTAATTAACAATATTTTGGGTTATATACCCAAAATATTGTTAATTACGACGTTAATTATTATAGAATATATTTCTATATAATTTAATCTTTCCATTTTTCGTACGTTGTCTTTTCATTTCAAGAACACGTTATTTTTTACGACGTTGCTAGGCAACCAACTTTTGTTTTTTAAATATTTACGTATGTTTTTTATATTACTTTCTGAATCAGTATATTTTTCTACGTACAAATAGTTACATTTTATGAGTGGTCACATAATGACATTTCCGAGAATAATCGAATTCTAATGTGATAGTCACTTATAACGAAATTGTCGTTACCTGTGCCTGTTAGCGATTTTCGATTGTTTATAAGGAATTTTTTGTTTGTTAGTTACATTTGAGTGTATTTTAATACACTCATTTGTAACTAAGTGAACCATTTTTAAATGGTTCACTTAATATAAAAGGAAACAATTTATATTCTTATCATGGTAGGATATAGTGATCGAAAACGAACACAACAAGAAGTATGCATATTATTCAATAACATCTATCCTAACCATGCTCCTATTGCGCAGTCTTGTGTTTCCAAATTAATTAAAAAATACGCAGATACCGGAAGCGTAAAGGAAAAGCCAAAGACGGGAAGACCAAAAACTGCTACTGGTGGTGTGCTGCATTAAATATTTCGTTGGCGGTTAACGAACGACGCCGGACATCGTGCAATGATCTACAACTTGACTACAATATTTCTGAACGATCTGTTCGTAGAGTGCTTAAAAGAGAGAAATTTCGTCGATACAAAGTTGAATTAGTCAAAAAACTAACGGCAGATGATTTGAATAGAAGGCTGCAACTTTGTGAAATCATGAAAGATGCATTACAACAAAATTCGGATTTAGAAAATAACATTTTGTTTTCTGACAAAGCCACATTTATGTTAAATGGTTATGTTAACAAACATAATTGTCGATATTGAGCTCAAAGAAACTCTAAATGTCTAATAGAAGCTCACACTCAACGACCCCAAAAGTGAATGTTAGGGCGGAATTATCAATGATAATATTATTAGACCATTTTTTGTAGGTGACACGTTAACAATAAATTTATTGGCTCAAAACGTATTTCCAACATTACCAGCAAAATACCCTAATAACAATAACCTGTGGTTTCAACAAGATGGGGCTTCTCCACACTTTGGTTTAGAGCTCAGAAATTATCTGAATAATGTTTTCCCGAACCGGTGGATTGGACGAAGAGGGGCAATAGAGTGGCCGGCCAGATCTCCAGACTTAACCCTTGTGACTTTTTCCTATGGGGTTACATCAAAAATAAAGTTTATGGGCAGCGGCCGAACAATTTAGAAGATCTCCGAATTAAAATTATGCGTGAAATGAGGCAATAGAAAATAATGTGTTTGGAAATGTCAGGCGCTCTTTCAGGGAGAGACTAGAAATGTGCATACAGAAAAATGGACGTCACATTAAACACTAAATTAATTTTAATTTATATTCAATGGTTGTTTTTACTTACAAACATTGATTTGTATTCATAGTTATTATTGCTGTCATTTTGTTATAAGAAACTACTAATTTGATTGACTTTTTTGTTATGTAATCCATTACAAATTTTGTACGGGCGAATGTTTAAATATATGTAGATTGCTAAAATATCGTAAAAAACATACGTTACTATTTAAAAAACAAAAGTTCCCACAGCAACGACACCATAAAAAATAACGCCACAAAAACACAGCAACTTATAATTTAAAGAACTTTTATTTGAAGAAAATTTAGGTTAGAACAGTATTTAACAATAAATAATGGCATTATTCCATACTTTTCCGAAGTCAGTATATATATATATATATATATATATATATATATATATATATATATATATATTTCGTCGAATGTTTTCGCGGTCGTTTGTTGAAGCGTTGTTCTTCGGGATATTTCGCCGCGTTTGGATGATTTCGTCCTGAGAAGGACAACTTTCTTCCTGACGTTTCGGTGACATCACTTTCACCTTTTTCTAGAGGATCTTCTCGTTGCAATGGTAACTTCAAGAGTGCGTCGATTTCCTGTGCCGCTCGTATTATATGGTCCCGTCGTAGTGGGGACGCGTGTCTGACTCCTCGTGATTGGTCCGTCGGTTGTTCTGTCGCTTTCGACTATTGGTCGATGGGTTTGCGTTCGGTCCGAGTTAGTATGACTGGGCTGTGGCAAGTTGTTCTCATTACGTCGCTTGTGTGTAATCTGCCTGTTGAATAAGGCCGACTTCCATGTGTCAGGCAAACGCTGTCCGTCGTCACGTTTGTTCATACAGTTTTGCCGTTTCTCAATTTCTATAACTTCTCTTATAATCCTGTACGTTAACCTCGTACTGCGTGCTATAGTTTTTGTACCGTCAAAATCGATAGTGTGTCCTGTATGTAGCACATGCTTAGCTAGGGATGATGTTGATTCTTTTTTAGCTACCGCATTTCTGTGTTCTTCCCTCCGTACGCTGGTTTTACGGTTAGTATGCCCTATGTATGTTTGTTCGCATTCATAGCACGGTATTTCGTAGACCCCTTGGTTTTCTAGTTCTATCTTGTCCTTTGTATTAGGCAAAATGTCTTTTATTTTCCTGTCTGTCGTATAAATGGTGTCTATGTCGTGTCGGCGTAATATTCTACCTATTTTTTCAGTCGTACCTTTCACGTAAGGGAGAAATGCTGTCCGTGTAGATCTTTCTTTCTTTTTTGGTTGATTCTTGTTAATTCGTGTCGCTCTGTTAATGGTATGTTGTGAATATCCGTTCGCCTGTAATATGTTTTTTATTGTTCCCATTTCTTCGTTTGGATGTTCTGCGTCTGACAAAGCCGCATGGAAGAGAGAAACTAAGCGAGTTTTTACAACATCTGAACACCAGGCATCCGAAAATAAAGTTTACTGTCGAAATGGAGGAAAGAAATCGGCTACCGTTCTTAGACTTGATGATAATCAAAAAACCGGATGGCTCGCTAGGATACACAGTGTACAGAAAACCTACACATACGAACAGATATCTCAACGCATCTTCACATCATCACCCAGCACAGTTAAACTCTGTAGTAAAAACATTAATCCACAGATCTCAAACTTTGTCAGACGCAGAACATCGAAACGAAGAAATGGGAACAATAAAAAACATATTACAGGCGAACGGATATTCACAACATACCATTAACAGAGCGACACGAATTAACAAGAATCAACCAAAAAAGAAAGAAAGATCTACACGGACAGCATTTCTCCCTTACGTGAAAGGTACGACTGAAAAAATAGGTAGAATATTACGCCGACACGACATAGACACCATTTATACGACAGACAGGAAAATAAAAGACATTTTGCCTAATACAAAGGACAAGATAGAACTAGAAAACCAAGGGGTCTACGAAATACCGTGCTATGAATGCGAACAAACATACATAGGGCATACTAACCGTAAAACCAGCGTACGGAGGGAAGAACACAGAAATGCGGTAGCTAAAAAAGAATCAACATCATCCCTAGCTAAGCATGTGCTACATACAGGACACACTATCGACTTTGACGGTACAAAAACTATAGCACGCAGTACGAGGTTAACGTACAGGATTATAAGAGAAGCTATAGAAATTGAGAAACGGCAAAACTGTATGAACAAACGTGACGACGGACAGCGTTTGCCTGACACATGGAAGTCGGCCTTATTCAACAGGCAGATTACACACAAGCGACGTAATGAGAACAACTTGCCACAGCCCAGTCATACTAACTCGGACCGAACGCAAACCCATCGACCAATAGTCGAAAGCGACAGAACAACCGACGGACCAATCACGAGGAGTCAGACACGCGTCCCCACTACGACGGGACCATATAATACGAGCGGCACAGGAAATCGACGCACTCTTGAAGTTACCATTGCAACGAGAAGATCCTCTAGAAAAAGGTGAAAGTGATGTCACCGAAACGTCAGGAAGAAAGTTGTCCTTCTCAGGACGAAATCATCCAAACGCGGCGAAATATCCCGAAGAACAACGCTTCAATATATATATATATATATATATATATATATATATATATATATATATATATATATATATAATATTTTCGTGACCTTGGTATGATATGGTAAACTTAATAAGTCGGCGATTAAAGGTCTGGTTCAATACTTCAAAGTATATATATTTAAAACAACCCTACAAGTTTCGGCAATGATGCCGATTCCATATGTTCCACAACTATCGGAAAAAATTAAATACACTTTAAAAAAATATGATATAGCTACAACATATAAACTTAGTAATACTAATAAACATTTATTTTCAAAACTTAAACCTAAAATAGAAACAATCGAGAAACACATGTCATATATAAAATACCATGTCGCGATTGCGATAGTTACTACATAGGCCAAACGAAACAATATTTATACAAAAGAATACAAGCCCACAAATACTCTAAAACAGACAAAACTGCTTTATCTACACACAAACTACAACGCGATCACCATTTCGATTTTGAAAACACACAGATAATTGATAAAGAACAACACACAATGAAAAGACAAATTAAAGAAATGATTAGTATTAAACAGGAAAAAAATTCAATTAACAACAGAAATGACATAAAAAATTTGAGCAGTATATACTATAACTTAATTTTGTAACGATCTACAATTTACCATCATAATATATTTTTTTGTTATATACCTTATGTTATTTAAATATCAATTACATTTAAATATCATATACTTTTGCTTATCATGCTGACTGTTCCGTATTTTGATTCCTGTCTAGTTGTCCGAGCAGGTTTTCGTGGTTATCCTTCTCGTTTTGAGCGAATGCCGACAACTTTGCATCTTAAGTCGCTCCACGGGCGCATACGTAATAATAACTCATGTCTGGCTTTTCCCTGCTTTTCCCTGTTTTCTGTTTTATGCTGATGTGGTCCTCTACTGGGTTGTAGCCTAGCATATGCGCTACCAAACTCTAGGGGGGTCTGCCCGATGGGCAGTCAGGTGCCATTCCGCCTTTCCAGCAGGAGTGAGGAACCAAGCTACGCGGCGCAAATCACGGCGCCGCGCAATGCACACACCACTAGGACCGGTCCTGGGCGGCAACCTGGCTAGGCTGCTGTTAACAGCACACACACGTTCGACGTGTGTGCATTGCCCCCGCTTTTGCGGAAATCGATAAGATGGCACAAAGTGTGACCGTCGTCGACTGAGGTAGCCACTAAGAGCAACCCCGTGCAGGGTGCGCTTCGCTGGTCTGCGCCTTGCCTCGTTGGGGCGGGGGTCGGGCCGTCGAAGTACTGCTCGGAAAAGTAAAGAAGTTGCCGGGAAAGGGTTGGCGGCCCTACGCAACGGCTGGTTATCCGATCTCTCTAAATTTACGCGACCGGTCACTAAATACACGCACAAGCGCACTAACATACAAAAGCCTACACTTACGCGGTCACACAAATACAAAATCACATACCCAGAGAGAGACGCAAGCTGCCAGCAGCAACCAACACACACATATGTTCACACCTTGCTATCTATTTTTTTGGAATACTAAGGCATGATTTATTATTATTATTGCAATGTATCTTTGAATAATTTAAACCATAGCAACTCAATTATTTGACATTTATATTCTGTCATTTATATTTTTTATTCCCTTGACAAAGGCATCATTTGCCGAAACATGTAGGGTTGTTTTAAATATATATACTTTGAAGTAATGAACCAGACCTTTAATCGCCGACTTATTAAGTTTACCTTATATATATATATATATATATATATTCAAAATAATAGATTTTTTATTGGTTTTAGCGACCTTTTATTGAATTTTGATGTTTTTACGACGTTTCGACTTTTATTAATTCAGTCTTTTTCAAGTAACTGGAAACAAGAAATATTACAATGAAAACATGAGAACTGTGTTGGTTTTGTGTGATAGACTTAACAATAATTAACAATTTTAAATTTAAAATTAGATTAAAAAATGAATTACAAATTAAGTTAACATTTAACGTTGAAAATTAAATTAAAATTAAATTAAAAATAGCTTAAATGTATAGGTAGGGAAACATTAAAGTGATTACATCTGTATGAATAAATTGGAAATTTGAATTACACTACAAATACAGTAAAGAGAACAATGAAATGACAAATAAACTCACCGTTATTATTTGTTTGGTTTTCAAGGGTACGCATTATGTGCAAACATGTGTTTTTATGGACATACGAGACCCTTTTTTCTTAAGGAACGACCGTACTTGTGCGGATATTGTAAGTGACTAAGTCTTTAGTTTAGGGGGGTTAATTTCTTTTCTTTGGAATTAGCAAAGTGGTCAGGACCGTATTTAGGGGTATATAGTTAAAGTTGCTTTTACTAATGGGCGCTATTTTTTTCAGTTGTGTCTTGTGCGTGCAGGGAGGTTTTTTGATTTTATCTATTGTTTTATGAGTGGGTAATAGAGTTTTGAAAGTCCATCAATTTCGTTTCTGTCGTTGATTGTTTTGCTGTTTTTGAAAATATGTATCATTTCTAAGACTTCTCTAGCTTTTGTATTCTTTTTTTGTGTTATTACTTTGGTGTTTTCAAAATCAAAATTATGTTTAAGTGTCAATTGGTGTTTTTTTAAAGATTTTTTGCGTATTTGTGACCTTTCAATCTTTCTTGTAGTAACTGTTTTGTTTGGCCTATGTATATTTTGTCACAGTCTTTGCAGGGTATGTTGTATATTGTGTGTGATTGTTTTAGTGTAGGTGTTGAGTCTTTAAGTTTGGTGTGTAGGAATTTTAGGTTTTTACCGCTTTGGTGTGCTATTTTAAAATTAAATGGTTTAAATATATTGTCTAATTTTTCGGATAATCCAGTTATATAGGGTGTTGGGATATATGTTAATTCATTGGTTTTTTTGTTTTTGTTTTGGTTGTTTGTTATGTTATAAATTTTATTGAGTCTAAGTTTTATAATTTTTTGTATGAATTGTGGTGGATAATTGTTTTCTGTCAAAATTGTTTTTACTTTATTTAGTACTGTTGGTCTGAAAATTGGATTAGTGAGATTTAAGGCTCTGTCTACTAACGCTGTTACTACATTTTTTTTGTGGGCAAGGGGTTGGTTTAAAAAAAAGTTTACATATCTGCCGGATGCGGTTGGTTTAGTGTACCATTTTGTTTGTATGGTGTTGTTTGTTTTTATCAGTGTTAGGTCTAGGTAGTTTATGGAGTTGTTTTTTTCTATTTCAATGGTAAAATTTAAATTTGAGTGGAAATTGTTGAAAACTATTTTGTACATTGTTTATTTCATTTTCTGGTAGTAACATTATGCAATCATCGACATATCTTTTGAAAAAGGTTGGTTTTGTTTTCAGGGATTTTATAACATTTTCTTCGATGTGCTCTAGTACTAATTGGGCTACTACGCTGGATATAGGTGCTCCCATTGCTAGTCCTTCAATTTGTTTGAAAAATTTGTTGTCGAATTGAAAATATGTGGAAGTTAAAGTTAGTTCTATTGCTTCTAGGAAATCTATTAATGGTAAGTCTGTGAAATTTTTGATGGAGTTCCATTTTTCTGTGATTACTTTTTTGGCCAGTGTTAAAGGTATAGTGGTGTACATTGATTCTACGTCTAGGGAAACTAGTTTTTCGTTGTTTTTCGTTTTTATTGTGTCGATATGTTTTTTGAATTCAAAAGTATTTTTAATATAATATTGGTTTTGACCTATGACATTGGTTAGTGTTCTTGTTAAATATTTTATATTATATATATATATATATATATTTATTTATATTATATATATATATATACTTCTTGCTAACAAAATCGAAACATTTTAGGCTTTTTCGTAAGTGATCTAAGGCGAATGGGAATATTTTTAACTAAACGTACTGTGTGTGAATTTTGACCTTATTTTCTTTACTGACAAATTTTGCGCGAATGAATTTGAAATACATTCGAAAATATTTTCAAGGTGACTGGCACCTTATCTTATGAAATTAATTATTATAAAAAAACGATGATTACGGAACTTCAATTAAGATATAACTAACCCAATTACTTCTAAAAGTACTTAAAATATTTTACAAAAACAATTCTATGTAGCACATAAAAGTATTATAGGTGTGAATGAATAAGACAATCTGAGCGAGATTTTATTTATTTAAAATATAAGTTTGTACTTATTATTATATTTAAAACGTTTGAACAACGTCACTAAGCGTTACGTGTTCAATCTTTGTTGCCATTTAAACATTTTATCATGTATCATTTCGTAATTGAGGGTACCTATTCAAAAATATTTAAATCTTAAAATAATTTATCTATAAGAGCTACTTCACCTTGATTACAAAACGTACGTTTTTCTTTATATATTATAACAAGTGTTCATTTGAAAAGTCAATCTAGTAGCATGTGATTTACTGAGAACATTTTGAAGTATGTCGTAAATTAAAATTTACTACTTGACCTACGAAGTCGTATATTTTGACAATTTCATACATACAAATAAATAACAAATAATAGATATTTATTGAAAACTATAACAAATGTTGAAAATGTTGTCCTTCCAGATCAATGCACTTTAAAATCCTCCGTTCAAAATTTAAGCCATTTTAAAATCGAGAAGCAATTTATTTAAACCAGAATAGACGCACGATTATTTTATGCACTAACTGATATTTGTGATTGACATTATCAAATGTCATTTGGATTTACGTTTACGGAACAACAAACACATACTAATATATATGCGTCTTATTCTATCAAAATTTCAAAGTAACCTAGATTGACTTTTCAAATGAACACACGTTATACATACACATATTAACTATAATTTAATATGTATATACATAGATTCATTTTATATACCTTACTTCTGTTGAAAAATTTCAAATTTAACAATTCATACAATTACGTCAAACAGCAGAAAGAGATACTAAAATATTATGCGTGAATGTATAAAAAACAATTGAGGGTTTAGAAAAAGAAGGCGAATTTATAAAATTGAAAAATGTAACATCATAATCCCGATATTACCAGAATATTTAAAAGAAAAAAACTAATGTAGGTAGCATCACTAGATTCATTGAATAGTCTAGTAAATCAATTGTTATTCTAGATAGTCCATTGAACATTAGCAGAAGGCATTTCTTTTCTTCAGTATTATGGAATCTTCTGAATTCACTATTACAAAAATATATTTGTTAGGTATACATCATGGACAAAAAATTCTGGACATCCAAGTAAATGTTTGTTAGTACAAGAAAAATTATTTTTTTTCTTTTTTTAACAAGACATAATACATTATCTACAAAGTAAGAATGGGATATTAAAAAAGGGTACTTAACATTTTATTCAATAAGAAAAAGTCACGAAACATTAAATTGTGCAAAATTAACAAATTCTTTGGTTAATCGAATTGGTTCGACTTGATGAAGATCCATAATTCAAAATAGAACTAAAACTAATGGTTAAAATCCTCACTTTTTTAATACATAATCGTAAAACGACAATTGTGTCGCTAGCACAGTGGTTTCATCAGGTATTTACAGCTAAAGAGCACGTTACAAGCCCTACAGTTTGTGACGTGCTTTTAGATTTAAGTATATTATTTAATCCTCTTTGCACATCTATCACTTTTTGCCAGTCTTAAATCTATTTCTGTTGTCTCATTACATTTTTTATCTATCAACACCGCGAAATACAAATGAACAGGTTTTTACAGCGGCTTTTTACCTCTTCAAAGGTCAAGACCTCCTCACCATTACAATGTATTATAAGTGTCTCTTTTAACACACTCTTTGCACCACCTTTAATCTACATGCAGTTACATTTTTTCTCATTCACATGAAGACCCATTCCACTTGCTGCTTGGACAAGCGACTGTCATTACTTGTTCACTAGATCACAATGGACTGGCGGACCATTCTTCACAGATTCTTCGCTATATTGTCCAAAGTCAGGTGAAAGATATGTATATATATATATATATATATATATATATATATATATATATATATATATATACATATATTATTTCACTAGAATATATAATCATGAAAGCACGCAAACATTTTTCTATTTAACCAATGAGGATTGGACGGATGATTATGGCGCAAGCTCGGTGGACGAAGCATTCGAATCCTTTATTAATGTTATGCAGTATTATATAGAATTGAAATTTAAGAAGAAATTTAAAGTCAACAATATTTGTAAGAAAAAGCCTTAGTTTACACCAGGTATTCGAATTTCTTCAGCGAATCTTAAAAATCTGTATGAATTTGCTATAAATACTAATGATGCCCTTGACTGGGAATATTATAAAAAATATAAAAAGGTCTACCAGAAGGTCTTAGATAATGCGAAGCGCCCTCATAACTGTCGTGTTTTTATGTCCTCAAATAATAAATCCAAAACCGCATGGCAAATCATTAATAGCAATGTAAGCAGGGCTAGATCTACTCGGAAAATAACAGAAATTAATTATAACAACGAACTTATTCGGGGTTCAGCCGCAACACCTGATGCGTTCGGAGAGTACTACAGTGGTATCTAAAGTATGTTCTCAAATAGTAATAAATTTCCGAAGAATGCTAGAGATTTTTTTAAGAAACATAATAATTACCCCACAATGTAGATTGACCCGGTTACTGAGTGTTGTACATATAACACTATTTTGGGATTGAAGACATCCGCATCGGCTGGGGTTTCATCGCAGCACCTTTAACCTTACTGATGAACAATTCATTGATACCTGTATATTTCCGAGTATACCTACTTAAAAATGCAAAGGTAGTGCCAATATATAAGACTGAAGACGAAATACTGCTAACGAATTATAGATCTACTTCTTTGCCACCTACAATCTAAAATATTTTTTAAAAAATAATGGCGCAAAAGATAGTGAATTTCCGCTCAAGAAATAACGTCATCGCCACTGAGCAGCATGATTTTCAAAAGAATAGATCTGCCACAGCTGTTTTAAGCTTCATTAACAAATTGTATTGGCACTTGGATCACCACAATCGCTGCGTGGGTGTTTTCATGGACTTGAGTAAGGCATTTAATTTGGTAGATCACGAGTCTCTATTAAAAAAGTTGGACTCGTATGGCATGCGTGGAGCTGTTAACAAATAGATTCGATGATACCTCACAGACAAAGAGCAGGTCATTGATTTAAATGAAAAACTATTGTGATATCAGACGTGGGCAGGATCGCCATGTGATATCTGATCATCTAATTAAAGGCAAGATCGCCATGTGATGTGACCTGGTCCCGGAGGGCACATCGCTGCGTTGGTACGCAGATTCACCAATATAATAAATAATAGACGGTCAGCGTTTGGATAACGATATATAATTAAATAACACCATAACAAAGATTTCAACAATAACAATATAACATAGTAATGAATAGACACTAGCCTTAAGGAGGGTTTCTATGATACACTCTCTCAGACTAGTCTCTGTTAGACTCTGTGTGTGTCTGTATCTCGAGATCTAATAGGATCTCCTTATATATCCGAGCGTGTCCTCCTTTAGCCTAGTGGCCTAGTTACAAGATCAACAAAGTGGTGAAAGATTGTAACATACCGAGGTCGTGTTTGGACGCACCGAGGTCGTGTTTGTATTCAATCGAAACAAGACCGGGGTCGTACCTTGAAGGAGATGTGTTTTCAATACCCGGTGACCCGGTTTGGTTACCGCACTATCAATGACTTATAATATTAGATCTGTTGTGCCCCAGGGCTCTGTCTTTGGCCCACTCCTTTTTGTGATCTTCGTAAATGACCTGCCCAATATAGTATCAAACGGTTAAATTACCATGATCGCTGATACCATGATACACCTTTGCTGTTAAGAGTTGAAAATAAATTTATACAACAAGTGTATTGTACTAGTTTCTTGGCATGTACGTGGATAGTGCAGTGGCGGCTCGGGGTGGTTCATATAGGGAGTGCATAATTTCAAAATTAAAAAGTGTAATACAAAAACGCTTACCCAATCCTTATAAATTTCACCGACGTACTGTTCCAGATAGGTACTGTTCATTGTAGAGTTTGTTTTGAGGGAATAGTAAATATTACACTACGCAGTTTAATTACATCTAATGATAAACGAAGTCCATTTTACGTGTCTTTGGCTTGCAGAACAGTTCTATCACTTTTTCATTAAAGTTTGGGAAATAATTCATACATTCTTTTTCACAAGATAACATAGTAAGAGCATTTAATCTCTCTTCTTTCATTGTATTTCTCAGGAAAGTTTTTATTCTCTTCAGCCGTGAAAACTGGCGTTCCGCTTCGGACGTTGTCCATGGGATTGTAATGACAATTTTTAAAAGCGTAACAACTTCATTAAAGGTGTCGCTTAATCCATCCAGCAGAAGACCTAGCAGACCTACAGCACCGACTTCTATATTTTGCCTAAATTCTTCTCTATAATATAGAACGCTTAATTCAGTTCGTAGTCTGCTTTCATTGAGGCATGGATAAAATTTTATTGCTTCTTTAAGGCAATCTTCCGGAAATTTTTTTTGAAAAGAGGAGAACTGTTTAAAAGAAATTAAGTTTGCTAATATTAAGTGCCCTGTATACCGAAATCTAGTTTTTATTTCTAGCAAAATAATATCACACACTTCAATAGTTTCCCTCCTTCTTTGGGTACCATCAGTTACTCTTCGCCGCTTTGATGGTCGAGGAGTCAGTTCTGGGTCATTTTGTTTAACCGACTGATTATCTGTGTCAGCGATTTCGGTTCGAATTTTTCCTATAGCGCGTTCAAAATTATCTAAATTATTCTTGATTTTTAATGCATCTGCATTGACATTTTGTAATTGATTAAACAATATGTCCACATGTGGCATAATTTTATGAAAGAAAGTTAACCAATAGATAAAATTTTCCTCCTCTAAAATTCGCAAATTGGCACTAGCTTGATGAATGGTAGTTTGTAAACTAGCTTCTCCCTCGATTTGTTCTAGAGCTTCAATTATTTCTTCTCGGTGCTCATATATTGTATTCACTGTCCTAGAATTGAAGTTCCATCTTATTTTTGAAGAACAAGGTAAGCTTTTTCTTTGAAGGAATTCTTCCAATCTTGCAGCTCGTTGTGGCGAAGTGAAGAAAAATGTACATAATCCCGTCAGATTGGCAAAAAATTCTGTGCTCGATGTAGCATGTGATATAATTAGATTTGTCTGATGTGCGTAACAATGTACAAAATTAGCCCTTGGTTACTGATCTTGGACATGTCTTTGCACGCCGTTAATAGCACCACTCATGACTGCTGCCCCATCATAGCTCTGTGCAATCAGTTTTTCTGGGTTATCAACAAGCAAACTAATTTCGTTAAGGATGGAGGCGGATAAAGAATTAGCATCATGTCCACTAGGCAGAAGAAATTTCCAAAATCTTTCGAGCCGTCTCGCGTTCACAATATATCTTAAAACAAGCACCAACTGAAGCTGATTGGACACATCTGTGGTTTCATCAGCTATCACAGATATGAAGTCGGTTGCTTTAATTTTACTGGCAACTTGTTCATGATACACGTTCAACATTGCAACCTTTACCATGTGTGTATATAGTTGAAGTGTTATTAATTGTATATCAGAATTTGCATACTTTACCAAAAAATAGTCAATTTTATAGTTACTTCACTCGTCGCAAAGATGACCTTCAGATACATGTGCACAACTTAGTTCTAACTGAACATAATCCTTTATTAATAGGAATTAAGTTTTACAACAAATTACCACAAAATATTAAGCAGGTTGCACACATAGGTCTTTCTAAGAGTTATATTAAAAATTACATGCTGACACATTGTTTTTATAGTACAATGGAGTATCTTGATTCATTGAAACATTCAATTGAGATATTTCCATCCCAGAAACAAACGAAACAAAACAAGAATCAACCAAATACGTGGTTCCTATCGTCAGTTATAATCGAAAGTGGATACAAAAATTATAATTTTTGCAGTTTGTCTGAATCATGTGTTACGGCCGTAAGTTCATATAAAAATCCCATAGAAAAAAGCGCTTTCAGTTTTTCCCGAATTGTCCAATTTTCCGGGCAACTTTTCCAATTTTTCTTTCCAAAAATTTTATTCGTATTATTAAGAACATTTTTTTAAAAAAATATGAAAATCTATTCAGTGTTTACTTTATATATATATATATATATATATATATATATATAGTAAATCTAATCAGTAGGCGATTAAAGGTCTGTATATTACTTCAAAATATATGTATTTAAAAAACTACATGCTTCGGCTGTATACGCCTTTATCAAGAGAATACAAAATATATTCATATTTTGTATTCTCTTGATAAAGGCGTATACAGCCGAAACATGTAGAGTTTTTTAAATACATATATTTTGAAGTAATATACAGACCTTTAATCGCCTACTGATTAGATTTACCATATCATACCAAGGTCACGAAGTTATTATATATATATATATATATATATATATATATATATATATATATATTTGCCTTAGGCAAATGTGATTTTGTCAGGTGTAGAAATTAATACAACGAATTAGAGCGGCATTGGCAGTAATGTGAGAATTTATTGATTATTAATTCTCATTAACATTACGTTTATCACAATTAGTATATATACACGCAGTATAGAAATGAAAGTCGTGTCTATTCCTGGATGTAGGTGCACCGATAATTGGTAAAACCATGAAACGCTGGCGTCTGCACATTCCAGGGTGGATACGACTTTCACACATTTTTTCATTTTCCCGTACAACTCGGTCAGTTGGCGCCGCGACGCGTTGCAGCTACATTCTTAGGCAAATGTGATTTTGTCAGGTGTAGAAATTAATGCAACGAATTAGAGCGGCATTGGCAGTAATGTGAGAATTTATTGATTATTAATTCTCATTAACATTACGTTTATCACAATTAGTATATATACACGCAGTATAGAAATGAAAGTCGTGTCTATTCCTGGATGTAGGTGCACCGATGATTGGTAAAACCATGAAACGCTGGCGTCTGCACATTCCAGGGTGGATACGACTTTCACACATTTTTTCATTTTCCCGTACAACTCGGTCAGTTGGCGCCGCGACGCGTTGCAGCTACATTCTTAGGCAAATGTGATTTTGTCAGGTGTAGAAATTAATGCAACGAATTAGAGCGGCATTGGCAGTAATGTGAGAATTTATTGATTATTAATTCTCATTAACATTACGTTTATCACAATTAGTATATATATACACGCAGTATAGAAATGAAAGTCGTGTCTATTCCTGGATGTAGGTGCACCGATGATTGGTAAAACCATGAAACGCTGGCGTCTGCACATTCCAGGGTGGATACGACTTTCACACATTTTTTCATTTTCCCGTACAACTCGGTCAGTTGGCGCCGCGACGCGTTGCAGCTACATTCTTAGGCAAATGTGATTTTGTCAGGTGTAGAAATTAATGCAACGAATTAGAGCGGCATTGGCAGTAATGTGAGAATTTATTGATTATTAATTCTCATTAACATTACGTTTATCACAATTAGTATATATACACGCAGTATAGAAATGAAAGTCGTGTCTATTCCTGGATGTAGGTGCACCGATGATTGGTAAAACCATGAAACGCTGGCGTCTGCACATTCCAGGGTGGATACGACTTTCACACATTTTTTTCATTTTCCCGTACAACTCGGTCAGTTGGCGCCGCGACGCGTTGCAGCTACATTCTTAGGCAAATGTGATTTTGTCAGGTGTAGAAATTAATGCAACGAATTAGAGCGGCATTGGCAGTAATGTGAGAATTTATTGATTATTAATTCTCATTAACATTACGTTTATCACAATTAGTATATATACACGCAGTATAGAAATGTAAGTCGTGTCTATTCCTGGATGTAGGTGCACCGATGATTGGTAAAACCATGAAACGCTGGCGTCTGCACATTCCAGGGTGGATACGACTTTCACACATTTTTTCATTTTCCCGTACAACTCGGTCAGTTGGCGCCGCGACGCGTTGCAGCTACATTCTTAGGCAAATGTGATTTTGTCAGGTGTAGAAATTAATGCAACGAATTAGAGCGGCATTGGCAGTAATGTGAGAATTTATTGATTATTAATTCTCATTAACATTACGTTTATCACAATTAGTATATATACACGCAGTATAGAAATGTAAGTCGTGTCTATTCCTGGATGTAGGTGCACCGATGATTGGTAAAACCATGAAACGCTGGCGTCTGCACATTCCAGGGTGGATACGACTTTCACACATTTTTTCATTTTCCCGTACAACTCGGTCAGTTGGCGCCGCGACGCGTTGCAGCTACATTCTTAGGCAAATGTGATTTTGTCAGGTGTAGAAATTAATGCAACGAATTAGAGCGGCATTGGCAGTAATGTGAGAATTTATTGATTATTAATTCTCATTAACATTACGTTTATCACAATTAGTATATATACACGCAGTATAGAAATGAAAGTCGTGTCTATTCCTGGATGTAGGTGCACCGATGATTGGTAAAACCATGAAACGCTGGCGTCTGCACATTCCAGGGTGGATACGACTTTCACACATTTTTTCATTTTCCCGTACAACTCGGTCAGTTGGCGCCGCGACGCGTTGCAGCTACATTCTTAGGCAAATGTGATTTTGTCAGGTGTAGAAATTAATGCAACGAATTAGAGCGGCATTGGCAGTAATGTGAGAATTTATTGATTATTAATTCTCATTAACATTACGTTTATCACAATTAGTATATATACACGCAGTATAGAAATGTAAGTCGTGTCTATTCCTGGATGTAGGTGCACCGATGATTGGTAAAACCATGAAACGCTGGCGTCTGCACATTCCAGGGTGGATACGACTTTCACACATTTTTTCATTTTCCCGTACAACTCGGTCAGTTGGCGCCGCGACGCGTTGCAGCTACATTCTTAGGCAAATGTGATTTTGTCAGGTGTAGAAATTAATGCAACGAATTAGAGCGGCATTGGCAGTAATGTGAGAATTTATTGATTATTAATTCTCATTAACATTACGTTTATCACAATTAGTATATATACACGCAGTATAGAAATGAAAGTCGTGTCTATTCCTGGATGTAGGTGCACCGATGATTGGTAAAACCATGAAACGCTGGCGTCTGCACATTCCAGGGTGGATACGACTTTCACACATTTTTTCATTTTCCCGTACAACTCGGTCAGTTGGCGCCGCGACGCGTTGCAGCTACATTCTTAGGCAAATGTGATTTTGTCAGGTGTAGAAATTAATGCAACGAATTAGAGCGGCATTGGCAGTAATGTGAGAATTTATTGATTATTAATTCTCATTAACATTACGTATATCACAATTAGTATATATACACGCAGTATAGAAATGAAAGTCGTGTCTATTCCTGGATGTAGGTGCACCGATGATTGGTAAAACCATGAAACGCTGGCGTCTGCACATTCCAGGGTGGATACGACTTTCACACATTTTTTCATTTTCCCGTACAACTCGGTCAGTTGGCGCCGCGACGCGTTGCAGCTACATTCTTAGGCAAATGTGATTTTGTCAGGTGTAGAAATTAATGCAACGAATTAGAGCGGCATTGGCAGTAATGTGAGAATTTATTGATTATTAATTCTCATTAACATTACGTATATCACAATTAGTATATATACACGCAGTATAGAAATAAAAGTCGTGTCTATTCCTGGATGTAGGTGCACCGATGATAGGTAAAACCATGAAACGCTGGCGTCTGCACATTCCAGGGTGGATACGACTTTCACACATCTTTTCATTTTCCCGTACAACTCGGTCAGTTGGCGCCGCGACGCGTTGCAGCTACATTCTTAGGCAAATGTGATTTTGTCAGGTGTAGAAATTAATGCAACGAATTAGAGCGGCATTGGCAGTAATGTGAGAATTTATTGATTATTAATTCTCATTAACATTACGTTTATCACAATTAGTATATATACACGCAGTATAGAAATGAAAGTCGTGTCTATTCCTGGATGTAGGTGCACCGATGATTGGTAAAACCATGAAACGCTGGCGTCTGCACATTCCAGGGTGGATACGACTTTCACACATTTTTTCATTTTCCCGTACAACTCGGTCAGTTGGCGCCGCGACGCGTTGCAGCTACATTCTTAGGCAAATGTGATTTTGTCAGGTGTAGAAATTAATGCAACGAATTAGAGCGGCATTGGCAGTAATGTGAGAATTTATTGATTATTAATTCTCATTAACATTACGTTTATCACAATTAGTATATATACACGCAGTATAGAAATGAAAATCGTGTCTATTCCTGGATGTAGGTGCACCGATGATTGGTAAAACCATGAAACGCTGGCGTCTGCACATTCCAGGGTGGATACGACTTTCACACATTTTTTCATTTTCCCGTACAACTCGGTCAGTTGGCGCCGCGACGCGTTGCAGCTACATTCTTAGGCAAATGTGATTTTGTCAGGTGTAGAAATTAATGCAACGAATTAGAGCGGCATTGGCAGTAATGTGAGAATTTATTGATTATTAATTCTCATTAACATTACGTTTATCACAATTAGTATATATACACGCAGTATAGAAATGAAAGTCGTGTCTATTCCTGGATGTAGGTGCACCGATGATTGGTAAAACCATGAAACGCTGGCGTCTGCACATTCCAGGGTGGATACGACTTTCACACATTTTTTCATTTTCCCGTACAACTCGGTCAGTTGGCGCCGCGACGCGTTGCAGCTACATTCTTAGGCAAATGTGATTTTGTCAGGTGTAGAAATTAATGCAACGAATTAGAGCGGCATTGGCAGTAATGTGAGAATTTATTGATTATTAATTCTCATTAACATTACGTTTATCACAATTAGTATATATACACGCAGTATAAAAATGAAAATCGTGTCTATTCCTGGATGTAGGTGCACCGATGATTGGTAAAACCATGAAACGCTGGCGTCTGCACATTCCAGGGTGGATACGACTTTCACACATTTTTTCATTTTCCCGTACAACTCGGTCAGTTGGCGCCGCGACACGTTGCAGCTACATTCTTAGGCAAATGTGATTTTGTCAGGTGTAGAAATTAATGCAACGAATTAGAGCGGCATTGGCAGTAATGTGAGAATTTATTGATTATTAATTCTCATTAACATTACGTTTATCACAATTAGTATATATACACGCAGTATAGAAATGAAAGTCGTGTCTATTCCTGGATGTAGGTGCACCGATGATTGGTAAAACCATGAAACGCTGGCGTCTGCACATTCCAGGGTGGATACGACTTTCACACATTTTTTCATTTTCCCGTACAACTCGGTCAGTTGGCGCCGCGACGCGTTGCAGCTACATTCTTAGGCAAATGTGATTTTGTCAGGTGTAGAAATTAATGCAACGAATTAGAGCGGCATTGGCAGTAATGTGAGAATTTATTGATTATTAATTCTCATTAACATTACGTTTATCACAATTAGTATATATACACGCAGTATAGAAATGAAAGTCGTGTCTATTCCTGGATGTAGGTGCACCGATGATTGGTAAATCCATGAAACGCTGGCGTCTGCACATTCCAGGGTGGATACGACTTTCACACATTTTTTCATTTTCCCGTACAACTCGGTCAGTTGGCGCCGCGACGCGTTGCAGCTACATTCTTAGGCAAATGTGATTTTGTCAGGTGTAGAAATTAATGCAACGAATTAGAGCGGCATTGGCAGTAATGTGAGAATTTATTGATTATTAATTCTCATTAACATTACGTTTATCACAATTAGTATATATACACGCAGTATAGAAATGAAAGTCGTGTCTATTCCTGGATGTAGGTGCACCGATGATTGGTAAAACCATGAAACGCTGGCGTCTGCACATTCCAAGGTGGATACGACTTTCACACATTTTTTCATTTTCCCGTACAACTCGGTCAGTTGGCGCCGCGACACGTTGCAGCTACATTCTTAGGCAGATGTGATTTTGTCAGGTGTAGAAATTAATGCAACGAATTAGAGCGGCATTGGCAGTAATGTGAGAATTTATTGATTTTTAATTCTCATTAACATTACGTTTATCACAATTAGTATATATACACGCAGTATAGAAATGAAAGTCGTGTCTATTCCTTGATGTAGGTGCACCGATGATTGGTAAAACCATGAAACGCTGGCGTCTGCACATTCCAGGGTGGATACGACTTTCACACATTTTTTCATTTTCCCGTACAACTCGGTCAGTTGGCGCCGCGACGCGTTGCAGCTACATTCTTAGGCAAATGTGATTTTGTCAGGTGTAGAAATTAATGCAACGAATTAGAGCGGCATTGGCAGTAATGTGAGAATTTATTGATTATTAATTCTCATTAACATTACGTATATCACAATTAGTATATATACACGCAGTATAGAAATGAAAGTCGTGTCTATTCCTGGATGTAGGTGCACCGATGATTGGTAAAACCATGAAACGCTGGCGTCTGCACATTCCAGGGTGGATACGACTTTCACACATTTTTTCATTTTCCCGTACAACTCGGTCAGTTGGCGCCGCGACGCGTTGCAGCTACATTCTTAGGCAAATGTGATTTTGTCAGGTGTAGAAATTAATGCAACGAATTAGAGCGGCATTGGCAGTAATGTGAGAATTTATTGATTATTAATTCTCATTAACATTACGTTTATCACAATTAGTATATATACACGCAGTATAGAAATGAAAGTCGTGTCTATTCCTGGATGTAGGTGCACCGATGATTGGTAAAACCATGAAACGCTGACGTCTGCACATTCCAGGGTGGATACGACTTTCACACATTTTTTCATTTTCCCGTACAACTCGGTCAGTTGGCGCCGCGACACGTTGCAGCTACATTCTTAGGCAAATGTGATTTTGTCAGGTGTAGAAATTAATGCAACGAATTAGAGCGGCATTGGCAGTAATGTGAGAATTTATTGATTATTAATTCTCATTAACATTACGTTTATCACAATTAGTATATATACACGCAGTATAGAAATGAAAGTCGTGTCTATTCCTGGATGTAGGTGCACCGATGATTGGTAAAACCATGAAACGCTGGCGTCTGCACATTCCAGGGTGGATACGACTTTCACACATTTTTTCATTTTCCCGTACAACTCGGTCAGTTGGCGCCGCGACGCGTTGCAGCTACATTATTAGGCAAATGTGATTTTGTCAGGTATAGAAATTAATGCAACGAATTAGAGCGGCATTGGCAGTAATGTGAGAATTTATTGATTATTAATTCTCATTAACATTACGTTTATCACATATATATATATATATATATATATATATGATAAATTATTGGAGTTTTTCGGCTTTTATATGAAATATTTACAAATATCAAGTTAGTATGTATGTAATTGCAAAGTAAGGGGGGATGTAAACATTACAAATTACAAAGCGAATCATACGGTTAAGAAATTATCTAAACACTTATATATATAGACAAAGTGTCCCGTATCGTTATGTTCAAATTTTAGGAGTGTAAAGTAGACTTCATTTCAAGTAACAAAAACGCAAAACTCGTATATCCATTTTTATTTGTTTCAAAGTTACAGATCTATGAATGCGATTGTCAGATCATGAAAAAAAAATGTAATCCTAAAGTCAATACAAACTGATTTTATTTAAAAAAAGTTATAGGATTCAATAACAGGCCTGTGATTGTTAACGTCGCATAATAAAATGTTATCCTAAAATAAATAAACACGTGTCGTAGTGCATACAGTAATTTCTTGGAGATCTACAAAAAAGAGTACTCGAAATTGATTTATGATAAAAAAGGTTCTTACTTATTTCGTAAGTGCTGAACCATGAATATCATACAAAAAACAAATGTTCAGATGACTGTTAACGTTGCATTTTTTAATAAAGGATTACATTACGTTTCAGTTCATACAACTTATTAGTGAGTGCCTTAATGCCATACCGATTTTCTTCTCAAGAGTATGCGGACATGCATTTTGTGTATGACTACTGTAACGGCAATGCACGTCAAGCAGTTATTGAATACCGACATCGGTTTCCCGATAGGCGCATTCCTCATTACAGAACGTTTCTGGAAGTACACAGATAATTTCGGGAATGCGGACTGCGTGATAATCTTTTCGACCGAAAAGTAAATTTGCCAGCAGACTTAGAGGAAGAAGCAGTAGCTATTGTTACAAGGAATCCAACTCTCAGTGTACGTCGAATCGCTAAACAACTAGGATTGCCACGAACGACAGTTTGGCGAATTTTAAAAAGGGTGAGGGCTTATATCCATATCACTATCGCAGTGGACACGGTTTGCTTGAGGCAGACCACTATGCTCGTCTAGTTTATTCTACCTGGATATTAAGACAGTCACGGCTTCATTTTAATTTCTGCAGAACAGTCCTCTGGACAGATGAATCTACGTTCACGAGAAGTCGTGTTACAAATCTGAGAAACCTGCACAGGCGGTCATCAGAAAATCCTAAAGCTATACGGCCATCTAAATTTCAACATGAATTTTCTATTAACATTTCGGTGGCCCTAATCGATGACTTGTTGATTGGTCCTGTCGTTCTTCCTGGGAAGTTAAATGCGAACAATTACCTTCAATTTCTTATTGACGAACTGCCAGGCCTTTTAGAGGATGTCCCACTGAATGTTCGACGAGACATGTGGTTTCACATGGTTTCACATGTGGTTTCACCACCACATTTCGGAATTGCTGTCCGAAATTGGGTTAACGTCAATTATCCAAGATGGATTGGTCGAGGTGGTCCTGTTGCATGGCCACCCAGATCACCCGATCTTAATACCCTTGACTTTTATTTATGGGGGTTCATGAAAAATTTAGTCTACTGTGATATCTGACGTGGGCAGCGTCGCCATGTGATATCTGATCATCTAACTAAAGGCAGGATCGCCATATGATGTCAGACATGGGCAGGATCGCCTTGTGATGTGACCTGGTCCCGGAGGGCACACCGCTGCGTTGGTACGCAGATTCGCCGATATAATAAATAATAGACGGTCAGCGTTAGATAACAATATATAATTAAATAACACCATTATAAAGAATCAACAATTAACAATATAACATAGTACTAAATAGACACTAGTCTTAAGGAGGTTTCTATAATACACTCTCTCGGACTCTGTGTGTGTGTCTGTGTATTGAGATCTAAAGGGATCTCCTTATATATTTGGGTGTGTCCTCCTTTAGCCTAGTGGCCTCGTTCCAAGATCAACAAAGTGGTGAAAGATGTAACACATACCGAGGTCGTATTTTGACGCACCGAGGTCGTGTTTGTATTCAGGTCGTACCATGAATAAGATAAGTAGTTCAATAAATGACTCGATTTGGTTATCACACTACGCTCAAATTTCGAACACAAGAGAAGAGTTGTTGGATCGTATTCACCTGGCTGCCGAGCAAATCCGACAAAACAAGTATGAAATTCGGATAAGTACTTCTTCTGTTAGCTTACGGGCACAAGCCTGCATTCAACAAGGAGGTGGACATTTCGAAAATATTATTAATGAACTTTTTTAAATAAAATCAGTTTTCATTGACTTTAGGATTACATTTTTTTTCATGATCTGACAATCACATTCATAGATGTAATTTTGAAACAAATAAAAATGGATACACAAGTTTTGCGTTTTTGTTACTTGAAATGAAGTCTACTTTACACTCCTAAAATTTGAACATAACGATACGGGACACTTGTATATATATATATATATATATATATATATATATATATATATATACATATATTAATATAGAACGCTGAATAGCTTTTACGTTCTTCGATAATCTGTTGAAAAGCTGAATTGACCATATAGATCAATAGAAAGCCAAATAATTAAATATTGTGAATTGTGCCTAATAAATGCACTTATAGTTGCCCCAAGTTGGGCTGGCCAATTAATATGGAACGCTGAAAGCTGTACATATTGATAATAAATGCAAAATTAAAATGTTTAAATAAACTGGTAAGTTAAATTTTAAATTGTGAGTTATCAATCTCTATATTAAATATGCTATTAAATGTTACATATAGATGGGGTTGTATAACGTTAAAACTATTATTTGCGTATGATGCAAAGATACATAATCGTTAATAACTACATATACTTAACCTAAACAGCTGTTCCGGTATATAACTTCTTATAAGTATATTTGGGTGGGCGAAAGTTTGTGTTATGTGTCCGGCTAGACAGAAGAACAATTTAGACTCTTGTGTGGGCATAGAAAAATACCCTTTAAATGGTCTGTTCGGTGACTGCAATAGAACACTTACAAAATCAGCTGATGCCAATGCAATAAATAATGGTATTTCTATATTCAAAACTACGAAATAAAACGAATGAGATAAGGACTAATATTAAAGACTTTAATGAAGTGATTGCAAAGAAAGAACAGGTAAGTGGATAAATAAATTAAATTCTGAATTTATAAAATGTATCATGTCACGTGATAAAATAAATATGAGATAAAATCTAGGTTAAACAACACAACAAAATAAATGTGACATGAGTAAAGCTAAACGTAAAAGAGAATTCTATGATTAAATTTAATAGATTAACAGGAAACTGTATTCTTCGTAACTTAGCTTAGAATATATTAATCTTAAAATGCAACATAGGTTATATTTATTTAAAAAAAATAATTTGATGGTGGTTTTATTTGTTGAAGTAAAATTAATTTATCATTTTCAAAATTCGTAGGATGTTTAAAAAATACTTATGTGGATCTGGACCTGGCTGGTAGATTCGTGAATGCAGGATACAGGTATCAACGGCGATCGGCTGGCGTCCCCCGCTTGTTCGATCTAACGGCCGGCTTCTCGGTGAAATGTAATTTACGTTTTCTTGGACACCGGTTACCGTCTGGACTCGCAAAATGCGTTAAACAGGAGCTGGATATACTGGTAAGGTTTGACTAGATTCGACGTATGGTTTTCTCAGATTTATTAATGCTTTTTCTTTTAATTTTCAGAGAGGCACTTCAAATACGTCGAGGTGATTTTAATGGAGATTTTTTTTAGTGACGCTAACTTTCATTTGTTCTCAATCCTACTTTCTGATTTGTCCAACTGTATGTATTTTTATAGTCTCGACATTTTATTATAATGAAAATGTCAATTTAATCATTTTAAATATACATATGCTTAATATAAATTATCTAGTTTATATTAGTGAGTACATGTTTGACGTGTGAATGTTGATAATTGTATATAATGCTAATTTTATAGTAGGGATAATTCCCGCTGTAATTATTTTAAATTTGTACAGTGTCGCCTAAATAAATGGCGTCATTTATTATTAATCAATTAAGTTGAAATATCTTTGGAAATACAAGATATCGGAGTAAAATGACTTATGCAAATGAAAAGATAAAAATTAACAAATGTGAGAATGAATTAAAAACAATTAAATACGCGAAATCAACTTTATTGATATTACATATGAAGAATTCAGTTTCAATATTTTTTAATTATTCTAAAGCTTACATATTTATATTACAATTCTGTCTTTTGCTAACTTAGGCATTCTTAGGTGTAGGCTTGACCTACATCAACTTATATATATATATATATATATATATATATATATATATATATATATATATATATAAAGATAATTATTTCGTGACATTTGTATGTTATGGTAAATTCAATTTGTTGGCGATTTAAGGTCTGGTTTTACTGTAAAATATATATATTTAAAACAACCCTACATGTTTCGGCAAATGATGCCTTTATCAAGGAATATAAAATATAAATGACAGTATATTAATGTCATACATTTGAGTTGCTATGGATAAAATTATTCAAAGATACATTCCAATTGAATAATAATAAATCATGCCTTAGTATTCTAAAATAGATAGACAACAAAAACAGGGAAACACAAGACATGAGTTATTATTATGTATGTGCCCGTGGAGCGTCTTAAGATGTAAAGCTGTCGGCATTCGCCTTAAACGAGAAGGAAAACCACGAAAACCTACTCGGACAACCAGACAACTGGGATAAAACAGTAGATAGCTTTTAAGGACTTTATTGGTTTTCGAAGTATTCTCCAAGAAGATTAATGCACTTTTGCATGCGCTCGAACGAATACTGAAAGCAGTTATTCCACTCGATTGTTGGTACAGTCAAAATTGCGTTTTTGAAGACGTCGACTGCCACTTCTGATGACCGGAACTTTTGACCACGCAGTCCGTCCTTGATTTTCGGAAAGGTAAAGAAATCACTCGGACTTAGGTCGGGACTGTACGGATGATGGTCTAACAATTCGACGTTTTGTTGCGTTAAAAATTCAATTGTCTTGCGGAATGTGTGCGAACTTGCATTATCTTGGTGGAGGATGAATTGCCGTTGTAGGTTGGTTTCTTAGAGCTCAGCAATGACTTACGGCAAACGAATGGTTGTATACTAATCGGCAGTAACAGTTTTTTGATCTTGTAGAGAAATTGTTGCTACATGACCTGCTTTCGAGACAAATGTCGCGACCATCTTTGTGGAGACACTTCGAGAACGGATAACTTTTGTCGGCTTTTCTTCACCTTGAAACACCCAAACACACGACTGGTGTTTATTTTCTGACTCGTATGACTAAATCCAAGATTCATCACCACTTGCGAAGTTGTACACGTTTTTAGAGTATCCTGCATTGAAGCGGTGTAGAGTTTTCGACACCAATTCACCCTAGCTGTTTTCTGTTCTTCGACCAACAAATGCGGTATCCAACGGGAAACTATTGTTTTACACACAATTCTTCATGCAATTTTTTTTTAATTGAGGTCTTTGAAATCCCCAATGATGCCTCAATTTCGCGATATGTCAGATGTGGATCTTCGTTGATGAGCTTGCGCACAGCATCAACATTTTTCTGAGTGACTGCCACTTTTTGGTGCACCTGCTCTTGAATCGTCGCTAAGACTAATCCGTCCAAGTTTGAATTCTCCATACCAACGAGAAATTGTTTACCGATGTGGTGCCGAAAACAGCAATCAACTAGGCGAGGAATTCTTGTTGAGATAATTGTCTTTGAAAATTATAAAAAATTATTGCGCGAAAATTTTCACGGTTTAATTCCATTTTTCGACTAATTTGTCAACTTTGACAGTTCGTTATAACTACAACACTACGCATATCGCACTGAAACTGAAACTTTGGATTTAGGCTAACTAATGGATGGATGTTTATTTTTAGTACTGACATTTAATTAGTGCGCCCTCTATGTCCCAGAATGCAAAACGTAAAAGACATCCTTCGTACTGTTTTTCTGATGTTGGTAGCATACGCGTTGTTATTAATTTAGATCTAAATTTAATGTAACCAAAAACAAAACTGCAGTTAGTAGTTCATTTATCGAAATTTTTCACATTAACAGATTCCAATACAAAAACATTTCATAAATTATGTCAAAACTACAAGGATAAAAAAAACAGCTAGAAATTTTACAGTTTCTTTATTAAATAAATAAATCAAAATCCCCTAAATACTTCCTCTAAAAGGACAAAGAAGGTATTTCTAGAAATTAGTTTGCTTTAATCTTCTTTTTACTG
This sequence comes from Melolontha melolontha, assembly GCA_935421215.2. Taxonomy (NCBI): domain Eukaryota; kingdom Metazoa; phylum Arthropoda; class Insecta; order Coleoptera; family Scarabaeidae; genus Melolontha; species Melolontha melolontha. The sequence goes on along the minus strand of OW285241.1, from coordinate 61,399,372 downwards.
CTTTCTTCTTTCTTAGAACAGAAACGTTTGCAGATGCTTTTCAAAATCATTTTAGTTGATAGCACGGTAATACATCCAGTAGTAAAGAATATTAGAGCTAATAAGGCCAATACATCGATCAAAAAGTATTCGTATAACGGCATATCCGCAGCTGGACTTCTTAAATGTTTCGCTCCATTATGTCTGAGTACATATTCTGTCCACCAAACAGCTTTTTCTAAACCTGTCATCGGTTGATCAGCTGCTATTTCCGCTAGTTTTGTCACTTTATCTAAATACCTACAATTAAGAAATGGTAAATCAATATCATTATCCCTACATCTATTTTTCTTTTATATTTTTATTTATTTACAAATTTCGTAAAGTATTCGGAAACATCTAATAAATTCAATCCCAAACGACTAGTAAAATGAAGATTGGTTTTGTTCGGGCCATGACTACAAAGGCCGGTTGATATTTTCAAATGGCATATTGAAAATATCAACCTGTTAATGGATAGAGTTATAAAATGTACACATATGCCTCAATGAGTGTTACATAAAATAAAACATACAGCCGCCTTGTGAAATGAGGCACCTGAAACTGTATTTGAGGCACAAGTAGTCTTTGAACCCTGGAAAGAAGCACTCGGAGGTCGGCTCCAATGGCTACGTGCGCAAGCAAAAACTTTCTAGGACGTAAGCATTAAAAAACTCCCAATCCTCTTGAAAAAATGCGTTGCCACGACGGGAGGTTATTTGGAAAAATAATATGATTTGTAAATAATGTAGAATAAAGTTCTGACTTGAGAAAAAATCAGTCCCGTTTAAATTTGATATACTCTCGTACATTAGTTTAATACTTATTTTCTTTAATGAGATGTATTTAATTTACTTCTAGTAAATTTGGTCAATTTCGATATAACTAATAAGTTATCCAAGCACATCAAAAACAATAAAGATAAAACAGACAAAAATAAGAAATCCGGAGTCTATAAGTTAATGTGTGGATGCGGAAAGATATATGTCGGTCAAACAGGAAGATCGTTTGAAAAACGCATTGCAGAGCATTGTTCTTCGTTTAAAAATAAAAAACAAGATTCTACTTTTGCGAATCATCTATTAGAAGAAAACCACACTTTCGATAAAGATTTTCAAATTCTGCATTTCGAAAATAAAGGCAAGAAATTAAATTTACTGGAAAGTTTAGAAATCAATAAATTAAAACAGTCACAAATTTTATTAAATGATAAATTAGATTTAAATAACTCGCCTTTATTAAATTTATTTACTTAAAATCTGTTTAGACGATAATACAAATGTATATGTAGGTTATTAAACAAATTTATGCGTAAACACGTTTAGTACCCTATAATATACAGTTAGGGCCGACCAGACATTCTTTCACTACCGACAATACTTGTAATTCATAGTTTTCTTTAAAAATATTTTATATACCATCCTTCTTGATTTTATAGATATATTATTTATTTTTTATTTAGTTTGTAACGTACTGTTTAGATGTAAACACCTGAGGAAGCCACTGTGTTGGCGAAACAATTGTCGTTTTACGAGTAATGATTAAAAGTGAAGATTAAAACCGTAGTTTTATTTCTATTCTTAATTATGGATCTTCATCAAGTAAATGCCGAATCAATTCAATTAACTATAACCTATAAACTTCACCCTAAATTTTATAATTCGACACAACGCTCACATAAACGTACTACAACTACTACGTCATGGATTTGAATGACGAAAGTGGATTACTGGTGCATTTTGCTATATCAAGTTATTTTTAAGAATTAATTAAACTAGACCTTACTTTGAATTTTTCGCTACATCTGAAAGTACTAGTCTTATTAATTTGGAATTTAGTGTTTTGTGATCTAAAACCAATCCCATTCCTTTATTCATAGCCTGTATACAGTTGCTGAATTGATCGCTACAATAAGGAATGCACACCACAGGTGTTTTAGTATTGATAGCATCTTCTAGTGACTGCAAGCCTCCTTGCGTTATAAAAGCTTTTACATTTGGATGTCCTAGAATCAAAAACGAAATCATGAGTCAAATACTTTCAATTAACTTCACATTTCAATAATCTTACTTAAAACATCTTGTTGTGAAACCCAGTTAACTACGAGAATATTATCAATCTTCCCTTTCAACTCCGATTCATCCATTTTCCATACTACTTTATAAGGTAATTCCGAAAACGCTTCGATCATTTCACTGAAGAATGTTTCTGGTAAGTTTTTCGTTCTGATATTAGAACCCATACTAAAGTAAATAGCACCATCTTTGGCACCGTCTAAAAACTTCTGCAAATCCTGAAATTAAAAAAATATATTTTAAAATCTTTGGGCAGAATCATTTTTTTTAATTGGACAATTCTATAAATATAATAGATTAATTTTAGAAAGAAGTACTGGCTATACACCTTAGGACCGGATAACTATTAATTATAGGGATCGCAGCCAAGTAAGCACAATAATAATAATAATATTAATAATAATAGGTAAGGAAGAGCATATGGAATTTACAGTTAAAAATGAAGAAATAAGCACAATATCAGGCTAAACTAAATAAACTTATCAAAATGTTGCGCATTGCTTTGATTAACTGCTTGGAGGGATGAAAAGTTGATATCACAATCTGATAATATTCTATTAAAATTCTGTCACATAACATAATATGGTGACTTCGAATAACGGTTCGAACGGTTGACGAAAAACGAATCTAATGGTCGAGTCATCAAAGCTAAAGCACCTAAGTTTATTGGGAAACAATGACTGATCAAGACGCTCGAAGGCCTTCGAGAAGTCGGTATTCAGAACATCGACGTGCTCTCTAGAGTCTAACGCGCTTGAGATCATTTGAATAAACTGGCACAAATTAGTAATAGTTGGGCGAGTGCTAGCAAAGCCATGCGGCATATTGACGTGAAAGTCGTACAACAAGTTGATCCTGGGAAAAGGTAAAGCAAAAGTAGAAGAAGAAAGAGAGAATATACGGGGCACATAAAAATTAACTGAGGAAAGTAAATGGTGGCAATCGATTACACCACGAACAATTTTCCACACAAATCTCGTTCCCAGCATATCCTGACGATGCCTACGTTCTCGATAGACGTCATTTTAAATGATAAATATTTAGAAAACGATCTTGTATCTTTTCAATGGACAACTGAAGATAGTATATTATTTAGTAAGGACAACTATAGTACATGGTTTTGAACAAAGGCAGAGAACAAAAGAATTAGCAGGTATCTAAACCAAAGGCAAGTGTTTTTAAGCAGCGACATAAATGTTGTTGATAGGAAATGTAAAAGGTAAACGGGAATCAAACAAAACACCAAAGTCCTTTACACTATCGATTTTATTGCGAATAGAATCATTTATATAATATCTAAAATCAATAAAATTAACTTTTTTGTATAAAAGATGTAGCAGTATTTGTTGATATCCAATTTTAATTTACTAGTCGATGACAAGATAAAGATGCTAATAGATCATTGAGGAAGAAGCCAAATAGGAGAAGGCCTAAATGCTATCCTTGTGGGATTCCGGATAGAGGAAAACACTCAAAGAATTTATAGCTATTATAACAAATATAGTATTTCTATCTAAGTAAGACTGTAAGAGTAATAAGGAACGATGGAACGAATTAACGCAAACGTGGACAACTTAGTAAGTAAAATTACTTGATGAATTACATCGAACACACTACCAAAATCCATATATATGATATCAACTTGGCCACGAATATTAATAAACTGGTAAATAATCGCCAGATTCATAAATGTAGATCTATCTCGCATAAAACCTTGTTGAAATAAAAAAATGTAGAATTTTCTGTTATGGTACAGACAGGAACAAATTACACTTCCCAAAATTTGACAATATTGATATGATGTTTCGTCATGAAATGAAATTTGTTATTTAGTATATATTTATATATGTTAGATATAACTAAATTTAGCATAAAGAATTAAACTATAACACTTTCAATTTTATAAATTTATAAATATTCAACGTACATTTAAAGTTTAAACCACTATATAACATAATTTTATTACCATATTCAAATTATAAAACTTTCTTTAGATTCTAAGCATTTACATTTGCGATTTTATTACTGTATACATTAGACCACTTGGTTTATTGCCTAGGGTTATTTGTGAACGCATTCAAGAGACGATATTTAATCTGACCACCCATTGTTAACTAAATATGTATAATAGGGTTCAATTACTGTACAAAGGAACTACATACTTAGGTTTATGACACCTAATATTTAATTAATAATTGTATTTTATTTATTTATTTATTAGTAAGATATTTAAGACCCCATCGTAAACCTTGGGTATATTATTGCCCGTACGTGCCATTTCTACGAACAAATTAATAACACTGAAAAATTCCCCGTTATGACGTCAAACAATATGATGTTCAACGAATACATGCATTTAATTATCTAGTAACAGTGGTATATATTTACCTGTTTGTAAAACAGTATCAATCAGAGTCTCATCCAGCAACAAGAGACTCAGCGGTATCAACTCAACAACAGTACAAGAAACACAGTCTTAATACAATAGTTTTTTCATAACATTCATATCAAACAGTATCATATTAACAACAAGAGACATACAATCTCATGTAACAGTAAAAAATTTAAATTTTTGAATGCTAAATTTTTGAGATTACCTTAATAAATTAAGTTTGTGTTTTTTGTTAAATAAATAAAATACTCAGAAAATACACCTGAATTTCAATATAACTGCCACCAACCAAAATAAATAACCAGCTTATACGGAAGTTACCCCCTGTGAACGGTGGGTTAAACAAATTTATACATGGTCATTCACGAGCCGAATACAACACCAACATTTGGTTCTTCGAGAACCGGATATAAATTAAACATTTGGTCCTTCGAAAGCTCATATACGTGGTACGTCGGCCGGATTCTCCCGCAATCAGATACATTTGATCCTTCGAGCCGGGTACAACCCAACATTTGATTTTACGAAAGCAGATGGACATATGGGTTGATAATTATCAACGTAAACATTATCGCGTTTTCCTCTACATCCTAGCTCGCTTCCATATGGTCGAGAAAGTAACAGTATGAATTGCCATGAACTTATTGTAAATGATAACCATTGAGTATTAAATCTCACATTACATGTAAATGTCGCCTAATGTGCTGCGTTAGTTTCTACATTTCGACAAACTAAGTTTGTACCAGTATGCAGAAACGTTACACGTCGCGACGGCACCTTCCTGGTTGGTAGGATAATGAAAAATTAATGAAAAGTCACATCCATCCTGGAATGTGTGGATGCATTTCGCTCTTATTGAAGCCTATATAAAAGTAACTTTGAAATTTAATGCGTTTTTTGAACGAATATTTAGGAAAATATCTCAAAATCCTGACGTGATGGAGCAAATTTTAAACCAGATTCAGAATCAGCATGACGAAAGACATAAACTATACGTATTAGTATACAGTAATATATCAGAATAATTGAAACATACATGAGTAGGTAAACGCCACCAGTTTTGTATAATACAAAGGTATTTTTAATAATATAAAATATTATTAAAAACCTGGTGTGAAGAACACAAATACAGGTTCACTATTAATATTTTTGTGAACGTGTCCGAAAATATCTTTCCCCAGAGACGTAGATACGTATTTCACCTTTCTACAGGCTCATCAGTACGCCCCTGCTGGAGAAAGAATATTTCCAGACACCTTCACAAAAAAGAACCACATCACCGTAATTATCCAGACCGGGCGTAGAAGTAAATTCAGCTCTGCCTATTGTCAGACAACCGAAGTACCTCGCCCCGTCAACATAACCAATGTTACACACAATTACAATTACACATGCGGTTAGTCCGTAGTATGAGTGAAGACACAAACAAAATGCAGTTTCTAGAGGGATGACTGTGCCACCTTTGGAAAGGCGTCGTTACTTCACATTGGTTATGTGGACGGGGCGAGGTACTTCGGTTGTCTGACAACAGGCAGAGCTGAATTTACTTCTACGCCCGGTCTGGATAATTACGGTGATGTGGTGATGTGGTTCTTTTTTGTGAATGTGTCTGGAAATATTCTTTCTCCAGCAGGGGCGTACCGATGAGCCTGTAGAAAGGTGAAATACGTATCTACGTCTCTGGGGAAAGATATTTTCGGACACGTTCACATATTAATATTAATAGTGAACCTGTATTTGTGTTCTTCACAATAGGTTTTTAATAATATTTTATATTATTAAAAATACCTTTGTATTATACAGTAATCCCTTAACATTCGCGGTTTTGACATACGAGAGATTTAATCATTCGCGATAATTAAAATGCGGACGAATTCCACATTCGCGTTTCACTACTTGATTTGGACTTGATTATTCGCGAGTGTCGTGGCTAGTGCTCCTGCCAGCGCGAAAATTGCTTCTCAAGTGCGAAATAAATCTCTTGAAGAGACATAAAATGCTTTAAACGTTTGGTTCGAGGAAATGTATCAGAACTATGTTCCGATCAGTTCTGATTGATCATATATATTTGATCGTACAAACAAAGATTCTGATTCATTGTTTGACTTCCAGGCCAGCAAAGGTTGGTTTGAAAATTTTAAGAAAAGGCATAATTTGGATAATATAAAATAGACCGGCGAATCGGCGTCTGCTGACCAATGAGGCAGCAAAAAAGCTTCTCGGAGAACTTAAAAAAATTATTCAAGAAAGAGAATGTCTATCACAACAGGTGTTTAATGCGAATGAGACGGTACTGTTTCGGAAGAGAATGTCGAATAGGACTTCCCTTTCCAAAACAGAACGGTTAGCTTCAGGCTTCAAGGTGGCAAAAGATCGAGTTTCTCTTCTCTTGTGTGCAAATGCCTCAGGGGATATTCAGATAAAGCCAATGATGATATATCAGTCCCTAAATCCGCGAGCATTGGTGGGATATATAATAAAAGTTAATAGAATGTCATGGGTCATCGGTGTTTTATTCCAGGATTTAATGATTGTTTTATCCCTGAGGTAAAGAACTATCTTGCACCTCAAAACGTTGACTTCAAAATCCTTTTGGACAACCCTCTACTCTGATAGGAGCTCATCCTAATGTTAATGTGATATTTTTGCCCCCAAATACGACGTCATTAATTCAACTTCTGAATCAGGGAATAATTTCTGCTTTTAAAGCCTATTACACCAGGCAATGTTTCAAGCCAATGTTGTATTCGATTGAGCTTAATTCAGAAGAAACAGTGATTTTCAGTTGGAAAAAATTGACATTGTTGATTGCATCGCAGATATCGACACCTCACTGAGAGAGTTAAAGACAAGCTCTATCAATGCATATTGGCAGTATCTTTGACCGGAAATGGTTATCAAAGAGAACCACCTTCCGCCTATAATAAATCGAGAATAAATCATGGAACTTGCCCATCAAATCGGGGGTGATGGATTTGAGAATATCAGGCAAGATGAAATTCATGATCTAATAAAATCTCACGGAAACGGGCTAACCGAAGAAAAGCTATTGCCGATGACAGAAGACAAACAACAGAACTTTGAAGAAGGTGAAGACGAAAAGGAGAAGGATGAAATCTCAGACAAGCGTTACGGCATTTCATTTCTTTATCTTTATTTTTAACATGTTTTTACCCTAGGCAAGAAGTTCTCGTCAAAACACCTAAGAGAAATTTTAATCTTACAACAATAACTTGTTGAAAAATCTCTTGAGTTTGATCCGTTCCTTGTTCGAAGATTAGTCTGCGATGGCTCGTTACGTCGAACTTGAAAAATTACAGACGCAACCGGCCAAGCAATCCCAGATTACTGGTTAGTTTCTGCCATCAACAAGCAACAATTTACTAAACTATAATTACATACACATGTAAATTAAAATATAAGTTTGAAAACGCTGTGTAATAAAAAAAACATATATACATACATATTATTAAACCGTAAATCAAATCACGTATGTTTTGTACCTTTATTTACCATTATGGAACGTACCCCCCCCCCCCCCCCTCTCATTTACACAGAAAGATGGACTCAACATTCGCGAATTCGACATACGCGACGTTTTTCTGGAACGTAATCCTCGCGAATGTTAAGGGATTACTGTATCAGAAAACCAAGTTGTATTGACCAGTGTATTCAACTGAAATTAATAACGGCCATTAATAGGCTGGTTCCTGTATCTAGGTATATCCCGAATTATCTCCCCTCCTCTCCTTTTTTTTATTATCAGGTATCGGCAGTTTTTAATTAATATGCAAACTACACATTTCATAATAATTATTGTTTTATTTTGCTTATTTTATTTTCTACTTATATTTACAAATTTATTTTATACTAATTTATTCAATGCTTTAATCTGAGTGAGTGTTTTAACTACTATCTATCAAATTACGAGTAAAATAAACACCGTGATCTATTTTGATATAATATGAGCATATTTGAATATAATGAAGGGCATTACGAAAATATGTAATTAATGACTAACAGCTAATGAAGCTATCTAGTGCCTACGAATTATTTTAAAAACTTTTAGAAAATTTAATAATAACAACGATTGCGTCATTCAGGTGATATGGCATTGATGAATGAGGCAGAAAATCTCTCTGCAAGTGCATGTCTAAATAGATTATTGATATCAAAATGAATAAATATTACTCATAGATTTTAATAAAATAATAATGTAATATGTTACCTTTCTGGCTTATATACTAATGTATTTATTATAATTTATCTAAGTTTGGTTAAAATTGACATTTCTTGTTTTTACTTTTCTGCATTTAAATGTTACAAAAGCTTGTCTGAAGAACTTTAGCTACGAAAAAAAAGACTATGGGATTTAAAAAAATAAATAAATTTATTATTTTTCGAAATAATCCTCTTTAATTAAAATACATGTGTTTATTCATTGCAACCATAGGAAATCCTAATTTTGTTAAGTCATCAAAATGTTGCTGACATTCAGTAACCACAGAAATTGACGTTAGGATTTTTTTTATCATTAATCAACGAAGCATATGGTGATCATTGTGGGTAAAATTCGGATCGTATGGTGGATGAGTGAACAGAATCCAGATTCGTGTAAACATGTATTGCTTTTTTGTCCTGAATGAATTATCATAATGCAACAAATACGCAGATATATAATCGAAAAACCTCTTTACCTTAGGGTGTGAGGTGATTAAAATAACATTTCATTTGACAACTACAAATTATCACAATATACAAATTCTGCCCACTCTTTCCTATGTCTCGCCATTCTTTTAGCCTACGCCCAACTCTTGCATTTCTTCTTTAGAATCGCTGCAACTTTATCATTCCACGATTTTCTTGGTCTTCCACGTTTTCTCTTTCATTGTACCCTTGTTTCCCATATTGTTTTGACTTGGCGTTTGTCATTCATACGGCACACATGAGTTGGTTTCTCTCTAATACCTGGTTCGATACCAAGCTCTTCTCTTACTGCTTTGTTTCTAGAAATGTTAAGCAAAATTTGAGAAAGAGTATACAACGCCTATAACAAAATAATAAGAACTACATAAGAAAAGATAACTTGCAATCCCAAATTTTTAATATTAACGATGGATTAAGGCAAGGTGGTATAATGAGCCCAGCACTATTTACATTGATTATGGATGACGTTATAAAAGCTGCTAGCTATAGAGTACGTCCAGTACACGTTTGACACTATAAATTACTGCCGGTGTATTTGGCAAACTGTGCTTTCGCCGATGGTCTGTCTAATGGTGTGTGCGGGAAAACAAATAGATCTACAAAAAATTTGAAAATATGGGAAGAAGAGCTAACAAGAAGAAAGCTTAAAATAAATCTAAGTAAGACAAAGATAATGGTGGTGGGCAAAGAAAAGACGACAATTAATATCGAGCTAAATGATTAAAAGATAGAATAAGTCAACACATGTAAATACTTAGGAATAATACTAGATAGAGAAGAAAACATGGAATACGAAGTGAACGATAGAATAAATAAGGCAAAGAAATCTATCATAGCCTGAGAAAGACGTAGATACAGAAAAAAGAAATAAGTAGGAAAACGAAACTTACAGTGTACAAAATCATCTATAGACCCATTATGACGTATGGAAGCGAAAGCTGGATACTAAATAATACAATAAAAAGCAGAATACAGGCGATGGATATGAAATACTTAAGAGCAGTTAAAGGAATTACACGCAAACATAAAATAAGGTTGTAACACCTTCCATACCTGTTTCTGTGATACTCGATCAAGATCAGTTCTGTTTTTTCCATCATTTGTTTGATCGTAAATGAACCGGAGGAACAAGCGGGATTCCGGGCGGGAAGATCTACGACGAACAACCTTTTTACTTTGAAAATAACATTAGAAAAGCGAACTCAGCGAAATAGAAAAACACATTGATCTTGAAACAGCTTATGACAGTGTCCCAGTATCACAGTTATGGAAAACAATGGAAAAGCTCGACATTAGACCAACATTAATTAGGGTCGTCCAACAATATTACGAAGAAAATTATACTGCAATCAAAGTTGGAACATCATTGACTGAATCTTTGAACACCACAAAGGGACTCAGACAAGGGTGTTGTTTGTCTCCTACCTTATTTAAAATATGTATATCTAGACCAATCCCTAAAAGGCTGGACACCCATATGTAAGAACATGGGTCTCCAAGTTGGTGAGGACTCTCTTTTTCGCAGATGATCAGGTAGTAATCGCAGAAGACGAGCAGGATTTGAGTTATATGGTTAGAAAACTGAATAAAGAGTAATATATATATATATATATATATATATATATATATATATATATAACAATTGATAAATATATATATATATATATATATATACAGTAAAACAACTTGAACTACGAAAGCCTATTGATAGGGGAAGGTAGTGGGAGGTAAAATTAAATGTATCCATTTTAGTATTGTCAACTTTTTATATGACAGGAATGTCAGTGGTTATGTGAAATACTACTAGCGAACCATCAAACTTTATCCTAATGGAATACACAATTAATGAAAAAGTGCAAATTATAAAGTGGTTTTATGGAGGCCACACACTTTCATCAATTGTAAATATTTGGAGAACTACCTTCATTAATCGTCCTGTTCCATGTTTAAATACAATTCATCGAATTAAGGAAAATTTTGAAAAATACGGATGTGTCTCTCCCTCTTTACATAAAAAGCCCGCACATGATAATGCGGATCGGGATATCATGATATGCGCTACTGTTGAAGAAAATGAATACCAAACGTTAGGCCAAATTAGTGAAAGTGTCGATGTCTCCCGTGAAACTGTTAGAAAAGTATTAAAGTATTAAAGTATATAAAGGTATTAAAGAAGAATAAATACCGTTCGTACCATGTACAAAAAGTAAATGAAATATTTCCTGGAGATCATTATAACCGAGTTCAGTTCTGTTTGGATATAATTGAGAAATATGGTGTGGATGAAAATTTTATTTCTAATATTTTCTTTACTGACGAATCTTCATTTATTTTACACGGTCGACATAATCCTATGTTAACAAGGTATTGGTCAAAAGACAATAAACATAAATCGTATACAGCTCATACACAATATCCACAGAAATTGAATGTTTGGATTGGAATGTTAGGGGACAATATAATTGGTCCATTTTTTATAAACGGCGGGTTAAATTCACAAAAATATTTACAATTGCTGCAATATGACATTATTCCTTTTATCCAGAACATACCCAATATTGAAATAGGAAGTATTTGGTATCAGCAAGACGGATGTCCTGCACATAACAGTGCAATTGTGCGTCAATTCTTAAGAAATACCTTTGGAAATAGAATTATTTCTCTAGGCGGTACAATTGAAAATGGCCGGCCAGATCACCAGATTTGTCCCCTAATGATTTTTTCTTGTGGGGGTATCTAAAGTCAAAAATTTACGGTTTCGAACATCAACGGTCAAATAATTTAGATGAACTACGTCAAAAAATAAGAAATTTCTTAGCATCGATTACGCCCGATATGCTGGCAAATGTTAGACGTGGTTTTTATGATCGGGTAGCGTATTGTTTAGAAATTCAAGGTGCACGATTCGAACACGTAATTAATTAAAAGTATTGTTTATTAAAGTTGTATTATGATAATAAATTTTATTTTGTTGGACTTATTTTTTATTTCACGGTTCTTTAGTTGCAATTAGTATGCAATACAATTTCAGTTTTCCCATAATATAAACTTAATTTAACAAACACTACACGTTTATATTAAAAAACTTATTATAAGTAGCTAAATAAGCTAAATGAATACATTTAATTTTACCTCCCACCACCCTCTCCTATCAATAGGCTTTCGTAGTTCAAGTTGTTATACTGTATATTAAATGTTTATATTTACAAAAAAACTTAAAAATGCCGTAAGTGCCGAAACATGTAAGAGTTAAAAGTATCTTAAATAAATAAATAAATATTCCATTAAAACAGACCTTATTAAATCGCCAAATAAAGAAAATCTCATATGCATATATGAACAGTTGCGACCCTTGAAAACTCAGACAACTCGATTTTGACGTGAATGTCAAAAATTTAAGATTTTGTAATGTGTGTAAACTGGCGGACAAAAAAACTGTTCAGCTCATTTTTTTGCATTGTAAAAATATTTATCGATCTTTAAAAAATAGTATATGAATTGTTATAGGTTATAAATAAAATATACCTACACTGACATTTTGCATCTCAATAACCCCAAAACTTAAAAACTGATTCACAACGTGTTAAATTTGTTAAAATATTGTCAATCGTCAAAATGAGTAGGACAGTTTTTTTGTCTGTCAGTTTACATCAAATCAGTCATTTTGATGACAATGTCACATTTGACAAATCCATAATCAGTTAATTTTTTAAAATGCCGCAATTATCAGAATTACAAAAATCTATTATTAAAACTAAATACTAATTTTGAAGTAAAGTTTTGTATTCCGATATTTGAAATGATATTTTTGAAATTTAAGTAAAGCAGGATACTATCTGCAGTTTTATTAATCATTTTTTTGGAATTTACTATTTTTACAATACATTTTGCATTCTACGACAATAATTGGTTTGAGTAGCGTTAAAAAAACTTTACACCGTTTAAAACTTTTTTGTATTTAAGTGTGAGTTTTCAAAGGCCGCAACTGCACATTATGCTATGGTTTTTCCATGGACAAGTAAGGAAAAAGATTGAACTATTAGTGAACTCTGTACTAGGGACAATTTATAAAAAAATTAGCTATTTCACTTGTATATTTATTTATTTCAGATGGGGATCGATATATATAATATTTTATAAATAAGATATTTAATGTATGAAATTATGATTAGCCCTCGTATATTTAGGTGGACCAAAGAAATTGAATTTGCCGCTTTTTCGGATATTGTATTTGATAAGATGTATTGTCTGTATATTTTGATTTGATAGATGGTAGGGATAGCCAGGCGGATATGAAGAATTTTTCATTTTTGTTTGAGAGGTATCTTGTCTGTTAAAGTGTTTAGTTCGTTAAAGAATAAAATAATCAATTTTATTCTTTGTTGTATTAATACGGGATGTATATTGTTTTGCATTTAGTGTAAGGTGCAAGTAAATCTTAATTCGATTTTTGCGAAGTTTTTCATATTTATTTGAAATTTTGTGAAAAAAAAGATGCCTCTCGTGTATTTTATAAAATTGCACAAAAACTTAATGTAAGTTGATAAAATTATTTTATTTATTTATTAGATATCAGGATTATTTTTAGTGTTATAAATTTTGTATTTATTGTAATAATAATGTGTTTGAAAGTAGTAGATGGATATTAGTGAAAATTGACATGTTTTTTGCAAGGGAAGTTGTTTTTTCTTAAAATTATATTTCGAGAACAATTTTTGAATTCAAGGTTGGAGGAATTGTAGTGGGGATGGATCTTGTCATGTTATTTGATGCATGAATATATTTCAACTAGCGTGAGTTTTGAAAACTAATTTGTTTTTGATATTTGTTTGAAGGGGTCACAGTAGAGGTTAAACTTGACAGATTTCACTAATATTTATTAGTTTTATATTTGATCGTGTTTCAGAAGAGGTTTTTCTCTGTGTGCGAGTCAATATTCACAAAGAGTGTTTCCTCATTGCTACTGTTTAATGACGCTTTAGCACCCTATACACTTTGTAGAGGGATTTTTTTCTTTTTTCTTTTTTAATATATATTAATGTAAAGGGAAAATGTGTGTATAATTTATCTGACACCTCGTGTTTTAATTTATATATAACCGGTATCCGAGAGGATCGACCCAGAGATGTAAGCTCAAGGATTCTACTAGACTGAATAGCCGGCGATATAAGCTGTAGTGTGAATTAAAATTAAATAAAGCAATTTCAAAGTAAATTCCACTGCACAATTATGGCGGCCCAACGTGTCGGCGTATGAAGCAAAGTAGATGAAAAAAAATTCACAATTTTGATAGCCCAGCGTGTTGGCGTATGAAGAAAAGCAAATGAAAAATTTACAATTATGATTAACTCAACGTGGTGAGAGAATAAATAATTTAATAATTGGATTGCACAATTTTGGCGAGTCCAACGTATAATTGGAAGAAGTAAAACATAAAATTTTAAAATGGAATATTTAATTCAAAGAATGGGTAACGCTGGTTACATACATGAAGGAGGACACAATGGGGAAAGCAGTCAACAGATAATGGACATGGTGCACACAATGATGAAGGATATGGAAAGAAAGATAGGCATATTGAATGGTCAACTTTTAGAAGAAAAGGAGAAAAGAGAATGGCAGGAACAAAAGGTGACGTACTTGCAGAAACAAATCGATCAAATGAAAAAGGAAAAAAACGAAGCGAATGTGCCTGTGTTCATCCCTGTACCAGTACAAAATGAACCATTGCCGAAGTTTTATGGTATGGCAAATACAAATCCCATGGGTTTTCTAAAAAAATTAAAGGAAAGTCTAGAGGATGTGCCAGGGGACCAAAAGAAGCTCCAGAAAATAGGGAACTGTCTCAAGGACGATGCAATGACCTGGTGGGACATGATCTCGGATGAGGTGAAGACGATGGAGGAGTTCGAGGTCAGATTTACCAGCCAATTCTGGGGAACAACAAGACAAACAAGGGTAAGAAATGATTTATTAGTTGGTAGATATAATAATAATAGTAATGAGTCACGAGCGTCGTACGTTATGAGGAGACATTCAATTTTAAAATACTTGCAACCAAAAATCTCTGATAGAGATTTAATATGCCAATTAAGTACTCATTTTGATGCACAAATTAATCAGGCAGTAGCCATTCAGAATATAAGTGACATGCAACAATTTATTGAACTTTTGAAAAGATTAGATGACATGGAATATGGTAAAAGATATCAGAATAATTATATAGATCGTAGTATGAATAGATCGTCATATGCTAGAATAGAAAATAATAATAATAATAAATATTCAAGTCCTCAGCGAGTAAATAACTATAGTAATAGAAATAATCGAATGGCTTCACCAGGTCGAATAGATGATAATCATAGTAAAGAAATAAGAAAGGAAAATTTAACAGAAGTTAAAAACTATACTGGGACACGTCCTAAAGATAGTCGATGTAATTTTAATTTAGAAACGAAAGATAAACAAGGGAAAGTAGAATTAGCATGTAGTAAGGATTTTTAATAAAACCAACCAAAAAGAATGAATGTAATGCATTGTATGAACAGTCGAAATACGCAATAAACACGGTTTTACCACATATAAAAATAAAAATAAATGATAAAGAGTTAAATTGTTTAATTGATTCAGGAAGTGAAACGTCATTTTTAGATGAGAATGTGATTGAATGTTTGATTAAAAGTAATGTGGGGAAATATATGCCCACGAGTAAAATTACAATAGTAACAGCTACAAAGAAAATTTTAACAGTAGTGAATAAAATTTTTATTGTTGAATTTATGATAGATAATAACAAGTTTTTGGGAGAATTTATAGTATTAAAAGGATTAGGAAGGGATGGAATACTAGGAGTAGATTTATTAGATAAGATTAATGCAATTATAGATATACAAAAAAGGGATATAATAATTAATAATACGAGAGTCGAATGGATTAAGGAGTGTGAAGAGGATGGTGAAAAAATTATTAATAATATAGAAGAAGAGGATTTCGAAGAAAAGGAGGTTATGATGATGGAAGATATGGGTAAGGAAGAAAATGGAGAAGTGGAGTTCCCTGAAGATATAGATATGATGAAATTGGACTGCAGAGAGGATAAGGAAGTAGAAATAAAAAATTTAATTAAAAAGAATATAGATTTAGTCAATAAATTTCCTAGTTTCGCCAGAAATTATCAACATTCCTTAGAGGTAGATGAGACGAGACCATTTAAGGTGAAAAATTATCCCATTCCTAAAAATATTCAATCACAAGTAAATGATGAAATCAAGAGGACGCTGAGAGATGGTATTATTGAAACTGGTAAAACGCGTTATGTTAATCCATTAGTAGTTGTAAAAAAGAAAACAGGAGACATTCGATTATGTCTAGATGCACGTCGACTGAATGAAAGAACAAAGCCTCAGTTTGAGACGCCTATTACGATAGAACCATTATTGGCGAAATGTTACAATGCAAGAATATATAGTAAATTGGACTTAAAAAGTGCTTTTTGGTTGGTTCCATTAGAAAAGGAGTCCAGAAAATATTGCGGATTTATGGTAGATGGACGAGTATATCAATTTAGGACTGTACCATATGGGTTAAGCAGTTCGGCAGCAGCTTTAATTAGAGCTATGCAACAAATTTTAGAACCTTATGAAGAGTTTGTGGTTCATTACGTGGACGATATTTTAATATATAGCAGGGATGAGCAGGAGCATTCACAACATTTAGAGAAGATCATGGAAGTATTAGCCAGAGAAGGGTTAAAGGTAAATTTGAGTAAATGTGAATTTTATAAGAAAGAAATTAAATTTTTGGGGTATAATATAAGTACTAAATATATAAGTGTAGATGAGAGTAGATTGGAACTCATTAAGAAGTATCCTCTACCTAAGAATATAAGAATGTTGAGAGGATTTTTAGGCATGGTTAACTATTATAAACGTTTTGTACCATACCTGGCACGTATTAGTGTTCCTTTGTATGAAATGCTTAAAAAGAATGAAAAGTTTAAATGGACAGAATTAAGAATGAATGCATTTGAGGAGCTAAAGAAAGAGTTTTATAATCAATTAAAATTAATATTACCAGATTTTAATAAGCAGTTTGTTTTAAGAGTAGATGCTAGTGATGTCGCTATAAGCGGAGTTTTAATTCAAATAGATGACGAAGGGATAGAACAACCGATATGTTTTATCTCTCGTATTTTGAAAAGCTATGAGGTTAAATATACCATAAGTGAAAAAGAAATGTTGGCTGTGGTACACGCGATTCAAAAGCTCAAATATTATTTATTGGGAAAAAACTTTGTTGTGGAGACAGATCATGCTGCCTTGACATCACTTTTGAATACACGTTTTAAAAATAATAGAGTGTATCGATGGTCACTATTGTTGTCAGAGTATACTTTTGAAATAAAGCATATTAAAGGCGTTCTAAATGTTTCTGCCGATGCGTTGTCACGAATGTACAACAGTAGAAGTAAATTTCATTAGGTAGAGTTAAATGAATATAATAGACACTATGCTACGGGGAATTATGAATTTGAGATGATCCTTCAGGTCCAGCGAGATGAAAGATTTAATATAATAAGGGAACAATTAAATACTAAAGATAATTATAAAAATTTTGTTATGAAAGAGGGGTTGATTATGAAAGTGATTAGGGAAATAAGTTATATTGCTGTAAATGATGTGTATGCAAGGCAAACGATGTTACAAATTCATGAAAGTTTGGGACATATAGGGGGATATAAAGTATGGTTGGTGTTTAGAGAGGCGTTTTATGCAAAGAAAGATCGCATAATCGCTAAAGATGTGGTTAGAAATTGCATTACTTGTCGTTTAGGCAAACATAAGAATAGAACCTGTCAGTATGAAATAAAGAGTATAATTACTCATGAGAAACTAGAATTGGTAGCTATAGATTATTTAGGGAATCTTATTCCAGGAGAATTCGAATATAAAAATATTTTAGTAATGGTTGATGTATTTTCA
Organism: Melolontha melolontha; assembly: GCA_935421215.2. Classification (NCBI taxonomy): domain Eukaryota; kingdom Metazoa; phylum Arthropoda; class Insecta; order Coleoptera; family Scarabaeidae; genus Melolontha; species Melolontha melolontha. The sequence continues at coordinate 61,381,199 of OW285241.1, read as the reverse complement.
AAGTTTGTTAAATTATTTCCCACTTCACAATATAATACAGATACTTCTATACAATGTATTGACTCATGGATTATGCGTCAAGGGAAAATGAATAGAATATTAGCTGATAATGCTTCGTATTTTAATAATGATAGATTTAAGACTGCTTTACATGATCGTAATATTGAAATTTCTTTCTCTTCCATACGTCATCCATGCGGGAATCCATGTGAGAGATACATTCAGGAAATAATAAAGTTTCTAAGGATCAAAACCTACGAAAATCATGCAGGATGGGTTGCTCATGTCCAAGATGTCGAAGATAACATCAACAATACACCCAATACTGTCACACTGGAATGTCCTGCGACTGTGATGTATGGGACGAAACCTGTCCGACCCTGGAACACACAAAATGAAAGGGTTGACAACCTGGTACAGTTAAAAAACCAAGTTGCACAAAGAATAACAATAAACGCACAGAAATATCTAAATAAACAAAATGAGCAGATTACGACGAGAACGAGATTTGATATTGGAGATGTGGTGATTGTAAAAAGTTATCGTTTGGGTAGAAGAGATCAAGGTAAATGTCAGAAGCTTGATCTGCCATATACAGGACCTTATCGGATATCGAGATGCTTCAATAATGTGACGTATGAGCTGCATTCGATGGATGGACGTAAGAAAAAAGGACGATATCACATCAGTGCATTGCATCCGTTTATCACACTACAGCATCAGAACGACGTGGATCCTGTTCAACACTAATACAACAAGTGAGTGCCGGGAACCAAGACAGGGTGCGGTACTGTCTCGAGTGCTGTGCTGAAGTTTATCCTTGAATAAAGCTCAGTGATGTTCTGACTTTATTCTCGGATAACTTCGGGGAATTATGCTATGGTTTTTCCATGGACAAGTAAGGAAAAAGATTGAACTATTAGTGAACTCTGTACTAGGGACAATTTATAAAAAAATTAGCTATTTCACTTGTATATTTATTTATTTCAGATGGGGATCGATATATATAATATTTTATAAATAAGATATTTAATGTATGAAATTATGATTAGCCCTCGTATATTTAGGTGGACCAAAGAAATTGAATTTGCCGCTTTTTCGGATATTGTATTTGATAAGATGTATTGTCTGTATATTTTGATTTGATAGATGGTAGGGATAGCCAGGCGGATATGAAGAATTTTTCATTTTTGTTTGAGAGGTATCTTGTCTGTTAAAGTGTTTAGTTCGTTAAAGAATAAAATAATCAATTTTATTCTTTGTTGTATTAATACGGGATGTATATTGTTTTGCATTTAGTGTAAGGTGCAAGTAAATCTTAATTCGATTTTTGCGAAGTTTTTCATATTTATTTGAAATTTTGTGAAAAAAAAGATGCCTCTCGTGTATTTTATAAAATTGCACAAAAACTTAATGTAAGTTGATAAAATTATTTTATTTATTTATTAGATATCAGGATTATTTTTAGTGTTATAAATTTTGTATTTATTGTAATAATAATGTGTTTGAAAGTAGTAGATGGATATTAGTGAAAATTGACATGTTTTTTGTAAGGGAAGTTGTTTTTTCTTAAAATTATATTTCGAGAACAATTTTTGAATTCAAGGTTGGAGGAATTGTAGTGGGGATGGATCTTGTCATGTTATTTGATGCATGAATATATTTCAACTAGCGTGAGTTTTGAAAACTAATTTGTTTTTGATATTTGTTTGAAGGGGTCACAGTAGAGGTTAAACTTGACAGATTTCACTAATATTTATTAGTTTTATATTTGATCGTGTTTCAGAAGAGGTTTTTCTCTGTGTGCGAGTCAATATTCACAAAGAGTGTTTCCTCATTGCTACTGTTTAATGACGCTTTAGCACCCTATACACTTTGTAGAGGGATTTTTTTCTTTTTTATTTTTTAATATATATTAATGTAAAGGGAAAATGTGTGTATAATTTATCTGACACCTCGTGTTTTAATTTATATATAACCGGTATCCGAGAGGATCGACCCAGAGATGTAAGCTCAAGGATTCTACTAGACTGAATAGCCGGCGATATAAGCTGTAGTGTGAATTAAAATTAAATAAAGCAATTTCAAAGTAAATTCCACTGCACAATGTATACTGTTTTCAAGTTATCTCTTAGCAATTGTCTCGACACAATGGCAACTACCTCGACATTACGATGAGCAATTCATTTTTGTCTGCGAGCATAGTTATCGAATTGCTATGTGTAATTACAGGAGCTAGAAATTATCAATCCTCATGTGCATGTCAAATTGGGAAACCATCTGCTCTGTTTGTTTATATACCAGATAGAATAACGAAGAATATTGTATATCCAAAGGCATTGGAGTGATAAATTGGTTATAATAAAATATCATTGATTCGTTGTTTAGCTAGAGATTAAATAAAAATTATATCGGTTAATGGCAGTTGACACAAAGGAAGTTTTAAATTTTCTATAGAATGTGGCCGAGCAACGGCTGCGAGCAACGGCTGCGGGCAGCTAGTATTATATAAAGATTTAGTACGAACTAGATTTTCTAAAAACATAGATTTTAATTTAAAAGACTAGCCAATGCCGAAACTTTAATAAGAAATACATTATCTCTTAATGTTAAGGCAATATTTTATTCCAAAAATTTTCTCAAAATATTTCCTCTTGTAATGAATACACATTTCTATTCGAAAAAATCAGTTTTCCACGTTTCTAGCAGTATATCATTCATATCCCTTTTGAAAGTATCGACAGCTTTATTTTCTGAAATAAAAAGTATTCCTCGCAATTTATCATTGATATGGAGAAATAGAAAAAATCCTTGAATGGTCGCAAACCATTCATTAATTCAATGCAAGTCGTAGAATGTTGCTGGTTTATTGGTGTCAACTAATGACTTAACATAACCCTACAGAAGGAAGTCTAAATGGAATCTATTTTATTTAATCCATTTAATATAGCCATACTGTAATATTCTAGCAACTTGTATAAATTTATATTATAATTACCTACTATAAAAGTTTTTTGTCAGAAACTATGGTGGTAGAAACAAATGATATAAAACACAACATTAAAGTAGAAGGAAAGTCACAATAGTAATTTAATAGTTTATTTAAAAAAAAAATAAAAAAATTACCTTTACAAAGTGTAAAGGGAGCTAATGCGTTATCAAACAAAAGCTTAGAGGAAAAAATCTGTATGATAAAAGACACGCACACAAAGAATAGCCTCTTGTGAGTCGCGAGCAAAATTATAAATCTAATAGATTATTAAGAAAACTCTCAAATTCAAAAAATTAATTAATAAACCCCCAAAATTCAAACGTAAATAGACTAAACGTCAAAACTCGCAAATGACTTTACTCGTGCTCACTAAAACACAACTATAAAATCTCCCTCCAGAACCTGATTTTCAAAAATGTTCTAGAACAACGTGACAAAAAACTCCCTCAAAAAAAATATGAGTATTTTCTTAACTATCTATATTTTAAATCTACTATTAATAATAATACAAAATTACAAATAAGCACAAATATAATCGAATTTATATAATACTAATGTGAAATTTCTACTTACATTAACATAACATTTTTTCACACACAAAAAACTAAATACGAGAGATATCGAGTAAATTTTAATATTAATAAATCTACGAGATTACCAAAAACTCGTACTCAACGAAAATAATACTTAAATACACATCAGATCAAATAAGCAAAATACCAAAGTTAAATCAAATATAGAAACAAAAAATGAAGTTTTTTATTTCCAACTATATCATTCAAAGTACCAAATATCTCTGTCTATCACCCACCGGAAAATTCAGATCGGACATCGGGCACACGTAGTTCAATATAGTCTCCCTAGTCGAACTATTTCCTGTTAAATATAAATAAATGTACAGGCGCGGTCAACAAAATAAATCCAAATAAATATTCAAACATAATTCAAAATATAAACAAATGTGCATCTGAAAATAAATGTAACATACTCAATAAATATTTTTAAAAAATTATTCTTCGGGGAAAAGTTCACTACAATATGTATACTAGCTCAATAAAGTAGAAAAAAATCGATTGTACTCTATTCATTACGAAATTCGATCACTAAGTAAGTTTCTAGTCACATTTTCTTTCATATATTTCGTCAGCCCAATCGCTTTTCTAATGAATCGGGGTGATAATATAATCCAAAGCAAGAGAAAGCTCCCGTCAATAGACAACATCAAAACTTCAGCTGTCAAAAACAGACTAATTGACAGATCGGTCTGTACTGTCATATTTAACCTATTAAAGGATGATTCTACAGCATGGTAAAGAAGATTCCTGCGAAATCGCGCCATCTCTGTGTTAGGCCAAGTAGTTTCCGAGAAATCCTCGTATGTTAGAATTATTCTATTAAAATTAGTGACATAAAGCCAACTGTTTTATTCTCGATATTTAATTAAGTCAAGTAAATGAATAAATTTAGCAAAGATGAGTTATTTAAATCCAATTGATCGATAAGTAAAATTTGTGATTGTTTTAATTTAGTAATTTATAAACTTTCCAGTAAATTTAATTTAGTGCTTTTATTTTCTAAATACAAATTTGAAAATCACCCCACATTCAATAAGGATTTTAAATTTATTCATTCAAATTTTAGACGATAATAGAAATGTACATTTAGTTTATTTAAAAAATGTATTTTTAAACGTATTTGAATATTAAGAAGATAATAGTAACGAAGACAAAATATTAACTTACCAAGAATTGTTTCCTATAATTAAGAAAATTCGAAAAGTTGTTAAAATATTTAAAAGTTCCCCTGCTAAAAATGCTACTTTACAAAAATATATGCTTACTGAAATGAAAAAAAAAAAAACTTAAACTAATGTTAGATTCAACATTCAACATGCTGGAACAGTTTGGTCTTAATGATTTTAAAATTAACTATAAATCAAAAATTGCCATAAACAATAATACAAAAGTCATACAAAAAAATAGATTTATCCCAAACCGACGAGAGACCGAGTTGTAGAAGATGAAGCACTTCGAGGCAAATATTTAGAGGAAGCATATCGCTCATTAATAACAGTATCACCAACCATCCTGGATGTGGAAAGAGCATTTTCAACAACATGTACTTTGTGCGCAATAATACATTTCAGGCTTAATGATCTAATGATCGTTCAATAGAGGCATTACGTTTTTTACGGTTACATTTCAAAAATATGCAGTTAATAAATTAGGTACCTAATGTTTTATTTCCTATTAATAGATATTATACAGAGAATACCATAATGCATTCATGGTTTTTGGCATGGAATAATTTGTTTATTAATGGTCAGATTTTGAATTTGTTTGCGGATTCTAATCAAGACAGCATGGGAGTTTGTTTGGCATTAAGTGTAATTAGTTCTCATGAACAGTTTCACGGTTCAGCAGCGCGTTTCTAGTCTTACGCATTATTTGCGTACAAAATCGGTTATTGCGACCCAACCATTCGTTCCATCGTCTATTTAATCAGTCGTGATGCATCATCGCGCAATACCATTTTGGCATGGTACCAGAAGTGGCTTAATGAAGGTAATATTTCGAACAAAAAGCCGACTGGGAGACACGTAAGTGCTATGACTGCTGAAAATATTGAACGTGTAAGAGGTTCCTTAAAAATCTACAACTGTTTAATCTCAGATTAAACAACATCATTTACTCTAAATAAAATAGTGTAATTCATATTTTATAATTATCACACCATATATGTTACGTATTATAATTTAGTATTATTAATTTATATAAGATAGTTACGTATTATATTTAGCAATCAAATAATTCACATAGACAAGTAAGGTATTTAATATAACCTAGATTAGTACACTGCTGATGCATAAATAAACATAGGTCAGGTATTTAAAATAAGCCAGTTCAATATTCAATATCGTCATCGCATAAATATGATGAAGTGCAAGGATTGTGAGGTCATCAAAATGCATATGTAAATACCGTAATTAAAGTAGGTTATATCAGCGATACCACAAGAAATATTAAATGTAATCGATATTCAATTACGCTTAATTAATGTATATAAAATTAAAATGTTTAGAACTGTTGGAATTAAAATTGTATATATACCATAAATTTCGTTAAATAAATCATTAAGGAATTTACTGTTCTTTAATCACCTATTCATAGACCTTCGAGTCTATTCTAGAACTACAAAAATCAACAGCTAATTCCTCCACTACCTTCAGTAAACCAAACATATACCTTCCTCTAATAAACATCCCCATCTTCTACGGTGACTACGATTCCTGGACCACCTTCCACGATATCTTCCTCAGAATGATTCACTCAAATCCATCCTTAAGTAAGTCCGAGAAAATTCAATATCTGAAAACCCATGTCCTAAGTGAAGCAAGCCGAGTAATTCAACATCTCCAAATCAACGAGGGAAACTATGAAGACGTCGGGGAACTACTGAAGAGAAGAAGCCTTAAGTTACATTGTTAATATTTTTGCCTGTAGTCGGCGCTTGGTGCAAATTAATTGCATTTTCGCGAAGTAATATGAATGTAAATAATTTTTTCTACATTTTACGATGCTAATTATTCGAATTTTTTAATTGAAAAAATCGCCCTTAAGCAGGATTCGAATTTTTTCAATGAAAAAATTCGCATAAGTAGCATAGTAAAATGTAGAAAGCAAAAATTTACGTTCACAATACTACGCGAAAATTCAATTAATTTACAACAAGTGCTGACTACAGGCAAAATATTAACGTATGTTTCCTTAATGTAACTTAAGGCTTCCCCATGTATTCAGAACCACAGTCCTTAATAGCTTAGTGGTAGAACAATGGTCCGGCAAACCATGGACGAGGGTTCGAATCCCGCTTAAAGGCGATTTTTTTTAATTAAAAAAATTCGAATAATTAACGTCGTAAAATGTAGAAAGCAATATTTACATTCACATTACTTCGCGAAAATGATGAGTTATAAATTATTATTTTACTGCTCTTATTAATTATATTTGATTACAACAGTTGCTCCTTTATTTGATTTTTGTATATAACAAATTGTTTATATTTTTATAGTTTATGCATCTTTTGTATAAAACAAATAATATGGCAAAGAAACAACGGTGTTTTTGCACCTTTTTGAAAAATTCCTGATGCAGGTATTAACACCGGTATTCAGGTACAGGGTGCGGCAAAATGATAGGTACTACTTGGGATGTCAATAAAAACCAAACCACATAAACCAAACATTTCATATTTTATTTCTTAAATCTACATTTCATGCCATTCAGGAGCGTTATTTTTTAAAAATGATATCTTTTAAATGACGGCCATTATTGTCGATGCACTCTTGTAGGTTCTCACGGAAGCGCGTCATTACCCGATGGATCATTTCTTGGGAAATTGCGGCAATTTCTTGTCTTATGGCTGCCTTTAATTCTTCCAAAGTCCGCGGACGATGTGTAAAAACTCTCGATTTGAGGTAACCCCAAAGAAGAAAGTCGCAAGGCGACGAATCAGGCGAACGCGGCGGCCAGGCGAGATCACCCCGTAAAGACACCACTTTGTTTGGGAACATGTCTTGAAGAAGATTAAGTGAACGACGCGTGGTGTGCGATGTAGCACCATCCTGCTGGAACCAAAGATGTTCTCGGTGATTTTCGTTCAACTCGTTAACTTTTGGACGCAGGAAATTGTTAATCATATCAAAATATCGATCTCCGTTGACTGTTACCGTTATTCCATCTTCTTCGAAAAAGTAAGGGCCCCACACGCCGAATTCAGATATTGCACACCAGACGGTAACCTTTGGACTGTGAAGTGGTCGCTCATGTAATTCCTGTGGATTATTTGCCGACCAATAACGGAAATTTTGCTTGTTTACGGTACCCAATAGATGAAAGTGAGCTTGATAGCTAGACATGAATACAGCGCCTCGGGGAATGTTTTGAAGAATATCCCGGCATGAATTTGTACGGGTTTCAAAATCTCTTTCTCTTAATTCCTGCAATACCATCATTTTGTACGGATGCATTTGGAGTGAGTTGTGTAAAATTCTTCGAACACTTCTATCGGAAATTCCCAAAGCAGCTGCATGCCTACGAGCTGAACGCCTAGGAGACTGTTGTACGGAATCTCTTACTGCATTCACATTTTCCGGTGTTCTTACTGTCCTTGGTCGGCCAGTAGATTTTCGTTTAAGCGCAGAACCTGTTTCCCTGAAGTTTAGAACCCACCGACGAATTGTTCTTCCATCCGGAACCGCGCCTGCCGAACAACATCAAACTGATTACGGAAGGCACGCTGCGTCGCTATTACAAATTCCCTATTTCTAATAAACTCCTCGACAACGAAAGCACGATGCACTCCGCTCAAAGCCATGTCGATAACTGAAAATTGCATACTTTTGTCTACCTAACGCGACCGCGTGCCCAGTGTTGCCGGTTTTACAAAGCGAGCAACCACTATTTGAAATCCTACCTACCTTTTTGCCGCACCCTGTACATCGTTTAAAAGATACCGAATACTGATATTGTATTTTTGGTCCGGTATTGCAATCACTAGCTAGTATCTTAATGATCAATAGCATTTAATGCATAGTGAGATAAATACCCGCTCCCATTCGGCTACTAGGTCTAACCTCCAAATTTTCATATCGTTGACTCTAAATTTCAATGCTACTTAAGTTTGAAATAAATTTCCATCAATAATATAAAGTGAGTATGCTTTATGATATAGATACATTATATTTTGTTATTCGGCGTCATTAGGTAGTAAAATATGTTTGTTGTAGAAGTACAGCATTATCCAATTAGTACTTATTTTTTACCACATAATGTTTCATTACATCTATAATATAAAAAGTACTATACCCTGTGTGGAAAACCTCGAAGGTGAAGAAAATCGTTGTGAGAATATTGTCGAACAAGACCACATTCAAAAGCAAGTGAGCACCAAATCAAATAAATCGAAGGATAAAGTAAACATTACTTGAAGAAACAAAAACTTGATCTTGAGTGATGCCCAGAAAGCTTTTTGTGTTACTGAATCACTATCTCCTAAGTTTCTAGAGCTCGATACACCTTATGAATGCTTTTCATACTTTTTACGGATAAACTGTAAAACAATACATATCAACAAAACAATCACGCACAACAAATTGATATTACTAAACCTTGACATCTCACTAAAGCTGAACTTAGAAAGTATTTTGTAATTATTATTATGATGTCTATTACTCGTCTTCCAAATACACGTTCCTCTAAATAGATTCAGAAAGATTAGACAATCTCTACATTTCAATAATAACGAAACCATTTGCTACGGGATAATTTAGATCACGATAGAATAATGTATATATGTTCCGCTGTTCCGCTTGAAAAGAAACTGGCAATCTATGGGCAATTATGTTCTACAACAATACGACATTTCATGAAACAGTATCTACCCATGAAACCCCACAAATTATTCGTACTATGTGGTACATATGATTTTGCACATAAGTGCGAAATATATTCTGGACAAGAGAATGATCACTTTCGCAGAAACATATCAGAACCAGATCTAGGAGCATATGCGAATATTGTTATTAGACTAGCCAGAATTATACCAAAACATCTCAACTACCAATTATGCATCGACAACTATTACACTACTCTTGACCTGATGATCTTGGTTTATTTAGCCGAAAATTGAATTTTAAGTTTTGGAACAGTGAGGCGAAACAAAATTCAGAATTGCAAGTTACCCACCGAGAAAGGCATGAAAAAAGATTGCACGGGAAACAAACTAAAAGTTTATTGCGAGTTATAAGAACGTAGATATAAGTTCTACTGAATGGAATGATAATCGTGTCGCATACGTTTTGTCTACTTTCGATGGACAATAGTCACTAACTTCGGCAAAGAGATTTGATGGTCAAAATAGTGCAAAGAGCCATTGCCCATTCATCATAAATGAATATAACAATCACATGGGTGGAGTAGATTTACTTGATGCTAACATAGCTCGGCACAAAATACTCACCAAAAATAAGAAATGGTGTATACTTATTTTTTAACATCTATTGATATGTCATTGGCTAACGCATGGATCTTTTATAGAAGAATTGGAAAATTAAAACAAAATAATGAATTCGAAAAAATTATTTTTTTTCAGTTTCGAATAGAAGCACTAACTTTAAACATGGACGTATATCTTCCAGTACAATAAAAGATAAGCTAGCTAAAAAAAAGAAGAAAAGAACCAACTCAGCACGTGCTACCTAGAGATGTACGTTTAGATCAAATAGGACACTAGATGACATGGGGTTCGAGAAATAGGTACAAATTTCCAAATTGTACTGGATATTCTTAGACATTCTGTGAAAAATGCGGTTTGAATTTGTGCTTTAACAAAAAGAACACCTTTACAAGAACAACTCTTAAGAAGTTCTATACTGAGGTTTGTTAAAAAAAAGGACACAATCAATGCATATTGTTGCATATCTATAGAAGTCAGTTTTTGTACAGGGTTACTCATTATAAATTACCCACCTTTTGTCATCCTTATTATTGCATAAATGAAAAAATCTTTCAAATGAAAATTGTGTAGCTGTGACTGAATTTTCTTTGCATGCCATCAAAACACAGTGGCGCGCAGATTCAATGCGATACAAAACAATATTTTTTTTTTAATGTAATACTCTTTATATTATTAAATTTTTGCAATGATCTTTTTTTCTGATTTCAAAAACATACCGTATGATACCAGTATCTTAAACTGTTTTCGAGTTATTAAATGTCGAATTTCGTAGTTACTGTAATTATGGAAAAGAGAACATTATTAAAGTAAGCTATGAAAATTACAACTACTATGTTTAATAAGTGACATTCCTTAATAAAACTGTCAAAATAGTTTACAGTAAGGATGAAAAAGCAAATATCTACCTGAATAAAGACCATGGAAATATATATTATATCTTTTTCTTATTAGTTTAAAAAAATAATACCATTAAAGGGTTAATGGTGCCAAAAATTAAATAATAAGGAGAATAAGTTACGCAACTTTGTTTTATATTTCGCTGAGTGAAGAATTAAAAATCAAACAAAAATATGGCCACTTCGTCCTTAGAAAAGAGTAACTTAAACAATATTAAATAAACTAGTTAACTATATTATATATACTCACAATAGTCACAATATTAAATAAACTATATATATATATATACTCACTGAAGATAAAGGTTTCGGGGGCTGTAAACTCATAGAACCACCAATATGAATAACAGCAGGTAATGTTGGTCTAACGTTGTGGAAAGCAGGATTCACATTCATGAAAAACAGGTCGACGTTTTGTAACATTTCATCTAACGGTGGATAGCCTGGACCGAAATATTTCTCGACAACTTTATCTTCTGTAGCTTTTACAAATATAAAAACTACTCTTCGTAAAACAGAATATATAACACTAAAAACTCTTTGCCAGTATCCTAGTGGAACATTAAATTTTAATGGACTGTCCGGATTAAGTACAGGATGGCTCGGGTTGCCCATTGCATCTTGACCCATTAGACTACCATCTAACGAAGTTATAGCTATCACTGGGCAATTAAAACGATGTCCGAAAGCTATCATTGTCGGCAACAAGAACTCCACAATTACCAGATCGAATTTCGCATCTGGATCGTTAATCAATCTTTGCACACGAGAATCTGATAATTCATCTTCATTCACTATACTTAGAGTGTCTAAAAAGAACTTGGCGAATTTCAAAGGTTCGTCTTTTAAATTGACTAAAGTGTCGAAAAATTTGTACTTTTCCTCTATCAAGCTGTACATAAATTCTACACTTAATTCCGTTAAGTTTGTCAATTTCGGATCTTTTAATGGATTCGGAGTAATTACAGTTACTTGATGACCTCTTAACGATAATTCTCTCCATATGGGCTGAAAGACAACTTGATGGCTGTGAGATGGTGTCGGAGCGACGAACAATATTCGAGAAGCATTGCAAGAACTTGAAGCAATGACCAACAGTAAAAGCGCAAACATCTCGATCGATCTACCGACAGCTATAAAAAACGACCGTTATTTGAGACGACACATAACTATACACTTAATTATTATCTCTACAATTGTCACTTGAAAATTTCAATCACAGAATTTATTCAAGTATATGAAGTGATAATGAAACTGTATATGAAAGGAAAGCAGGCAATAGGGTAACCAGTAAAATGGCTGTGATAAAACAGAAGCTAGATTATTGCGATTAATTATTAATTACTGGTAAACGATAAAACACAATTGCTTGTTCAACTGTATCTACAATAGAATCGATTTTTATATATTAAATATACCATGCCTTCAAAAACTTTCCTAATTAGAGTAGGCTGTTTTTTAAGTATCTTCTTTAGTAAGATTGACGACACTGCGATACTTTTTAAATCATGACACCTGTCAGTGACAAACTTAAATTAGAAAACCTTGTATTCGATTGTATTATCTTATACACCGATTTTCATGTGGCCGGTTAGAAGTACCGCCCTCGAGATGTGCATGAAATTCATAGGTAGGGGAACCTCTAGTTTTACTTAATCCTAAGCCTTTCTACCGTTAAGTGTAGCTAGCAAAGAGTTTGCATTTCATTTTTCCGAATACTGTCTCTATCTAAAACTGACCCTAACTTGACGCACGTACAAATTCTCCCACCGGCCACATGAAAATCGGTGTACTGTATTAACAGTACACCGATTTTCATGTGTATTAACATGTTACATGTGTATTAATATGTTACAATAAAAAAAGTTTATAATCAAAATTTACTTTAGAACTGGTCGAGATAATGGAGAATGGTCTTATTCCATTAATCAATGCTTGCATGATTTTCGGCAACAGTTTCCTGACCTGCAAGTTACTTATGCTCAGCTGCTAAGTCATGCTCCTGCTTCCATTGATAAATTTCGTGAAACAGGAGCAATAACTGGTAAACCAGGCTGTGGAGCACCTAAAAAACGAACCGAAGATTGCACAGCGGATAATCGACGTCGAATGGACAACTCACCTAAAAAATCAATTGCAAAGCTTTCTCAAAAATTCATTTGTAAGTGGGAACATGCCATACCGTTTTAAAAAACTTAAAGTTGTTTCAATATAAAGGGTCTTTCAAATTGAGCGCCTTTTTTTAAAAATAAATAAAACCCATAATTTGCATTGATTTTCAAAAGCTTTTATTGATAATTGTAGTATCATTTATACACGAAAAATTATATCGGACAAGTGACTACCTCTTGCTGTTCCACAGCTGCTCACTCTTTTGTTAAAATTTTCTATTACATTTCAACATAATTGAGCCTTTATTTCACAAATGGCACGAATAATTTCATTCTTTAGTTCAGGAATCGATTGTAGTTTGTTCTTATAGGCCTGACTTTTTACGTAACCCCAAAGAAATAGTCCAATGGTGTTAAATCACATGATCTGGTGGCCATCATCATCAAATTCTTGAAATAAGTCTTCCAGGAAATGTTTGTTTTAATAAAGCAATTGTTTCATTAACACAATGGAATGTTGCACCGTCCTGTTGAAACCCTCTATCCTCTAGATCAATATCGTCAGTTCATGCCACAAAAATTCTGTTAACATCTCACGATATCGAACACCATTCACTGTTACAGCATCACCAGCAGCACTTTGAAAGAAATATGGTTCAATTACACCACCTGATCATAATGCACACTAAGCAGTGACTCGTTGAGGATGTAAAGGTCTTTTATGAATCACTCGTAGATTTTCCTCGCCCAAAATTCGACAATTTTGTTTGTTAACAAAACCACCAATTTCAAAATGTGCTTCATCAGAATAAATAATTTTTTGTGAAAGATCATCATGTTCTTTAATCCAACTGACGAATGCACGACGTTTTTCATGGTCGAATTGCTTTAGTTCCTGTGTCATTTGAACCTTATATGCGTTTAAAGCTAAATCCTTTCGTAAAATACGCCATGTTGTTGATTCACTGAGTCCAACTTGTTGTGAATGTCGACTAATGGACATTCCAGGTGCCTCAGCAACACTTTCACGAATCAAATCAATATGCTCTTGTGCAATATGTAAATAATTCGACCAGTAGTTCTTTCAGATGAACGATCATGTAAACCATAAAATTCACGTAATTTTCTAAAAACATTTTTCACAGAACGCTGATTTTCATAAAATAATTCAACAATCTGAACGCGTTGTTGTATCGTGTAAAAAGGCATTTTTATAAGTGTCATACATCACACTTCGTAAATGTCAAAATACACACACGAATTCAGCCATCTACATTTGATTTATTTTTAAAATAAGGCGGTTAATTTGAAAGATCCATTAAAATTCAAGCATTTTTTGAACTCACGCAGGTAGATTTTGGTACGAGAACACAGTACTGTGAGTGGTTTTTACATAACATAAATAATGACAACATTCTCGGCGATTGCCTTTTTTCTAATAAGGCTTGGTTACAGCCTTCTTACTATTTAAATAAGCAAAAGATGAGAATGTGGTCGGCAGAAAACCCTCACGACTTCATAGAAACTTTATTATATCCACAAAAAATAGGCGTCTGGCTAGCAGTTTCAAGAAAACGAATTATTGGACCTATATTTTTTAACCAAACCGTAACTACTGAAATATACCAAAATGAATTATTACAACCTTTTATTTTATTAATAAACTTTATGATGACGAACTTACAGAACGAATTTTTCAGCAACATAATGGCACACAAACGTCGAAATACAGTGGCTTTTTTGCAACAATTTTTCGACAATAAAATTATGAATTCTCCTCTAAGATCTCCGAATCTGACAATTTTGGATTATTTTATTTTTCCATATTTAAAGAATACCATTTTTAACACCAGACATCACACAAGCGTAGAGCTTTGCAATGCTATTAAGGATTCCTGTACTGACATAACCCCACAACTCCTGGTAAATGGTTTTGAAAACATAAAGCGTAGAGTTCGACTTTGACATCTCTCCAGAAACATTTCAACTTTCTACAGAATCGTCGGTACGTCCCTGCTGGAGAGATGCATTTACAAACATAACAACTTCGCTATCTCACAGAAGTTATTAAGACAGAGCGTAGAAGAACATTCAGCGCAGCCCATCTACAAAACGTCGAAGCCGCTAAACACTGCCTCAATAACAAATACAGAATTAAGCAAAGTGTTTCCATAGACGATAACAACCATATCTATAGAAACTGTAATAACGTGCCTTCACTCCTTGTTGGACGAACCGAATGTATATATAACAAAATAATTTGAAACATGAGTGGGTAAAACCTCACCAATTTTGTATAAAACAAAAAGTCTTTTTAATAGTATAAAATATTATTAAAAATCCGGTGTGAAAAACACAATACAAGTTCGTGTACTTGTAAAAGCATCTTTCCAGGGACGTAGATACGTATTTCATCTTTCTAGAGAATAATCGATACGCTCCTACTGGAGAGATGCATTTACAAACATAACAACTTCGCTATCTCACAGAAATTATTAAGACAGAGCGTTCTTCTACGCTACTACCGACTAAGAAGAACAAATCAATTATACCATGGATACTCAATGAAATTGGTATCGGAGTTTTCTCTGGAAGAAGTGCTTCGAAACATGTTTTGGAGATTCATGTTTATGCAGTTACTAAAATATTCTCCCACTTTCATGTTATAATATTAATTTTTCATCACACGTCATTAATTAAAAGAAAAAAAAAAGAGTTCGTATCTGTGAGAAAATTCATGAGTACTCAGTTAGCCAACTTTTTAACTTGATTATGTCGCAGTACTAGGCTGTGGTTTTTCTTTATTCTGTTTGCAGGTTATATCGAGCTATGACAGATTTTCTTCCACTAAAATCTTTAAAGCTTTATTGTTGACTATAACGTTGTGGCTTATTAATCAAACAATACACCCTTGTTTATAATAATAGTTTATTAACCGCACACAAAAAATAGATGTGCAGTTAACCGAATGAATAGTGCTATTCAACAACTGCGTGATGTACTTACAGATGTTGTAGACTATTTATATCGTCCGTTGTAATGACGTCTATTTCAGCCCGATGTGTCCAGTCTCTAATTATTACTTCTTGTAAATTATATCTACATGCCAACAATACCCAATGTTTCCGATAGTCTTACAGATCTTACTAAGAAATAAATATAATCATAAAATAGAGTTCCTAACGTATTAATAGGGTGTCATAAATCTTCTTAATGTATTTCTATCTGATCGGTTCATCAATAATAGATTTTTATGATACACGCATATTTGAATATCGTGAGCCTATTATGTATATTAAATTAAACAATTAGGGTCTCCGAAAATCCTTCACTAATTACCCTAGACAATAAAGAAATGGTCTGAATGTATAAAGCAGGATTAGTAAACAGATTAGTAAATGTAAATTCTTGGAATCTAAGGAAATATTACAATTTTGAATATGTTAATAAAGTATAGCAAACGCCAATTAAGTTGGCGCGAGGAGGAGTAAGTTCGTGCAGGATTAGAAGTAGTGGGGAGATTTGTATTTGGTTTTACATTAAATGTCAGATCATTCTAACGTCTGAGCGTGTATCACTTTATGATCCCCTAGCAAAGACATTTCCGTCAAACGTCAATGACAAATGTATTCTGACAATTACTTGAGTAGTGGGGGTGGACGTTTTCAAAAACGGCTTCTGCGCACCTCCTCCTCGCGCCAACTTAATTGGCGCTTGCTATACATTATATAATGGTTTACACTTTAAAATGCACGTTGAATATTTGTAAAGTTTGAAATGCCATTCTTTAATTCTATTATACTAAATTTACTTATATCTAAAATATAAATATATACAATTTCACAAATTTCGTTTTATGACGAAACAAATATTTTAAAATACAAATAATTTAACAGTCATACCTTTACATATCCAAATTAAACAAATACTATAGAAACCAAAATAAACAAATAAAGGCTGTTTCAATAAGAGCGCAAGATTTCAGTGTTCAATAAAACATGGTTTTCTGTAGCAAAGTATTGAAATATTTATTGATTTAGAAAATATACATTTGGGAATTATGTATGAAACAAAATATCTTGTAAATGTTGGCACATTATTTCGACCGAACATTGGACGCATTGGACGAATAGTGGCAATTAAACTTTCGCCATTTTCAAAAAATGGATATTTATCAATACGTTTTGCACGTATTACGCCGTTGTTATATAATGAAACGGATATGCAAAATACATATCCGTAACTGTAAACAAGGACACCATTTTCATAATAATTTTTGACAATCAGGATGCGTTCTTCTACCGTGTAATGCTCCATGTTTACTAACTCCCATCTGTCAACTTTCAATCTGCCACGTCATAATCATGTGACATTATGACTGTCAAACATGGCGCGCAATTCAAATCTTGCGCTCTTATTGAAACACCCATTATAAACAAGTCAATTACATGGAGGCGTACACTTATACTAAACAGCGATAACATAAATTGTGTGTAAGGCCACATTTTAATAGATATTGCGAAACCAAAAAACCCCTGAAAAAATACACCTGTGATAAAACAAAATATATACGAGGTGCTGATAAACAAAGGAAGCAGAAACAAACATCGAATAATAATGACGTAAAAGAAATCATCGAAGAAAGTATCGACTTACGAAGACAATACAATTTTAATCACCATTGAAACAAAAAAGCGGTTATTTATTTCAATTTAACAAATTATGTGCCAAGTAATCTCGCTAAAAGGTTGAATTAAAAGATAAAGAATGAGCAGAGTTGAAAAAAACTGAATTCTACTAAAACATATTCATTTTAAAATTCTAACATGATAATATAATAGTAAAAGCATTTTATTAAAATAATCTAACAATCGACTAAGTTAAAACACAAAAATAAATAATAATGTTAAAGCTGCCGGCTCTAGCTTTCTAGAAATTTAAATATATACGAGGAAGCATTTTTAAGGTCGCAAAATGAAGGGGTGGGATGGGAGTGGGAGAGCTCTTTCATGTCGTAACGTGTTTAGTGTCTCGTTATCAGTATAAATATGTTTTTTCAAAATTCCGGGATATTTTCGGGTGAAATCAGTTTTATTGAATTTCTCCATAATTTTTTTGTAGTTCGGAAAATGGCTGTAATTGGCCGAATTGATTTGTGTCCTGAAAAGACTCAATTTGCATTGAAAGGACGAAACATGAGAGTATAACTGCGAAATCAATTGATCTTTGCCTTGGAGTCGCGTATTTAAGGCATTCAAGTGATTTGTGATGTCTACAAGAAACGCTAAGTCACACAGCCAATCTGGTTTGTCGAGTTCGGAGACGTCCTTTTTCTTTCCGCCAGAAATATTTTGATTTCGTCAATCAAGTTAAGAAACCGCTCTAGTGACAACCCACGACTTAGACACCTTACTTCAGTGTAAAACAGGAGATCACCATATTCGCTTTCAATATCCTCGCGAAATTGTGTGAATTGTCGGTGATTGAGACCTCGTGATTTTATAAAGTTTACAGTAGGTACTACAACTTTCATCACATTTTCAAATCCAAATAATTTTGATGTATAATGCAATGAAACTGCATTAATTCCTTGGTATCTATATTTTTAGTTTGTAAATACTCTTTTAACATAGTTATTATCCCAGATTTACTTCCAACCATTAAAGGTGCTCCGTCAGTCGTAATTTCAGATAATTTCGTTAAATCCAAATCCATTATAGAACATTTTTCCAGAAGAGCTTAGAGCATGTCACTCCCCTTGGTTTGACTTATCAAAGAACTCATACCAATCAATTCTTCACTCACTTCAAAATTTTGCGTTAAAAATATTAAGAGTTGAGCAGTGGAACTTGTATCTTTAGATTCGTCGAGTGCTATAGAAAAATACTCAAAACTTTTCGATTTCGTAGCTAATTGCGCTTCTATATTAGCTGCTAATGTGATAAGTCTTCTCTGAACAGTCATCCGATTTAGTTGAATTTTCTCAAACCTCTTTGCATCTTTCGGACACATTTTTTTTTTGCGGCGATATCTAAACACTGCTTAACAAACTCACCATCTTTAAAAGGCCGACAAGTTTTCGCTATTATTCGAGATATTTCAAAGCTAACTTCAGTAGGGGTTTCAGCATCTTGAATTGGTTTTGTAAACATAGCTTGCTGCCTATTAGTTCCCTTTGTAAAGTGGAAATTTTTTGCGTTCGATTTTCGCCGGTTAATTTGGTAAAAGTATGATGCTGGGTTTCAAAATGCCTTTTCACATTATATTCCTTCGGAATAGAAACACTACTCTTGCATATTAAACAGACACTTTTGTTATGCGATGAAATAAAAAAGTATTTTTCGGTCCAAATATCTTGAAACTGTCGATTTTCATCTTCAACCTTACGACTACGTTTTTTACTGGGGCCTGGTTTATCCATATCAAAATTGATATTATATTGTTACGTAGGTAGATGCCAAGTTCGAACGACGAAATATTTATTCTTCACAGATTACAATTCAAACAATATAACGTTCGCTTGTCCGTAGTTGAAACTTAACTGCCCCGATAGCGGGCGATACGTTGTATTTATAAGAGTTACCTAACATCGAGAACCTACCACATTGTTCGGGGCTTTACCGAAGTGTTTCGCGAATCTTCGAGTAATCTAGTTGGCTCGACAGATTTCTAGTCTCGTAACAATATGCTTGGAACGACGAGGAGCATACCTACCTGTCCTACGTAGTAAACCTGAACAAGAAAGTAGTAGGTACTCTTAAAGATACATATCTTACTAACAATTACAAAAGTTAGAACAAAATAAAAAGTTAAGAAATATTGATTTGAATGGATTTTTACCTAGTTTTGTAGTTTTTCGAACAATTTTTAAAATTCGTTGGCGGGCCGCATAAATATCGACAGTGGGCCACGGTATGTGCATCGCTGGCTTAGTGTATTGACTAAAGCAAGTGATTTTTATGGAAACTAAAAGACTGCAAGACTCTGCAAAACTTGCAGATTGGATATAATTGGTTTATACACAGTGTTAGGGAATGCTTTAGCCAAAATTTACAGATCGATTAATTTATAAAATACAAGCAAAAAAGTTATATGCCATTTTTGTGAAATATATAGCGGTTTGGAGAAAAGGCATAGTTAAATTTGTTACTAATAAAGACAAGACACAAACAATAAAACTACTTATAGGCAACACGTTTATTTTTTACAGATGCCTATGACATCTGTGACATTTTAAGCACTGTCAATATGACGTTTAGTTAATAAAAAAATAAAAATAAAAACAACTCAAACTTCATAAAATTAAAGGAAATGTTTAAAATGTCCATCATTTGCTTCAAGACAAGCTTCAGCACGCTTGGTTAATGACTGACTTACTCGAGCTAGTTCATTTTACTTATTTCTTATAAATTCTGCAGCCGCCAAAACGCGATTTTCAAGATCTTCCACATTTTCTACAGGAGCCTTGTATACCAGTGATTTCATGTAGCCCGAAAGATAGTAATCACAGCTGTTAAGATCAGGTGATCGAGGTGGTCATGTGGTCCACCTCGTTCACCATAAATTTCATTTAAAAAGTTTCTAACCTACAGAGTAAAATATGCAGGGGCTCCATCATGCATGAACCATATTATTCTACGTAATTGTAAAGGTAATTCTTCTAGTAATCCTGGTAATACTTCTTGTAAAAAATGTAAATACCTCTCTCCATTTAAATAATTTGGTAAAACATATGGGCCTATAAGTCGGGTGGCAATGATTCCAGCCCACACATTGATAGAAAATCGACGTTTAATATATTGTTCAATTACTGCATGAGGGCCCACCTTCAAAATATTTCTCCAAAATTTATACTGCTCGAAATGTTTCTGATGAATCCACCTTACGCAAATATTATATTTCTAGTGCTACACGAAAGCAGCAGAACGCATTAGAAACCATCTTTCAAATCAGTAGTTATGGATAAGTGCCGACGAAACTGTCGATACATTAGAACGCTGTATGATAAATGCAGCTGGTGTACTACATTCAACTATTCCATATAACGCATATGTAATAGAAACAAAAGTTATAAATATAGTTGATGCTGAAACAGTAACTAAATTCATTTACGAGAATATGCACTAGTTGGAAGTTACTAGATTTTCGGGAGAGAATTTCGATAGTTTACAAAATTTCGTTACATATTTAAATGACGTATTTCTGAGTGCAAGGAACTAATACAAATTCCAAATTTAAAAAATCAGTTGTACTTTCTTCAGGAACACTTTGGAAATTTGCCAAAACTAATCACTTATTTTGAAAATCAAAATCTCAAATGAAATGATGAATTAACCAGATCAGATGTGGCTATTAATAATTTGAAAAATATTCGAAGTGACTTCGGATGTGACCTTCGGCAAAAGTTAGACGCAGTTTTTAATAGAAATCCAGATATAATAACATTGCGGCAATTGGGTGAGGGGACAATGCCTCAAAATCTAACTGCTAAATACGCTGAAATAAAAGAATATTTCCAGTATGCACCTATAACCATTAGCGATGTAGAAAGGACGTTTTCTATCTACGAGGATGTATTTCATTCAAAGAGAACAAATTTTACAAAAGAGAACCTTGAGAAAGTATTGCTAGTTAATATTAATACTCCTTTACTCAACTTGAACTAGAAAATGAACAAATAAAAATGTATTTCGTATTTTATAGCTCACCACCCGTTTGTTTTCCAATTAGATAAGTAAAATTAAAAACTCTTTAAAAATATAAATTTTCAATAGTACGCCCTGGGCGATGAGTCATCGGCGTCTTATGTCCGGTTCTTAATGATTTTATAATATTAAATAATTGTTTACATTTATAATTGCAATCAAAATTAAATAAGTAAAAGTAAGGCTTACTGTTGTTATTCCTTTGGGTGGGAGGAGGGTCGCGAAATATTAATTTTATTTACATTTTCTATGTGGGAGGTCGCGGAACTAATAAGGTTGAAAATCACTGTTATAGACTAAGAGGAACAAATCAAATATACCATGGATATGCAACCTAACTGGTCTCCGGTTTTGAATGCAGTGGAAGCTTCGAAACATATCTTGGAGCTTCATGTTTATTTAGTAATGGAAATATTCTCCTATAATATATTTTTTCATCACATGTCACAAATTGGTCTAGAAAAGTATGAAGATGCCGTAGTGTCGGGGGTTTGTTTTACCTTTAATCTGTCTGCAAATTGTCGGTCAAAATTGCAGGTCTAATCTTCATTCAATTCATCCTCATCAGGAAACTTCTCGAAAGAATATTCTACAATTCGTTCGCGCTTTTTAGTAGGCTCACTAATCTCACTATAAACTCTGTTACGGATTTCAAATTTAATCAAATAAATGCTAATCCCACACAGTACAAAAATCAAATTACTTACTCATTTACCACAAATATCACAAAATATTGCGCATTATTTCTGCGCGAAAGAAAAACATCTACATTTTAAATAATTATTACAAACAATTTACCATCATACTTTTACTTTATGAATTGAACAAATGCTGTAAAAACCAAAACAAACAAATATATTACGTACAGAAAGCTGTTGATAATGCGGTTTTCGCAATCGTTTAAGTCAATTACATCATAGTATGCACTTATACTAAATAAATTGTGTGTAAGGTCACAGCTTAATAGATATTCCGAAACATAGAAAAACTCAAAAACAAGACGATAAAAAATTACACCTATGATCAAACGAAATATATACGAGGTGAAGGAAAATAATGAAACATCGAAGAATAATGATGCTAAAAAAATCATCGAAGAAAGTATCGACTTACGAAGCACAATTTTAATCACCAGTGAAATATAAAAGTTGGATATTTATTTCAATTTAAGAAATTATATGACAAGTAATCTCGCTAAAAGGTTGAAATAAAAAATAACGAAGGAGCAGAGTTAAAAATAGCCGAAATCATTTTAGAATCCTATTATGGTAACATGTAATATTACAATCGTTTTATTCAAATAACCTAACAACCGGCTAAGGCAAGAGGCAAAAATAAATAATAATGTTAGAGCAGTCGGCTCTAGCTAACTAGAAATTTAAATACGAGGTACTACTCAAAAATCCCCCGAATATGAAAAAACACAATAAATTGTTCTTATAGCTTATTCACTACCGTCCCCTTCAAACTACTCTCCTTCCGCATAAATTCACCGATCCCAGCGGCTTGTCCATAACTGGAAGCAGTACTGAAAGTCTTCGTGTGTTAACTTGTTCAACACTGGCCGCGATTCGGTCTTGATGTCCTCAATCGTCTCAAAACGGTGCCCCTTAAGCTTCGTTTTCAACTTCGGAAACAGGAAAAAGTCACAAGGGGCAGATCTGGGGAATAGGAAGGGTGGGGTAGTAATACTGCTGCCTTCGTTGAGAAAAGAAACTTACGCACAACAAGCGACGTGTGAGTTGGTGCATTGTCATGGTGTAGGATCCACGACTTGATGCGCCACTTGGCACACCACTTGTGTCGAATGTTTTCTCTTAGTCGCCGAAGAACATCGCAATAAGATCGTCTGTTAACTGTTTCACCTGATGGGAGAAATTCTTTGTGCACGATGCCATAAGCGATAAAGGAGCAAATCAATATCGACTTGACGTTGCTTCGAACTTTCCGTGCTTTCTTCGTGACGATAGCGTCTTCCACCACAATGACTGCTGCTTTTGTTCGGGCTCATACCCATACACCTATGATTCGTCGCTATTAATGATTTTTGATGAAGGTGTTCGGCTCGTGGAACCAAATATTTGCAATGACCCCGGTTTCTTGCGGTGATGCTTCAACCCCGGTTACTAGAATCACGACCCAATGTTTGCTTCACCGGTCACCGTGCGTAGGTTAAGGCTGTATGCGCATTACTTTTTAAATCTTCGGTGACTGTTTGTTAAATGAATAAATGTACAAAAAATATATATATTTATATACACTATACAGAGTGGTTGGATTTTCATTGTACAGTAAATATTTTCGTCGAGAGTATCACATTTTAAAGAAATCCAAGCGTATCTGACCCTAATTTTGACATCTTTCCGATCCTGTGAAACAGAGTGCTATCACTTGAAAAACAAAATGAAATGAATTTTTTTTTAATTGAACATCCTATATATATTATACTATATATATATTATCGTATATTATTGGATATTTAGCTAGGTTATTCAATTCTGAATACAGCATATATATATATTTTTTTCTTCGTTGAGCAATTAATAACGCCATTATAACAAAAATAAGAAAAAGAAAAAGTTTGCTTTGTAAATGTGAACAAGTAAAAAACAAAATATTATTTAAATGTCAAGTTCGTATGCCAGTTGATGAGAGCATTTTATGGACGGATGAAGTAAATTTTCATAGGAATAGTGTGTTTAATGAACAGAATAATCACTTTTGGGAGACGTGAATCCTCGTAGAATCCAACAAAGTCGATGTCCAATACGGTTTTCTACAAATATCTGGAAAGATATGATAGGGGATCAGCGATTGGGACCCTATTTTTATAACGGCACACTTAATCAAAACCGATATTTAAACTTTCTTGAAATTGAATTTCAAGAATATTTAGACCATCTGCCTAAAGCTATCCGGAGACAAATGTGATTCCAACATGATGGCACACCACCGCCTAACGCGCAATTAGTATCAAATTTTCTACAATTAGAATTTTAAAATAGACGGATTGAGAATAATGGGACACATTTATAGCCGCCGAGATCGCCTGACCTTTCAATGTTAAATTTTTTCTGGGGATTTATCAAAAGTATGGTCTATTGCACTTTATCGAAACAAAAATGGTATACATTTTGAACAATTTCTTCAATAGTATTTTTGCTTTATCGTGTTATTTTTCTATTGTTCTTTAACCAATACATATATCCTACTGATGTCTTTCGTTTTGTTGTTATTATGATTGCGTTATTCATTGCCCAACGAGAAAAAAATATATACTGTAGGGGAAGGTGCTGTACCTTGAACAGGTTTGTACCTTGAGCCACTTCCATTTTTGTCATAAAACGTAGTTAGAAACCTACGCAAACTAATGTGGAGTGACGCTGTTCGTCAAAAGGTGGCGCCATAAGTTCATATAATACAGTTTGGTGGCATGGTCATTGTGAATGGTTAATGAAAGTTTGTCGAGGACTAAAAGTAAAAACGTAACAGGATAAAAAAGTAACAGGTCCAAGCATAACAAGAGAAGAAGTACAACATGCAGTCAAATTAGCAAAAAATAATAAGGCTCCAGGTCCTGATGAAATACCAACAGAATTGATTAAACTCATAACAGAGGGGCGAATAGGAGTAATGGTGGATCTATACAACACAATCTATAACACAGGCATCATTCCCACAGAATGATTGAGATCAACATTTATTGCCCTGCCAAAAACACCTAACGCAAAGGAATGCAATGACCATCGGACAATCAGCCTGATGAGCCGCACCCTCAAGATATTCCTGCAGATCATACACCAGAGAATATTCAGAAAACTAGAACAAGATCTTAGTGACTCTCAATTCGGATTCAGGAATGCAATGGGAACAAGAGAAGCACTATTTGGCTTTAACGTGCTGGCTCAGAGATGCATGGACGTTAATCAACCTTTGTACATCTGCTTTTTGGACTACAACAAGGCATTTGACAGGGTTCGCCATGACGACTTGATTCGGCTTCTCAAAGCTGACATAGACAACAAGGATATTCGGATAATAGCTTATTTGTATTATAACCAGACAGCGAATGTCAGGCTGGGTGAAGAGGTATCGGAAGATATAAGGATAAAGCGCGGTGTGAGACAAGGTTGTGTGTTGTCCCCGTTGTTGTTCAATTTATACTCTGAGAACATCATTCAGAAAGCGTTAGCAGAAACAACAATAGGAATAAAAGTTAACGGAAGAATTATTAATAACATTAGATATGCGGATGACACCATTATTATCGCAGAATCACTGGAAGACTTACAAAGATTAATGGACCAGGTTGTAATAAATGGCGAAGAAAGTGGCCTCACACTAAATGTTAGAAAAACTAAATTCATGATTATTACAAAGTCTAACCGACATCAAGAAGGCTTATGGATTGGAGAACAGCCAATAGAGAGAGTAAAGAAATACAAATATTTGGGAACAACTGTTACCGACACAAATGAATATACAGAAGAAATTCGAACGAGAATCGGCCAAGCCAGGAATATATTCAACAAGATGAGGAAAGTATTGTGTGGCAATGACCTTAGTCTGCGTCTCAAGATCAGGGTATTGAAATGTTACGTGTTCCCGGTGCTGCTGTACGGGATGGAAGCCTGGACGCTAAAGCAAGACACTAACAAGCGTCTAGAGGCATTTGAAATGTGGGCATATAGGAGGATCCTGAAGATAAGATGGATAGATAGGGTTTCGAATAGTGAAGTACTTAAAAGAATTGGGAAAGAGAAGGAAATATTGAACACAATAAAGATAAAAAAACTACAATATCTGGGCCACGTGTTGAGAGGGGAAAGATATGCTCTGCTACAGATAATTATTCAGGGTAAGATACAGGGAAGAAGAAATATAGGAAGAAGACGTATTTCTTGGTTAAATAATTTGAGACAGTGGTATAAATGCAGCTCCATTGAACTATTCAGAGCAGCAGCATCAAAAATGAGAATAGCCGTGATGATAGCCAACCTTCTGAGAGGAGATGGCACCTGAAGAAGAAGAAGAAGAAAAGTAAAAATATCACTGGTAAGTTGGCACTTAATATTGTCTATTTTACTTTTTCAGTGACTTTTTCGAATATTCTGTGTTACATTATAATAAACTGTCGGTGAAGTCCAATCATTAGATGACTTGATTATCTAACCTAAAAATTGTTAATATTTATATTTCTACATGCTGGATGTTGTACCTTGAACCACAACTTAATGCTGTACCTTGGGCCGGCTTAAGGTACAATTTTTAATCTAAAAATCGTAGCAATTATTTTTAAAAGTAGACTAATATTGTAAAATTGTTTCAGAAAAATGCCTCGCAGTAAAATAGGAGTTAAGAGACCACCTATTAATAAAAATGCGTTTGGAGCTGCAGTTAGAGATGTTCTGCGTAATAATATATAAGTTAGGCAAGCGGCCAAGGACCATAACATCTCCAGAGCTACACTAATGCGACATATTAAAAAATTTAATAATTCTAGTGAAGAGATATTTGAATACAGTGTCTCTTACGACATTCATAGGGTTTTTCCAAAGACGAAGAACTACAGCTCGTTGCCTATCTACAAAAAGCTGCTCGGTTACATTATGGCTTAACCTTGCCTGAGCTTAGAACATTGGCATATCAATATGCCAAATCAAATAACAAAAAGTACCCAGACACATGGGATAAAAATAAACAGGCTGGAAAATCGTGGTTGAGAGGATTTCGCAAAAGATATAGCCAACAATTATCTTTGCGTAAACCGGAAGCCACGAGTCTTGCGAGGTCTACGGGCTTTAATAAAATAACTGTAGCCAAGTTTTTTGAAAATTATAAGAACGTTTTAAAAAGACGACTATTCCCCGAAGCCAGAATATGGAATTGTGATGAAACGGGAATCACTACAGTTCATAACCCACCCAAGGTGCTTGCTACAAAAGGAGTAAAACAAATTGGTAGCATGACCTCGGGAGAACGAGGAGTAAATGTAACGATGATTGCTGCAATAAATGCCACTGGAAACAGCGTACCCCCGATGCTCATATTCCCCCGAGTGAACTTTAAAGACCACATGATAAAAGGAACGCCCCCAGGAGCAATTGGTGCGGCCGCACCTTCGGGTTGGTCAAACGAAGTTTTATTTTTAAAATTTTTGGAGCATTTTATCAGTCACGTTAAGCCAACTATTGAAGATAAGGTGATTCTAATACTGGATAACCACGAGAGTCACGTATCCATACCTGCTATTAAGAGATGTAAAGAAGTTGGAATAATTTTACTTACGTTTCATCCTCATACTAGTCACAAAATGCAACCGTTGGATAGAACAGTGTTCGGTCCGCTTAAAACGTACTATAATGCGGCTGTTAGTCAATGGATGGTAACTCCAGGTAATTGTGGAAAACCTTTAAGCATTTACGAGATTGCTGTAATGATGGGATATGCGTATCCGCTGAGTTTTACACCAAAAAATATAATCAATGGGTTTAAAGTATCAGGGATTGTGCCACTGAACGAGAATATATTCGACGACCATGAGTTCGCACCCTCAAATGTTACTGATCGTCCTCATGAAGACACCTTAGATGTGCCAAATATTAACCCTTCAACATCCGTATCAACCTGTGTTGAGGAGGTTCTTAGTAATTCAATAGAAACTGTAACGCCAGAAGTACAAAAACCATTTCCCAAATCTCAGGCAAGAAAAACGTCAACAAGAGGTAAACCGAAAGGGAGATCTCGCATTTGGACTGATACTCCTGAGAAAGATGAAAGTGTCGCTAAAGAGAATTTAGAGCCCGAAAATAAAAAAGAAGAATCGAAAAGAAGAAAAACAGTCGAATTTATTAAAAAAAAAGTATTTTCAGACGATCAGTCTGCCAAATCTGATTCTTCCGCTTCTGATTATTTATCAGAAGTTTCATCTAATTCAGATGACGACATTAGTTTATCGGATGAAATAGAAGCTCAGCAACTAGAAGAACAGTTGGAAAATGAAACTATTAACGAAGAAGATTTCATTCTAATCAGAATAGCCGGAAAAAAATATTTGAACTATTATGTGGGGAAACTAGTTTTTAGAGAGAATGATGACCTCAATGTGGTATATTTAAAAAAACGACCATATTCAAACAAATTTATGCTTGAAGAATCTTCAACAGTTTATGCGGTATCGCCAGAAGATATAGTATGTATTAAAGTTACCACCACCAATGACTCATTTAGGATCAACTCGTCAACAGTCTTACTTAACATTTCCTGTAGATTTTCGTGGTTATAATGTTCAATAACAACCTAATGTAATCAAATAAATATTTTACTTTTATGTTAACTTGTTATTTTGTTTACCACACATTTTTATACTTCTCGGATCATAATCTTTAATTGTCCATGCGGTGGCTCAAGGTACATTACTCTGTGGCTGAAGGTACAACGTGATGCTGTACCTTGAGCCGTTTTTTAAAATTTATTGAATTGTTTTTCGTTAAGTTGTACAAACGGTTTTAATGAAAATATCAAGACTAATATAAATAAATATACTCAGTAATTAGTATCTTGTAGAAAAAAAATTAAAAGTAATTTTAGTTACTCATTACAAGCAATTAAAAAAAATTTGGTATCAAGGTACAGCACTCTCCCCGGACAGCTGCCGTCGGTACCTTTGATGTTCGTAGTGCAGAATTTATAATCAAAATGGTGGACGAATTGGCGGTCCTTCCTATTTATAATACTAGATGTCGCTAATTAAAAGTGGAAATTATCATATTTTTGATTTATATATATAATATTTATATCAAATTATGAAAAAAACAACTACATGCAGACAAATAGTTGGAAATATTAAGTGGTTGAACTACCTATATGCTATATATTTAAACTAAAATATGTAACATTCCGTTTAATCGAATTGAATAAGAAAGAAGCAATTTAGCTTTATATTTTTTTATAACTACTTTATCTTGGGATTTTGTATATAATTATAATGTATACGCGCAAGTAATGTTAAGAAGAATACTAATATAATAATGTGTTTACGCTTTCATACAGGCATAATTTTAGCATATCACAAATTAAGAATGTCTACAAAATAATAACACGTTACGCATATTTTTATTAATAACAAAGACCTTCCTTATCCAATAGACAGAGTAGTATATTTTAAATGTAAACATTTAAAATATACTACAATTATAGAGTAAATATAAACACAATAAGATTAAAATACGGATCTATTATCTTTCATTAATTTTATGGAAATATATATCACACAAGCATAATATGCATATAGTTATAACATAATATACATATTTACCACCAATACTTCAAATAAAATTGAGGTTTTTGCGTGGAAAATAAACACAAGAATTAAAATAGTCCTCTTTCCAACAAAATATAGAAGAAAATCAAGTTTATATACACAACATCAAAAACAATATTTTACATTAATAAATTTAAATGATATAATTTGAAAGTTCGGTTTTATTTGTAAATAAAGTATACTGTTGGTCACATTGATACTGGACATTTTCAAATTTAAATGTTGCTATCCCCGAAATATTATTTATTAATTTTCGTTAACATTAGTTGATATCTTATTTAAAAATATAAATATAAGTGACATAGAAACTAATATATCTTGTTGTCTATTGTATACAATATAAATACGTTTTTTGTGTAGAATTTTTCTTTTCTATTTTCTGTCGACACCTGTCGGGCAACTGTTGAAGACCGCCAATTTCACACATGCGCCCTCAGAAACCGTACACCAAAATAAGCTAGTTGTCCCTACTGTATGTTTAATATACTGTGGCTAAATAACCAATAATATACAGGCAGGATGTTCAATTTTAGAAAAATAATTAGATCATCTTTTGTTTTTCGAGTGGTGGCACTCTGTTTCACAGAATCGGAAAGAGGGCAATAAATAGTATCGGATACGTTTTGATTTGTTTTAAATATGATACTCTCAACGAAAATATTGAGTATACAATGAAAAACCAACCACTATGTATACATTTACGTTTGGATATACAACGCATACAACGATTTATACTGTGATGAGTCTGATGACTCATCCAATAACGCGTCACGCGTCATTCCTCTGGTGTTTTCTCGAGGCCTACGGGAACGCTCTAGAAAAGTATTCACCACGATATAAAAGCCGCGTCCAAGAAGGGATGGGACATTCAATCCTAGAGCTCACGCAGTACACATAAATATAAATACATAAATATAAATACATAAATGTGCTTATTGTTAATAGTTAGTTTTATATTGTTATACGTTTTAATATTAATATAGTGTGTGTCTAAAGTTATTGTTAGTTTTATTTAAGAACCCGAAAAGACAAACATTACAGTGGTATTCAGGTGTGGACTAATTAATAAATAATAAACTAAGTAGACAATTAAGTGTTAATTAAGTATTCGATTAAATAAATATACAGTGCGGAAAGACGTTATTTTAAATATCGTGATGGCCAACAGAATGAAACTGACGGAATTAAAAGTGTCCGAGTTAAAACGAGAATTAGAAGAGAGGGATGAGGATACAACTGGCAAAAAGTCGATCCTCCAGCAACGGCTTCGCAATGTGTTGATCCAAGAAGGCGAGGATCCAGAGAATTATGTCTTTCAAGTTCCAGGCGGAGATGCTGACGTGAATTCGCTGTTGATAAAAATGGAACAACGAATAATAGATTCACAAACTAAAATGTAGCAGAAAAGCCTGGAAACTTCTGGAAATTTAGCAAAAACTCTAGAACAAATAGAACAGAAGAATCTGGATAGTGCAAAAAATATGGAACAACGAATAATAGATTCACAAACTAAAATGGAGCAGAAAAGCCTGGAAACTTCTGGAAATTTAGCAAAAACTCTAGAACAAATGGAACAGAAGAATCTGGATAGTGCGAAAAATATGGAACAGCGTCTAATAGATTCACAAACTCAAATGCAACAAATGGAGCAGAAGAACCTGGAAACTTCTGGAAATTTAGCAAAAACTCTAGAACAAATGGAACAGAAGAATCTGGATAGTGCGATAATAGATTCACAAATACAAATGCAACAAATGGAACAAAGAAACCTAGAAACCGCTAGAATCCTCGAGAAAAATCTGGAAAAGAAATTACTAGAAAATTCTAGAAACTTCGAAAAAAGTCTGGAACAAGTGGAGAAAGTTTTAGAACAGCGATTAGCGAAAAATCAGAAGCGTTAAAAGAAGAGGTTTTCATAGCTGTAGAAGAGAAAGTTGGAGAACATTCTAGACTTTTAGAGGCAATAATGATTAAGATGAAATTACCCGCTACCACGGGTCATTCTGATCCCAAGCAGGTCAACGAAGAAGTCATACCGCGGCCTATCGAAATAAAAGAACTTGTGGCTATTTCAAAGACCAGAATCAAACCACCAACCTTTGATGGAAAGACGTCATGGGCAACTTACCTGACGCAATTCGAAGCGGCCGCAGAAGCAAACGCATGGTCTTCTGCCGAGAAGGCGACTGCTTTAGTCATAGCATTGAGGGGTGATGCTAGTTATATTTTGCAGACATTGCCTCCTGAGGAACGTAAAGATTATTCTCAACTCTTTAAACGCTTGGAGATGAGATATGGCCATGCGCATTTGGAGCAAGTATACCACACCCAACTGAAGAATCGATCACAGAAGAAAGGCGAGAATCTTCAGGAATTTGAGGCAGATATTGCTCGTCTAGTTCGACTTGCATATCCGATGGCGCCAGATAATTTCATGGAACACCTAGCGTTCCAGACGTTCATAGATGGTCTACGGGATATTGATACGCAGCAAGCATTGAGGTTGGCACGACCGAAAACCTCGATCGATGCTTTGGCGTACGCACTTGAGTTTGAGACTGCAAGACAAGCCTCTCGGAACCATGCTCGTGGCTGTTCTGTCGACGAACAGGAAAATGAGGAGTTCATGGAGCAGGTGGTTAGTCAAGTCCTAAATCAGATCAAATCAAGTAAAAGTGCGCGGCCATGCGGGAATTGTAGAAGAAACGGTCACATTCCGAATAAATGTGGTAAAAGGACCAAGAAAGAAGCCGCTGAGAATCCGAAAGTCCCAAGGACTGCCCAAATCGCTTCCTTACAACATCAAACCAACGGCCTGTATGTCGATGCTATTATGGAAAGAAGGGCCTATGCTTGCTTGCTAGATACTGGATCGACGAAAACCATTGTACGACCCGATTTAATATCCAGGAATAAAGAATTACTTTCTAGCAAATGGAGACTTAGGACAGCTACTGGAGAAGCAGCTTCTGTGGAAGGTGAAGTAGATATCAATTTTCTCATAGGTCCAACATCAATCCGACATCGTGTTCTCGTAGCCGACATAGAAGAACAAATAATCTTGGGATTAGACATCATGAACACCTACGGCTTCCAGTTAAACATGAAAGAAGGCACTTTAAAAATAAATAATGAGGAATTGTTTCTTCATGGAAAAGATTGTGGGAATGTACAAGTAATTACTGCAGAGAATGTTGTTCTGGATGCAAGAAGTGAAATATTTTTGACGGCGTGTATGGAAGATGATTATTTGGACGGAAATGTTACAATGTTGGAACCAAAGGCTGATGATGACGAGGTGGGTCGAGGAATAGTAATTGCCAAAATGCTGGTTAAGACTCAGAAGACTGTACCGATAAGGGTAATGAATGTGAACCATTACCCTGTTTCATTGAAGAAGGGTACTATTTTGGGGTGGTGTTCACCAGTGTCGGCCGTCGTTCATCATATAGAGGCGAAGAAGAATGGATTCGTGCAGGTTTCTGAGAAATTGTCCAAGATAATCGACTCCGCCTGTCAAGGATTGAGCAAGAAGGAACAAAGCCAAGTTAAGGGTTCAATCAAACATTATGAAGACGTCTTTGAAACTGAAACTGGTACGAAAGGAAGAACCAATAGTGCAATGCAGAAAATAAATACCAGCGATGCAAGTCCAATTCGACAAGGACCAAGGAGGTTACCTCTGGCAAAACGTGAGGAAGCCAAGCAAATTATACAAGATATGGAAGGCCGAGGAGTAATTGAACGAACGAATAGTCCATGGGCTTCACCAGTGGTCCTTGTCAGGAAGAAGGATGGATCTACCAGATTCTGTGTGGACTATCGTCGTTTGAATAGTGTGACCAAAAAGGACAGCTATCCTCTCCCAAGAATAGACGATACGCTAGACACCTTGGCAGGAGCAAAATGGTTCTCCACTCTCGACTTAAAGAGCGGTTATTGGCAAGTGGGAATGGATCCCAATGACAAAGAGAAGACTGCCTTCAGTTTAGGTACAGGACTCTGGCAATTTACAGTCATGCCATTTGGACTATGTAACGCCCCAGCTACTTTTGAGCGACTCATGGACACTGTACTGAGGGGACCGTCTTGGAACACCTGCCTGGTATATCTCGATGATGTGATTGTGGTAG
This sequence comes from Melolontha melolontha, assembly GCA_935421215.2. Classification (NCBI taxonomy): domain Eukaryota; kingdom Metazoa; phylum Arthropoda; class Insecta; order Coleoptera; family Scarabaeidae; genus Melolontha; species Melolontha melolontha. Next base: position 61,347,022 of record OW285241.1, on the reverse strand, counting down.
GGAAGACCTTTGAAGATCACATGAAATATTTGGAAGTAGTATTCCAGAGGTTGCGAGATGCCAACCTGAGATTAAGTCCAAAGAAGTGTCACCTTTTCCGCAAGGAGGTAAATTACCTTGGACATGTGGTTTCCGGAAAAGGAATTGCTGTGGATTCAGAAAAAGTAAAAGCTGTGGAAAAATGGCCGGTACCCAAAGACAAACATCAGCTAAGAAGCTTTTTGGGATTATGCACGTATTATCGACGCTACGTACCGGAATTCTCTAACATTGCGAAGCCACTTACCCGCCTAACAGAAAATCGAGCATTCAACGAATGCCAAGCGTCTTTTGAGTTGTTAAAAGGAACTCTCATAAGTGCACCTGTTTGAAATTATCCACTGCCATCTGGGAGGTTTGTTCTGGATACAGATGCCAGTAGCGTCGGGAATGGTGCTGTGCTCTCTCAAATCCAAAATGGACAAGAAAAGGTCATTGGATACTTCAGCTAGACCCTGTCCAAACCAGAGAGGAACTACTGCTTAACCAGACGAGAACTACTGGCAATAGTTAAAACCATTGAGCACTTTTACAAGCATCTGTACGGGCCGAAGTTCCTGATCCGCACTGATCATGCCGCTTTGAAGTGGCTCTTGCAATTTAAGAATCCCGAGGGTCAAGTAGCTAGATGGATTGAGAGGCTACAGGAGTATGAGTTCGACATTGAACATAGAGCAGGCCTCAAACATCGAAATGCAGATGCTCTTTCCAGAAGGCCCTGTCCATAAGACTGTCGACATCGCAACCGAATCGAAGACAAATCGGCCAACGCTCTTCGAACCACCGTGGTTGATGACCAATGGCGACCTGACAATTTGCGGGCAGATCAAGAAGCTGATCCGGATCTTGCAGTCTTTAGGGCTTGGAAGAGAAATGGGCAAAGACCGACCTGGCATGAAGATTCACGAGAATTGAAGTCATACTGGGCACAATAGGATTCCTTAACCATGGTAGACGATCTTCAGAGACGTGAGGTTGGAAGCACGTTGGAAGCGAGCGGAAGATGCAAATGGTGGTTTCCAAGAAAAGAATATCAGAGGTATTGCGAGAACTTCACAATGGTGCTTCTGGGGGACACTTTGGAGTCCATAAAGCACTGGAAAAGGTGCACTAGAGATTTTACTGGGTTAATTGTTCACGAGATGTGAAAGAATGGTGCCGAAAGTGTGCTAATTGCGCCGGAAGCAATGGTCCCAGTGGCGTCAACGTGCACCCTTGCGCCAATACAATGTGGAAAGCTCATTTGAAAGAATCGCCATAGATACCGCCGCCCCTTTCCAGAATGCGACAAATGAAATAAATTCATAATAGTGGTCATGGGCTATTTCACCAAATGGGTTTAAGCATATGTTCTACCAAATCAAGAGACTGGAACTGTAACAGATGTGATTGTGAAGGAGTTCGTCAGCCTTTTTTGTGTACCCTTGGAACTTCATTCCGACCAAGGGCGAAATTTCGAGTCCAGTCTACTCGAAATGATGTGTGGACTTTTGGGCATGCGAAAGACGAGAACAACTCCCTTGCATCCACAATCAGATGGGATGGTAGAGCGAATGAACAAGACCATGGTCAGACAATTATCAAAAGTGGTCTCCAAACACCAAAGAGATTGGGACGAACATTTACCATTATTCCTAATGGCGTATCGAGCATCTGTTCAAGAGACAACTGGTCAATCACCAGCAAACGTGCTATTCGGAAGGGAACTCCGACTGCCCTGTGACTTGAAGTTTGGGAGCAAGCCTGGTGAAGATTTTGCTAGAGAAGACTATGTCAGCACTCTCAGACGAAGACTGGATAATATCCATGATCAAGTAAGAAATAATATCCAAGATGCCAGTGACAGAACGAAAGAGAGCTATGACATCAACGCCGAGAAGGGTGGTTACCATGAAGGCGATCGGGTTTGGTTTATAATCCACAACGCCGACGGGGCCTTTCTCCAAAACTTCAAAAGAATTGGGAGGGTCCATACGAGGTGTTGAAGCGGATTAACGATGTAATATACCGGATAAAGCGAACACCTCATTCTAAGCCAAGAGTAGTACATTTTAATCGATTAGCCCCATACTCTGGAGACAATAATGACGAAGCCGCTGACTTGCGCCAATTAGTTAGCCACTGCAAGGAATTAACATTCGAAGATTTTATGGAGGAGTATTCTGGTTCGAGAAAAGCTCGATTTAGGGTGACCATCGAGAAACAGCAAGATTTGTTTACGGTGCCGCGAGACTACGCGCTTGCTCATTGCGTAGCCCGAGATCTGCGAATGGCCAAAGGAATTGCCAGAGAATTTAAAGAGAAATTTGGCAGAATCGAAAAATTAAGGCAGCAGGGACCAGCAATTGGGAAGAGTCTCCAAATAATAAATGAAGAACAGACCATATTTTATTTGGTCACAAAAGAACTGTCAAGCCTGAAGTCAACCTATCGTGCCTTATGGGAGGCCCTGGTTCACTTGCGTGAGCAAATGTTACAAGACATTTTGAAATTAGAACATACTGGTATGACAATTCTGGCATGCAGTTACCGCCCGGGTATTCTTACACCCAGGCAAGAGAGGACTATGAACTGTTATTTCGATATGACGTCGCAATATAACAAAGTCCCTGTCTGTCGATTTCGTCATCGCGTGTGGGAGCCAAAGCATGACATATTTCGGGGCGAAACTTCGTTTTTAAGAAGGGAGCAATGTGATGAGTCATCAGACGATGTATCGGGCATCGTCTAGAAAAATCTCGACGCGGACGAAGCTAGCGATCGAACATGCGGGAAGTTTTCCCGGAAATATAAATAGAACTCAAGAGGGATTTATCATTCATTCCATACCAAATCATCGCCGAGTGAACTTACATAAATATAAATACATAAATGTGCTTATTGTTAGTAATTAGTTTTTAAATTGTTATTCGTATTTATTATTAATATAGTGTGCTTTATATAGCGTTAGCTTTATTTAAGGACCCAGACAGACAAACATTACAATATTAAGAATGGATATCCAAACTAAACTCTTTGTTCACTATGGCCCTAGGTAATAAATCAGCGGTCTAATGTATAAAGCAATAAATAAATTTGTAAATATTCTGAATTTGAATATACACGTTGAATATTTATAAAATTGGAAATGTTATGTTTGAATTCTTTATCCTAGATTTACTTATATTTAACAATAAAAAATATTTGAAATTTAAATATTACAAAAGAATATTAAATATATCCTCAAGAATTCTAGTACTGAAGTTCGTATCCCTTTCGGCAGTTTCTTTCAGCTGTGCACACATGAACACGGTGCAGTTTTCTTCAATGCTGAGTACCCTTAGCACAAACTTCGCAGCAATTTGGTGCGTGTTGAGTTCGCCGGACAGAATACGCTGACAAACGCCGTACGACATGCCGACAATGTTACAGTGTCGTCAATTGTTCTTCTTCGGTTTTGCAGGATAGCGTCAACCACTTTTGCCACATTTTGTAGCGTGTTTTCCATCGATTAACGACCGGAATGCTCATTATCATCGACACACATCCATTTTTAAAACAGTTGTACTACAAGTTTGCGTCTGGCCTAAAATATCCTCACCAAACGCTTGTTTAAGCATTTTCTGAGTTTCCGCTGTCATTTTACCAAGTTTGAAACAAAATTTGACGCACGCTCTTTACTCTTTTACATTTCTTAGACATTATGGTGGCGCAGAATAATTCACAAATAACAAGTCAACAAATATAAACACAAGAACTGTCATCACCTAGCAAAGTACTGTTTGACAGACTGACTTAGTATAGACGTAGCTATATAGTATTTAGTTGCAGTTGCTGAATAGAAAAATTTTTTATTTTTTTTATTTTTTATTTCGTTAAGACACTCAAACTAACTTTGTGTCTTATTGAGATACTGGTTAAATTATTAATACTCAAACAAACTGTGTGGCGGGTCTCCTTCTGATCCAAAAATTCTCAAGCATTAAACTTAAGATCAATTCTAGGCTTTTTAGCATTTGCTTCCTCAATCACATCTGAATCACCGATCTAGTCATATGCTTCAATGGATTGCAATTTGTAGACTTTCATTTTGAGCCCTTTGCTATTTAATATATGCATCAATGATCTTCTAAGCTTGCTAGGTACTGGTGTATTGTTTTGGCTTACGCATGCGATTTAGAGATTTTTGTGGAAATTAAAAGTCTACAATACTGTGTTATGCTTCGAAAAAACTTGCAAATTGAATATGGTTGGTCCGTGGATAACAAAGTCATTTTAAATGTTACCAAATGTATCATCGTTGAATTTACTAAAATTACCAAATGCATATAGTTTTCTTACCATATATGAAGAACAGCCGAAAATTTTCGGAAAAGTTATGACGAAAACGTTTAATACGCAAATAAAATATTGTTTTCGAAATATTTACCATTAAATTCTATGGACTTTTTCATCCACTCAAACTAGTCATTAAAACATTTGCGGCATTCTGAAGTTGGCGTATTGAAAACATGTGACTTAAATGCAGTGATTACCTCTTCTGGACAGGACGAATGGTGGCCTCGCATTTTTTTTATTGTCGGAAACGTAAAAAATCACTTGGGGCCAAATCAAGATTGCCACAAACTCAATTTCGATGAGCGCGCAACCTTCCAGCGTCAAAAATTCTATAACGGAGCGTTGCGTGGTACGCATTTCAGAAATCGAACTCATACTAATTGATACTGTTATTCAAGGACGGTACACAGGAAAATGAAACTTCTCATGCTAAGACGAGATACTCGAAATTACCGTTTGCAGGTTAGAATTTGTTTCTATCCCCACTAGCCACACAATGACGTTATATATCATTTCGCCCACGTAATTTTCTATACGTTTAGGTATTTTACTAAATTTTGATTAATCAAATCTGAGTTTTGTAAATTATTTAATATTTAGCAAAATTTTAAATACATCACATCGAATTAATAGTTTTGTCATACTAGTTCATTATTGTTTTTTATTGCTTATATACCAACTACGTAATAGTATACTTTATGCCCGTGAAGACATAAAGTGTACTTTATGGCCCGCGGGAGCATAAAGGCACAGAAAAAAACAGTTTTTGATTAACTTATTAATGACCTTTATTAATAAAATTACAAAATATACTTAACATTATTTAGTCGAATTCATATAAAACTGGCGATTCTAGAAGGACCCGGTGATTGCCTTCAGCAAACGTTGATTCATGTTTAATTGTCTAGGTATCCAGTTTCTGTAAGGAAAAACCAGATCCGAAGGATCATTGAAACCTTGAGCCAGAGGCATCCTTGAAATCTTATTTTTTGAAGATATACTGTCCTCTAAATACCGTTCAGCAACCGACGTACCCTTCCATCCATCATGACGCTTCAACGTGGTCATACTGACTCCAGCTTTTGTCAGAAGAGTTACCGATGTTCGATGCAGATACTTGTCAGGATCGCTCAGACCCAGATATTTCGTAATGATGGATATTTCGGAATTTTTCCAAATGTGTTTCTTCCAACTGGCTCTACAATACAGCGACCTTGTCTATAGGTAAGAAAGTCTTTTTTTCTGAACAACCACGTAGCCGTAAAGACATGTAGTCTCTTATCAGCTTCAAACTGTTAATTTCGACTTCGGCGACAATGATAAAACCGCGCTTTTATCGGTTTTTGTATTAATGCAACTTTGTTCATTAAAAACCTCTCATTCAGTGCCTCGTGAATAAATTTTAGATCTTCTCTAGACAGAGCTTTAGACTTTTTTGGTATTATTTTGACCCCTGCTTCAAATATTCTCTTATTCTCTTGTGGTAATTGGGGATGTTAATATTCTTATTTACCATTAAAGTCTTCTTTACCATTGAATATTCGGTCCATAATGAACTCGGGGAAAATGTTTCAACGAGATCGCCGAAATATCCAAGCAGTACAATTTCATTAATTTTTCCGCTTTTTTTACAATTTCGTCAGGGATTTCAAAAACTTTCCTGCATTCTGACTTTTAAAGTTTGACAGCATTTCCCTAGCAACGATAGTGTCTACTATGATAAAATGACAAGGTTGTTAAAATCAAATTAAATTTTCGGATTTTTTTAATATTTATATTGTGGATGCAATAACGAACTAGTATGACACAATATTATATAACAAGTGTTCATTTGAAAAGTCAATCTAGGTTAATTTGAAATTTTGATAGAATAAGACGCAAATATATTAGTATGTGTTTGTTGTTCCGTAAACGTAAATCCAAATGACATTTGATAATGTCAATCACAAATATCAGTTAGTGCATAAAATAATCGTGCATGGAAATTAATAACAATCCAGAGAATGTTGCAGAATATCATCAGAAATTTCGAACGGAGGATTTTAAAGTGCATTGATCTTGAAGGACAACATTTTCAACATTTGTTATAGTTTTCAATAAATACCTATTATTTGTTATTTATTTGTATGTATGAAACTGTCAAAATATACGACTTCGTAGGTTAAGTAGTAAATTTTAATTTACGACATACTTCAAAATGTTCTCAGTAAATCACATGCTACTAGATTGACTTTTCAAATGAACACTTGTTATCAGTTAGTGCATAAAATAATCGTGCGTCGATTCTGGTTTAAATAAATTGCTTCTCAGTTTTAAAATGGCTTTCACTTTAGAACATAATTTTTTTTTAGTTCAGGCTTATTTTCGAAGTGGTAACAAAATTGATGGTTTATAGGTTTATTCAGTTGAAGATTGCATGGTAGAATTTTAAGTTGAGTTTCTACATTTTGTAATAGATTATATACAATTTAAGAATACTTTGGATAGAACTTCTAAATTTTTTTCTGAAACTGGTAGTCTCTTAAGAAAATCAGGCAGCGGAGCAGTTAAGAAACGTACACCTCAAGTTGTCAATCGTGTTGAAGAAATAATGGAAAATGAACCACAAACATCTGTTCGACTTTTGAGTCAACAAATAAACCTTTCTGTTGGTACAACTCCCAAGTTATTAAAAAAAAGATATGCAACTTTATCCATACCGTGTCACAGCAGTACAAGAATTGTTAGAAATTGATTACCCACGTAGACTACAGTTTTGTAATTGGTTTGTAAAGATGAACAATAATGGAGAACTTTCGCAAAGAGTCATCTTTACTGATGAAGCATGGTTTTATAAAACGGGATACCTAAATTCACAAAATACAAGAATTTGGAGTAGTGAAAATCCACATGTAATTAATGAAGAATCGCTACATCCAGAGAAAATTGGTGTTTGGGCAGCGATAAGCCAAAGGCGAATCATTGGACCAATATTTTTTCAGGGAACGTTAACTGCTCGAAGGTACCGTACGGAAATTTTACAACCATTTGTCAATCAGTTGCATGATGAACTTCAAAATGCATATTTCCAACAAGATGGAGCACCTTGTCACTGTACTGCAGAATCTTTGGATTATTTAAGAGAAGTTTTTGATGAGCGTATAATTAGTCGAAATACTGAGAAATTGCCTGGCCTGCACGTTCATGCGATTTAACACCTTGCGACTTCTTTTTGTGGCCTTATCTAAAAAATAACATATTTCCGAACACCTATATTCAATTTGAATGATATGCTACAGAGAATCGAACAGAAATGCATAGAAATTAATAACCATTCAGTAAGTAATGTTGCAGAATATCATCAGAAATTTTGAACAGAGGATTTTAAAGTGCATTGATCTTGAACGGCAACATTTTCAATATTTGTTATTTATTTGTATGTATGAAACTGTCAAAATATACGACTTCGTAGGTTAAGTAGTAAATTTTAATTTACTACATACGTCAAAATGTTCTCAGTAAAACACATACTACTAGATTGACTTTTTAAATGAACACTTGTTATTTAAGTCGCAAAGAATGTAAGGACGTATTAACATTTGAGGTAGGCAAATGCCTGCCAAAAATGTTAGTAGTCGTTACATTTCGTGTGACTTATTATAGTTTTCCTGCTACTGTCAGAAATTAATATATATTTTTTAAGAAATCGTTTTGGTTGTCACCTGTCATAATTAATTTTGACTTGAAATCCTTTTCGTAAATCGTGTTGTAAAAATTTTCTAAGTTCAGTTGTACGTCATTAAAAATTCATGACGAAATAATGACGCCTGCTTACTCAGCATTGCAATATAAGACGTTTGTTTTAGATTTAGTGGTAACTCTGCCGTTTGAGCTAGGGTCGTAGATAAAAATGTGTCATTAATTGTATTGTCAGTTGTCATCGTCGGTCAGATTTAATACCACTTTTTGGACAGATAAAGAATGTGTATAAAAACCGCTTCCACAATTTGAAAGAACTTCAACAAGCGATTAGGCATGAAATTCAAAACATAACACAAGAACAGCTTTGCCATGTATTTGAAAACATGGAACGACGAATAATGTTATGTTTACAAGCAAATGGAGAACATTTTCAATAATTATCATAAATAAACTTATTTTCAACTTATCAGCGTTATTTTCATTTAATAATAGCGTTTTTAATATGTCTTTTAACAAGTCTGTACAATATAACCTCATTGTACTTTTACTGCTTATCATTATTTAGAACAATATGGTCATGCCATGGTTCCATACTTATTTTTTCTACTTATTTTCTATTTATCAGCGTTATTTTCATTTATTAATAGCGTTTTTAATATGTCTATTAACAAGTCTGTACAATATAACCTCATTGTGCTTTTACTGCTTGTCATTATTCAGAACAATATGGTCATGTCATGGTTCTATACTGCGCCACTGGATTTCACCAACTGTATAAAAATAAAATCCACACTACCAACTTAATTGGAGTATAATCATTTACAGACACATAGTATTATCCTTCTGGAGCCACATTATCATTGATATGAAAAGGTAGCAATTTCATCTTTATTGTATTTATTCATGTTTTAAATAAATTATCTATTTTTCAATAAAATGTATTTAATTTCAGATTCATGTATGAACAAAAATTCATAAATATTTGTAGTAGTATATGTTGAGCACTTGTGAAATTATTAAACTTAAATAAAACACCTTATATTTTCACAAAACAATGTTGTTTTGTGAAAATATAAGGTGCTTTATTTAAGTTTAATAGTCATAAATATTCGACACTAAAAAAACTTTTTTAACCTCTCCATGGCAAACTAATTTAAGACTGAAAACACTGAACTGAGCGGACTGCACCTTTTCTGGTTGCATATTTTCCCTTTTCACTCACATGTAGTCGTCTCCAGCCCGATGGAGGATAGCCGCATTGGGTGTAAAAAACTCATTCCAATTACTTCGAAACATTCCTCATCTCTTGACTTTAAACTACATGCTTAGGATGCTTTTGTTTCACGTGTTTTTGCAAATTTCCTTTGTTACAAGCCTTGTATTCACAGCCCATGCATCTATAATCTTTCCTTTTAAGATGTAACGCTTTCACGTGTTCTTCTAAACTTAACTTGCGATTTGTCTTGTATTCACACTCTGCGCATTTATAATCATATTGTTGAAGATGTTTCGTTTTTACGTGTTCTCTTAAATCTGGTTTGCGATTTGTCTTGTATTCGCATTCTGCGCATTTATAATCGTATTGTTGAAGATGTTTTGTTTTCAAATGTATTTTTAAACATGACTTGTATTGTGTCTTGTAGTCACATTCTGCACATTTATAAGAATTTTCTTTAAGATGTTTTGCTTTTATGTGTATTGCTAAGAGTGACTTCCGATTTGTCATGTATTCACACTCCATGCATTTAAAATCGTGTTGTTTAAGATGATTCGTTTTCACATGCACTTTTAAATGAGACTTGTAATACGTCTTGTATTCACACTCCATGCATTTATAATTCTTTTCTTTAAGATGTTTGACGTTTTTGTGTGTTTCTAGGGCTGACTTGCGATTTGTCATGTATTCGCATTTCATGCATTTATAATCGTATTGTTGAAGATGTTTCGTTTTGACGTGTGAATTTAAAAGGGTCTTGCTGTTTGTCTTGTATTCACAATTCATGCATTTATAATCGTATTGTTGAAGATGTTTCGTTTTCACGTGTGATTTTAAAAGCGACTTGCGATCTGTCTTGTACTCACACCCTGCGCATTTATAATCATTTTGTTTCAAATGTTTTTTTTTTATGTGTCTGTTTAAATCCTTTTTATATTTTGTCTTGACTTCACACTCCGCGCATTTATAATGCTTTTTTTGCTGATGTCTGTCCATAATATGTATTTTTAAATTTAGCTTGGTATTCGTCTTGTATTCACACTTTGCGCATTTATAATTACTTTCCATAAGATGTTTCATTTTCATGTGGATCTCTAAATAAGTCCTGTAATATGTCTTAAATTCGCAATTTGCGCACTTATATTTGGCTCTGTTCAGACGTTTTATTTTACTAAGTGATTTCAAGTAGCATATCTGCCTTGTTTGAAGCTTGCATTCTAAGGATTGATATTGTTTTTCACCATCATGTGAGTGCGCGCATCTTTCTTTTATGTTTGTAATATTAGCTTTGATATCGTCACACGTAGAATATTCTTGGACATCTCTTCCTTCATTGTCAACATGCATTTTTTCTACGTGTGCCTTCAGAGATTCCTTTGCCTTGTATCTTCTGTCACAAATTCTACATTTAAAGATTTTCACCTTGTAATGCTCGTTAGTGTGCTGCTTCAAGTCGGTGTTGTACATTGTTCTGAACTTGCATTGGGTACATTTGTATATTCCATCCTTCCAACTTTTGGCCTTGCATCTAAGAGATAAACGCTTTTCTACTTCTAGCTTACGAACATCCAGCGAGGGACGCACGCAGTATCTGAAATGAAATGAATTCGCATTAAATTTTAAAAAAAAATTCAAATTTATCTATTCATTTGTACGTGTTTCAAAAAGAACTTTAGGCCTGAGTAACTAGAACTTGCTAATTATTATAAGCCTCTTGTATTTATTTTAACGCACAAAGAAATTTTATGTTGCTATGACATACCACTCGTTATATATTTATATAATTGAATATATTTATATATATATATATATATATATATATATATAATTGAATATAATACAATCCTTGTATTAATGTAAATATACTATTGAGGAATTATGCAAGAGATTGTTATTAGCTAAAATTTTTGTACTGAATGAACAAATATCTAAAAAGGATTCTGTATGTATGTCGATTTGACTACATTTGGTGAATAAATTCTTGATTGAGTATTTATAATTCTCTACTTAACAATATTTATCATAATTTTCTTAAGTCACTTAATTTTCTATGATATTTGAAACCGTAATTTATATTTTAAAATATTAATTTTAACAATGACAATAATAATTAGGGACCGGACGCATCGAGCCAAAATTACCATGGACCATATAAATAGTCTATAACATCGCTTAGTACAACACACACAGTTATTGAATAGCACTATTCATTCGGTTAACCGCACATCTGGTTTTTGTCGTTGAATTGTGACGCAATTACCTCGATATAACACTTGAATTCAACAAACATTTCTTGATGGGCGTAGATTGAATGAGACGTTTTTAAAAACTATTTTATTTATTAGTTTATATTTCGTATGATAAATGAAATACGGTGAGTTAGTTTCTTTTTTTCATTGTTTTACTGTTAATTAATAGGTACTTCGTAATTTTTGTAATAGATCCCGTTTATTTCACCGAATCTACTTCTCCCAATTATTTCGATGTAAGTGTCCGGTGAATTTCGTTAAGTATCAATAATTTACGCATACATTTTCATTTATTTGGATATAGAACATTGTTTAAGCTACTTTTTCTGATATGATATGGAATAACGTCGAGGATGGCATCGTGAAACAATGGCGAGTTGGATTAAGCGTCATACTGAATGTATGTGCATTGCCAGTGATTCCAAAGTTATCTACAAGGATGTATTTCATTCAAAGAAAACAAATTTTACAAAATAGAACCTTGAGAAAGTATTACTAGTTAGTATTAATACTCCTTTACTCAACTTGAACTACAAAATGAACAAATAAAAATGTATTTCGTATTTTATAGATCACCACCCATTTGTTTTCCAATTATATAAATAAAATTGAAAACTCTTTAAAAATACAAATTTTCAATAGTATGCCCGCATGGGCCTCTAGTGTCCCGTCCCTAATAATGATACTAATTATTATTCAATACTGGTTTTGATTTTATATTAATTTTCTTTCCTTTGCTACTGAAAAATGAAGCGCTTTACCCACCCTTTCGGCAGATACAATTGGAACTGCAGATAGTTTCCTATATTCCTTTAAAGTACATGTTTAAATATTTTGGATTAACTTCTTTATAATTAATACAGATTAATTATCACCCGCTCACGAGTAACCATTATTATATAACAAGTGTTCATTTGAAAAGTCAATCTAGTAGCATGTGATTTACTGAGAACATTTTGAAGTATGTCGTAAATTAAAATTTACTACATAACCTACGAAGTCGTATATTTTGACAGTTTCATACATACAAATAAATAACAAATAATAGGTATTTATTGAAAACTATAACAAATATTGAAAATGTTGTCCTTCAAGATCAATGCACTTTAAAATCCTCCGTTCAAAATTTCTGATGATATTCTGCAACATTACTGGATTGTTATTAACTTAACTTCCATGCATTTCTGTTCGATTCTCTGTAGCATATCATTCAAATTCAATATAGGTGTTCGAAATATGTTATTTTTTAGATAAGGCCACAAAAAGAAGTCGCAAGGTGTTAAATCGCATGAACGTGCAGGCCAGGCAATTTCAGTATTTCGACTAATTATACGCTCATCAAAAAATTCTCTTAAATAATCCAAAGATTCTGCAGTACAGTGACAAGGTGCTCCGTCTTGTTGGAAATATGCATTTTGAAGTTCATCATCATGCAACTGATTGACAAATGGTTGTAAAATTTCCGTACAGTACCTTTGAGCAGTTAACGTTCCCTGAAAAAATATTGGTCCAATGATTCGCCTTTGGCTTATCGCTGCCCAAACACCAATTTTCTCTGGATGTAGCGATTCTTCATTAACTACATGTGGATTTTCACTACTCCAAATTCTTGTATTTTGTGAATTTAGGTAAACCGTTTTATAAAACCATGCTTCATCAGTAAAGATGACTCTTTGCGAAAGTTCTCCATTATTGTTCATCTTTACAAACCAATTACAAAACTGTTGTACTTCGTGGGTAATCAATTTCCAACAATTCTTGTACTGCTGTGACACGGTATGGATAAAGTTGCATATCCTTTTTTAATAACTTGTGAGTTGTACCAACATAAAGGTTTATTTGTTGACTCAAATGTCGAACAGATGTTTGTGGTTCATTTTCCATTATTTCTTCAACACGATTGACAACTTGAGGTGTACGTTTCTTAACTGCTCCGCTGCCTGATTTTCTTAAGAAACTACCAGTTTCAGAAAAAAGTTTTAAAGTTCTATCCAAAGTATTCTTAAATTGTATATAATCTATTACAAAATGTGGAAACTCAACTTGAAATTCTACCATGCAATCTTGAACTGACTAAACCCATAAACCATCAATTTTATTACCACTTCGAAAATAAGCCTGGACTAAAAAAATTTTTATGTTCTAAAGTGAAAGGCCATTTTAAAACTGAGAAGAAATTTATTTAAACCAGAATCGACGCACGATTAGTTTATGCACTAACTGATATTTGTGATTGACATTATCAAATGTCATTTGCATTTACGTTTACGGAACAACAAACACATACTAATATATTTGCGTCTTATTCTATCAAAATTTCAAAGTAACCTAGATTGACTTTTCAAATGAACACTTGTTATATATACGAGTATATTGAAAAAAAAATTAATTTAATGTAGATTGCAACTGATATTTTATGATAGCACAAATGTTTACGTGATTTGATCGTGATGATTCAGATAAGTATGTACGGTTCAGATGCCTCTAGCTAGTCAAAACCGTCACCAACGTTTATCGGGCGTCTTGTAAAAAATACTAAGTTTAGTTACGTACAGGCTTTTATCGCGTTGATAGCGATCAATATTTGATATTGCATTGTAGCGTAACATAACAGGCTGCTGTATACAAACAGTGTAAGTAAACGTATCGGACAATTCCCAGACCCAAAATACGACGGTGCTAAAGTAATTTGTTTAGTTGTCATACATCAATCACTGTCAGAATAAAAGAGACTGCTTTAGACACGTAAATGCAGAACAACAAAAACATAGAAAATGTCGATATCTAAGGAGTTTGTGTTACGTACAGTTTATATGTCAACGGCTTGTCATCTACCATTTAGATTAGTGGACAAGGAACTGTTCCGTGAACTTTGGAGTAAATACAATGCAGATTACAAATTGCCAAGCGCTCGAACCTTAATAACCCATTTACTAATGGGCGCGAAGAAATCGAGACCAGTATTAGATCGGCTCTAAGAAACTCTACTGTGGTTAAATTGTGATGAGACTACAGATTTTCAAAAAATTCAATTCTGAATATCATAGGAAGCTCTTCAACGATTATCTTCATTTTTATTAGCTAGTAAAAGGTTGCCAAAGTATACTGCCGAAGCTATTCAGTGTGATACTAAATACTCTATAAAAAAATTGAATTTACAACAAACCCAGTAGTGATATCTGTTGCTCCAGCTCGCCAAGCTTTCTGCGGGACATTTCCTTAAACGTTAGTGTCCCACTTTACTACATGTAACGTGCCTTTTACATGCATTACATCTGGTCGCAAAGACTATTCAACAAAATTACCCAGATGTAGATGTAGAACAAGGTTTTCCTAAAATCTCCGAAACGGATACGCGAATTTCACAAACACTGTTCTGGCATACGCGAACCACCTCAACCGATCCTTACTCCGGGACACGTCCTTTGAAGTAGTCTCCGATTATTCTAGCAAATTTTACACAATAAAGTCCTTAGTACTAGAGTTCAGCCCAAAAGAATCAACAGCTATCAAAGAAAGTCAGACAAAATTTAATAGTGCTGGTGTTGACACGGATTTACAAACTATTCATACGAATTACAATGTATTAGCAAATACCTTAGCAACCCTGCAAAATACTTCATTAGCATTAATGGGACAACTGAAGGCAGTGGATGATTTGTGTTCGTGTTTTAGAAAAGTATCGTAGTGTATTACGAAAAAAATCAGAATTTGGAAGATTGAGAGACATTTGCAGAATACTTCTTCCACAGATACGTTAAGTCAGTTCAAAGAATATTTTAACTACGCAATTATTACATCAGTAGATACTGAACGATCATTCTATCCATACAAGAACATTTTTACACCGCGAAGGACATCATTTATTGAGAGGAGGCTTAAGCTATGTTGCAGATGTTTAGCATTACGAGTTCAGATTGTTAATACTTCTCTTATAGGTAAGTATTTAACAACAATAATAACATAAAATATATTGATTATTACTATCTATTCATACTGTATTGCGGTATTTATTGTACACCTTCGCATTCACGAAGTATGCGTTTTTGACATCGCAACGCCTGATATATGTCGGTAACGGGGCAGACATACAAGCTGTCTAAATATCCTTGCTTCATTGATTGGTCTATTTTCTTGTGGCACAGCGTATAAACATTCACTCGTTCAACATCAGCAAAATATCAAAAAACTAATTCTTGCCTGTCATTTGTGTCACAACAGTAATCCATGTGGTGCTCGACGTATTCCTCCGCTTCCAAATATATTTTGCAAAATGAACACTGGGCAAGCTCTGAAATTAGACACATTTTTTATTCTACTACTAGAAATTACAAGATACAAAAATAATAAAATTCAGCGTTAGTTGTTAACCCCTCGCAAGCTACCGTTAAAAAAAAACGAAAATAATTTCTATAAGTATTGAAAATTGAATAAAACCTCTTGTAAAATGTTATGTAGCAAAGCAACTTTGTTAGGTGACTGACATTACCAAGTATTCATTTTCATTAGTAAAAAACAAATTGATGTCAAAAAAACATCTATATTCAAGAATTTGAAAAGAATCAGACGAATTAAATCCACAATACGACCACCAGTCTACGAACTATGCTTCCATGTTTTGAATCGAAAATTTATTATTCAATAGCTTGCTTCACTGTTTAAATGTGTGTTTAAAATGGAATGTTTCAACTATTTACTATACCATAATTGTGAAGAAATGACAATTTTGACAAACTTAACGTTTAAAATAGTGCGGATTGTTAGATTGCGTGGGACATCAAGGCGAATAGGAATTAACAGAACGTGCTATGTTGTTATCGGGCATGGTTTCAAAAACACTGAAACAAAGATTAAAAGGCATAGGACAGCGCCGAAGAACTGCAGAGCGGCCAAGATCGCCATCTTAGAATGCTTAGGTTTAAAACACTCTTCCCTAAGCAGCAGAACGATTGTAAATAATTAGTTTGCAACACATGAAAGACTGTGATGTTTACCGTTTATCATCGAATAAGAAATTTTGTCTTTTTCTCGCACCGTCCTTCTTTCGTTCTTACTTCCGGACATCGACATAACCGACTTCGGTTATGCAGGGAACGACCACAGTAAAACGAGGAATGGCACACAATAGTCTTGGCCAGGAATTCCCTCACTGTTTATTCAAATGTGATGGTTGTCAAAGAGTGAACAGACGATGTGGTGAAAGGTGTTATCAAAAATTTTTGAATAGGAATATCTCGCACAGTTGTAGCCACGGTAAAGAAAACTATTACTTAAGCAAGATCTTAATAACTTCATCAAAAGTATGCTTGGACACACACAATGGCGCACCAACACATTATTAAATATATTTTAAGGCGTGATTATCGGATTAGTTTGAAATTTTAATCCACTATGTGGGAGCAGTTCTGACCATGTTGCACATAACTGTACATATTGCTATGGATTTTTTTTTTTAATAATTTAATTTAAAATAAAAATGTACATTTATTTTAAAACATGACTGTATGTTTATAAATTAAGAGGAAAAACTGGTTTTTCCGGCGTGCATTGGATGTGCAAATTGTAGAGACGTGGAGACGTATACTACCTGTTAAACGAAGAGGTGTTTGTTTCGAGAGATATATTTAAAATATATTTTATTAATTCGGTTATTTGATTGAAAGTGATTTGTTGTTATATGTAAGTATTAAATTCCCGATATTTATTGAGATAAATTCTCGTTGTATTGATGATTAAATTTGATTAAGCACCTTCTTTGTAAGAGTCTCCATATTTAGTTTTTGTAAGTATTTAAAATTTTATGACGTCATAATATATTAAATACTCATAAGTATTATTATAATATTTCCATTGTATTGAAACTTATAGTTAAGAGATTTAAATATTAGAAATACAGGTAATACAGTTTGGTATTAAAATTCTTTGTAATTTTATAGATATAAAATTTGTTCGATTGGATTCAAGGGTTTTTGTGCATGTTAATACACATGCGTAAGTTTTTGTTCGTGCATCAATATCTGATTATACAATGTGGTTCTTTGGGAAGAATTTAATATTGAACTGATTATTTTTAGATAAGTTTTGATCGGAGTCATTAAAGAGGATGTTTTCCATTCATTTAGCTGTCAATTTTCAATGAATGTTTTTACCTCAAGTATTTTTGTATGATACAGCAACTTTATACTTTGTAAAGAGATATTTTTTTATTTTTTTTATTTTTGTAGTAATTAAATATTTATTTTAAATTTTAACCTGCGTTTGTTTTATTTACTCATTTCAATATTGCTGGTTAATTAATTAATATATTTAAAAGAAATTTAAAGAGAGATTAGAAAACTTAGATAAGATAGATAAATAAAATTTTTGTGAACATTTCACTGGCGCTCAACTCATATTATAGACACGCCTTTCCTAAGTGGAACCCGAGAAGTTAGAGGTCTCAGATTTGAAAATTCACCGGCTGAGAGAACCTAGTTGGGAAAACTAGTTGTGGAAAGTGGTGTAACAAATCTTCAACCCACTATTCATAGCATATTTTTGGCGCCCAACGTGGGGCGAACAGAAGCAGTATTGGTAGTGAGCAAGAAACAGAGCACAAAGATGGAAGGAATAATGACATCAGGAGGAGAATGGAGGAAGCCAAGACAAGAAACTGGAAGTGAGGAATCTTTGGAAGAAGCAAGGGCAAGATTAGGTCAAGTAAAGACCATACATGAAGAGGGGCACGACAGGGTAAACAGGGATACGATGATGATGGACATATTAATAAGAATGCAGGAAAGAGAGAAAAGACTGGAAGAAAGGATGGAGATAATGATGGAAAGAGAGAAAGGAATGCAGGAAACGATGGAGATAATGATGGAAAGAGAAAAAAGAATGGAAGAAAAGATGGATGCGATGATGGTAAGACAAAAAGAAATGGAGGTAAGCATTGTAAAGAAAATAATGGCGGTAAAAGACAAGAGCCAAGAGGAAGATTTAACAAGGGGTATGGACTCCATGCAATTGTCTTCAGAACAAATAGAAGAAAGTATAACGTGCTTAAATAGTAAATTATCAGAGGAAATAGAAAGAAGAGAATTCTCCGAACAAAGAATGGATTACCTGGAAGTAAAATTAGAAAAGAAAATAGAAGAAGACAGAAGAATCAAGTAAATATGCCCACATATATTCCTGTAACATACCAAATGAAATGTTACCAACATTTTATGGAATTTCAACAACGAATCACATGAATTTTTTAAAGAAGATAAAAGCCAGCTTGGAAGGTGTGCCAGGGGACGAAAAAAAGTTGCAAATGATTGGAAACTGCCTGAAGGATGATGCTTTGGTTTGGTGGGAGATGGTGTCTGATGAGGTGACGACCATGGACCAATTTGAAGCCAGATTTACCAAACAATTCTGGGGACAAAACAAGCAGACAAGGGTAAGACAAGAATTATTATTTGGTAGATATAGAGTTGGTAATAATGAAACAAGAGAGGCCTATGTCATGAAGAGGTACTCCATATTAAAATATTTTACCCCTAAGATAAATGAATTTGATTTGGTTTCACAATTAGTCAGACATTTTGATTTTGAAGTCAATCAAGCAGTAGCTATGCATAACATCACTGATATGCAACAGTTTCTTGAGTTATTAAAAAGGTTAGATGATGCAGAGCGTGGCAGTAGATATAATAATAGTTATTCAGAGAATAATCTTAAGAGAATTAATCAAGGAAATCAATATTCGAAAGTTAACTTGCACAACATGCCTCTGAGATCTGAAAGACCTATGTTTAATGATCATACTCAAATAAATAGAAATAAAATGGCTTCCCCAAACAGAGAAATAAATGGTTCAGATAGAGATAATAGAAAAGATAGAGTAATAGATCAAAATAAATATACAGGTGCGAGATATAAAGATACAAGGCCTAATTTCAATGTAGAATCAGTAAAAGTAGATCAAAAGAACAAATCAGAACTTGCTTGTAGTAAGGATTTTTGTTAGGGCCAACCAAAAAGAATGAAAGTTATGCATTGTTATATGATAAGTCAGATAGCGCGATTAATACTAGTTTGCCACATATTAAGGTTAAGATAGGAAAAAGGGAATGTCATTGTTTAATTGATTCGGGTAGTGAAGCGTCATTTTTAGATGAAAAAGTCGTTGAAGAGTTAATAAAGAATAAGGAAGGGAAATTTGTACCTACGAAAAAAATTACTATTGTATCAGCTACTAAAAAGATAATTACTGTAGTTACTAACATTTATGTTATGGAGTTTGGAGTAAAAAACCATAAATTTATCGGAGAATTTATTTAATCAAAGGATTAGGAAGAGATGGGATATTGGGAATAGACTCGTTGGAAAAAATTAAAGAAATAATAGATATAAATAAAAAGAAGATAAGAATCAATAATAATAATGTACCGTGGATCCAGGAGGCTGGAGAGGAAGAAAAAATAATAAATTGTATGAATAATAAAATGAAGATTAAAGAAAATGAAGTTGAAGAAGGAGTATTTGAAGTTCGCTCCACAGGTGCGTGTTGAGGAAGAAGGCCCAGACTGAAACTGTTCATCAGCTGAGTGCGGGGACAATAGTGTAAGTGTAAGAAAAACACAATTTTCGATGAGTGCGGAAAACTATATAATAAATAAGATTTTGACATGTCCAGGCTTATTAATTAAATATGAATTTTTTTTTTTAAGTAATTTATTTAAAATAAAAATGTACATTTATTTTACAACATGACTGTATGTTTATAAATTAAGAGGAAAAACTGTTCCCGGCGTGCATTGGATGTGCAAATTGTAGAGACGTGGAGACGTATACTAGCTGTTAAACGAAGAGGTGTTTGTTTCGAGAGATATATTTAATAGC
Source organism: Melolontha melolontha (assembly GCA_935421215.2). NCBI lineage: Eukaryota > Metazoa > Arthropoda > Insecta > Coleoptera > Scarabaeidae > Melolontha > Melolontha melolontha. The sequence continues at coordinate 61,326,649 of OW285241.1, read as the reverse complement.
TATTATTACAACTAGGGGAATATGAATAGTATATTTCCCGTGGTTGGCTAGTTACATCCCGAGGGTGAAACCCGAGGGATGTATAGACAACCAAGGGAAATGTATTCATATTCCCCGTGTTGTAATCAATAGTTTTTTTCTGATTGAAACAATATTGTTGTGAAAATGGAAAAATATTGGATTGTATATTTTTGAATTTATCGGATTGGTGACGTTGCTAAGGGCCGTGTTTGTAAATATCATGGTTGACTGGTTTGATTTTCGCGTTCTGTTATAAATAAAATTGATGAAATGTCAAACAATGTGCTAACACAAACGGCGAAAGCCCGTGAATGTTTGGTTCCGGCGAAATCCAAAGCTGCTTACACTAAAGTGTATGAAGACTTTCAAGAGTGGAGAAGAGAATTAAAAATTATAACATTTTTATGGTGAAATGTGACGTTTCATATTTCCCTTGGGACAATATGAGCGTTTCATATATCCCTTGGGAAATATAAGTGTGTTATGATATATCGTAACCAAGGCAGTATTATTCAATATTGTTTCAATCGGAAAAAAATATATTTTATTAATTCGGTTATTTGATTGAAAGTGATTTGTTGTTGTATTTAAGTATTAAATTCCCGATATTTATTGAGATAAATTCTCGTTGTATTGATGATTAAATTTGATTAAGCACCTTCTTTGTAAGAGTCTCCATATTTAGTTTTTGTAAGTATTTAAAATTTTATGACGTCATAATATATGAAATAATCATAAGAATTATTATAATATTTTCATTGTATTGAAGCTTATAGTTAAGAGATTTAAATATTAGAAATACAGGTAATACAGTTTGGTATTAAAATTCTTTGTAATTTTATAGATATAAAATTTGTTCGATTGGATTCAAGGGTTTTTGTGCATGTTAACACACATGCGTAAGTTTTTGTTCGTGCATCAATATCTGATTATACAGTGTGGTTTTTTGGGAAGAATTTAATATTGAACTTGATTATTTTTAGCAGAGTCATTAAAGAGGATGTTTTCCATTCATTTAGCTGTCAATTTTCAATGAATGTTTTTACCTCAAGTATTTTTGTATGATACAGCATCTTTATACTTTGTAAAGAGATATTTTTTTATTTTTTTTATTTTTGTAGTAATTAAATATTTATTTTAAATTTTAACCTGCTTTTGTTTTATTTACTCATTTCAATATTGCTGGTTAATTAATTAATATATTTAAAAGAAATTTAAAGAGAGATTAGAAAACTTAGATAAGATAGATAAATAAAATTTTTGTGAACATTTCACTGGCACTCAACTCATATTATAGACACGTCTTTCCTAAGTGGAACCCGAGAAGTTAGAGGTCTCAGATTTGAAAATTCACCGGCTGAGAGAACCTAGTTTGGAAAACTAGTTGTGGAAAGTGGTGTAACAAATCTTCAACCCACTATTCATAGCAATATGTATAATCATAATCAACTTCTCTAAATAAAGTGCATACTAGAGAAACACACAGAGAGACAATGTGAAAGATTTGAAATAAATATGAAAAATTGGAAACTGGAGCCTTGTGTGATCCCACTATCTTTTTCTTTCATTTCTAATAACATCACATGGACCGCGTCAATCTTAAATTTGGTGTATATTGACAAATGCAATATTTGAAATAAAGTTAAAAAAATAAAGTTGGGTTGTTATCACCCAAACACCACTTACTTTGAAAGTCAACTGAAGAGTTACAATTACTGTAACCCCTTTGCTATTACTAATGCGTAAATTTACAAGCATCCAGGTTTTATTACATCATGCAAGACACAGAAGACACAAAGATATAAGAGGAAGCTATGGAAACGTGGGAAAACAAAAATTATTAATTCCAACAATTAAAATGATTCAGCTTACCTTTTTCAGAAAATATTCTGTTAGGTTCACCATGACACACAGCTTTATGTTCAGCTAAATAATTCTTGGCACTGAATCCCAAGCAACAGAAAGTGCAGGCAAATACATTTTCAACATCTTTTTTTGTGATGGGAACAAAATCCATTTCCATGTTTTGAACTAGATTAACTTCATATTCTTCACCAAAATACACCAATAGTTCTTCACCCTCCTGGATTCTACGAGTGCTACAATAATATAGCTTGTCTTCATATCGAAATGGGAATAAATTTTGTTCACAAATGTTTTGTGCATGATTGATATACTGCATCCAATTCAGATGCTCCAATTTATCTTCGCTAACTATAAACCTTCCTCCCTTCACTTTCAAAGACAGTTCTGTTAAATCAAGTCCAGTGAAAGGACCGAATCTTATATTTTCAGGTATAACTTTTAAAGAGAAAATTCCTAAATGTTCAATTGACTCTCTTGTTTCTAACATATTTTTCGGTAATTCTCTAACTCTGTTATATGTCTTAGAAGGTCTTTTGTTCAAAATATGAACTAGCACTCTGCATTTGGTGCAATAATCCTGATATAGTTCGTGGCAATTGTTACAATCTATAAAATAAATTCAATTGTAGAATCTCACAAAATTAAAACGGCAAATTTAATTTAGGCAAAAATTATAGAAAAAGGATCAAAATTACTTTGAAATATCTGTTTAAATAAATTTATGACCAATTTACTTTATATAAGTGGGATGTTGGTTTATTAAAGAACACAAGTATTCCTAGTTAACTAGAATCTCTTCCATTTCAATGTAAAATAAAATTTTTAAATTTCTTAAAACTAATTTTTGTGTTATATTTGTCAATAGCACTAGATTCTTTCAAAACATACACTAAAAGATAAAACATATACCACCTAATTATAAAAAATCTATCTTGTTTGATACATAGGTACACGTAAATTTATTAGACATCTATTCTAACAATTGTTTATACCACAATAATGTATTACGATATTCATAAATATATATTCTGGTTTAATTTACTTGTAAGATATCTGTTATTGCAAATAAAAAACCTTCAAATTTATACATTACAAAAATAAGTTTTATGGATCTAATTACCATCATAGTAATAACATAAATGTACTTACATAGCAGTTCATTACAGAATTTAATTTGTATATCAGCAGGGCAAATACCATCTTCTATTTTAACATTGTTGCCTACTGTATCATTTATTTCGGTTGATGGTAAATCTGTTTTATGATCTACAGAGAGCATTTCATCTTTCCTTATTTTGTCAGCCTCAATGTACCCATTTAATTCACTATTATCAATAGCATCTGTGATAGTAGTTTCACAGATGCATACTTTATTGTCCTGGATTTCTTCTTTTACAGGAGTTGAATTTTCCCAAGACAATCCGTTTTTTAACATTTTTAACTCTGAATATATTTTATAATTTACAAAATCCTTATGAACATCATGTGTCAAATTGTCTGTACTAAACTCAAGCAGGACGGGTATTCTTTCTCTTGATTTTCTATATTTCGTAACGTTTTTGAGAACGCCATGCAACTGTCACAACGACGAAAATCAAAAATTTTCGATTTATTATTTTTTTTAATAGACGTGATACATGCCCGACGCCTCTGACATAATTGATTTAAAGTCAATGCTGCCACCACCAGCTCTAAAAACATACTGAATTTTCCTATTGAATTTACAAAAAACGTACTGAATCCACAAATTTTTTTTCTATTTTGCGTTCGAAATGAACTCAAAACAGACGCTTTTTTTCATTTTTCAATGTTGGCGTTTTTTGAACACAGAAATAAATATCATTAATCATTACTGTCATTTGATTTTGAAAATTTAAATACATTTGACAGATATGAGATATGATATACAGTTCTCAACAAATAAAACGGTACACTTTTTTTAATAAATTTAATTGAATCGGCCGATACTTGCTGGAAATCCATAATATGTAAATGGGATTTAAGTAAAACACTTATACTAATTTCCAGTATATATTACTTACTAAAGTGTAATATATACTGGAAATTAGTATAAGTGTTTTACTTAAATCCCATTTACTTTTTTTAATTATTGTAAGTCAGGATTACAGCTACTGATATGACATTTATAACATATAGTTATAATGACAAGGAAATTCATAATATTCATTGTTCTTTAAAAAGACTTACTTACACAAATAAAATTAAGCCAAAATCGTAACGTTTTATTTGTCGAGAACTGTATGTACTATAGTGAGCAAAAAAAAGTGATACAGTATTGAAGTTACTGTCGTGAGCAAAAAAAGCGGGACACTGTCACCACTGTTTCTGCGTGGGTTTAAATTGTGACTACTTAAGTGGTTATCTTTACTCATAATAGTAAGTCAGGAATTGTCAAAAATGTGTGTCTTATTGACATTTATTATACATTTTTATAATATATGTAAATAAAAATTACTAAAAACGATAGAGAAAGATTATTTATTAAATTAAAATAATTATTACATTAAAATACTTAGGATTTCGTCATTCCGCCGTTATTATTAACTGCATCTAATCTTGTAGACATTGAAGCGACAATATTTTGTACAAAATTTGTAGAAATTTGATGCCAAGCATTATGATCAATCTCCCAAAATTCTTCCTGGGTAGAAGCTCTATCTCATTAATCCCCATACATTTTCAATGGGATTTAGATAAGGACAGTAGGGCTGGATATCTCAAGTTTAAATTTCATTCTCTTGTAACTATTGTGTTACAAGATGAGACAGGAAATTGTGTTATTATGTGTTCTTATAGCTTCCTTTAATGTTTTGAAAGGGTTGTGCCTAATCTCAGTAACTAATGTTTCGTCTTCCTGCGTATTCGAAATTTTGTTACGTGCGGAAATTATTTTCCGATTTAAATTATCCTCTTCCCTCCATTTTTTTAATATATTCCTGCGACTGAACTTTTAACAATATTAAATTGAACCGATACACTTCTTAATGATTTCCCATTTTTCAAACTAGTAACAAGTCTGGCTTTATCAGTTTTCGAAAGATGCGGCATTTTCAATTTTTAATTAGCAAGTATGATTTGACGTAGTGTTTGAAAGTTAATCAAATATCGTCAAAATTACAACGCTAAAAAATAAAGGAAATTGACATAACGATTTTGACATTGTCCTGATTTTTTTGCTCACGACAGTATATTTAATTGGTGATGAAGGTGTTGAAATATATAACACATTTGAATTTGAAGAAAATGAAAAAGATAAAATCAAGGTATTAATTGAAAGATTTGAAAAGCATTTTATGCCGAAGAAATATACTTATGAAAAGATACTTATGAAAGGTATAAATTTTTTAAAATTAGGCAAGATGAAAAAACATTTGAACAGTTTGTAACTGAATTAAAAAACCAAGCATTATATGAATTTGGTGACCTAAAAAATCAACTTGTTGTAACCATGATAATAATTGGTATAACAAATAATGATCTAAGAGAAAAATTACTACAAACTGAAAAAATTAAATTAGAATTAATTGAAAAATGTGCAATATGGGAAATTACGAAGAACCAAAATATGGAAATGGTCTCAAGTAAATCATTGGACGCAGTACAAAAGACATCCTACAACGAGCAGAAGCAGGGAAAAGAAAAGGATGAACAAAGAAAAATACCAGGTAAAATTTCCAACTGCTCAAGATGTGGAAGACCACACGATATAAACAAATGTCCAGCTTATAAGGTACAATGCACAAGGTGTAAGAAATTCAATCATTTTGCATTTAAATGTAAGTCAAATCAAAGACAAATTAATAATGTAAATGTTGATTGTGATGATGTAAATCAGCAATTAACTATAGATGTAATTTGAAATAATCATTGTAAAAATTTGTGGCATGTTGATTTATTAGTAAAATAGGAAAATCAGTAAAATTTAAGATAGATTCAGGCGCAGATGAATCAGTTAGAATATTCCTTTAGACTTAATAAAAAATTATCAAATTAATTTAAAACCAATTCAATCAAAATTGCTATCATATTCAGGTGAATATCTTCCCATTAATGGTAAATTTGAAATTAATATAAGGTACAATAATGTAACAGTCAAATTAGAATTTAATGTAATAGAAGGTAAATATGAACCAATACTAGGTCGTGATGACTGTATTAAATTAAACCTAATAAGCAAATTCATATAGTAGACAAAGTTGGTCAAATAGTTAGTAATGAGCATATAAACAAAAATCTTATTAATGAATTTGAAAACATATTTAAAGGTATAGGAAAGATTGGAAAACCATATCACATAGAATTGGAAGAACATGCCAAACCTGTTGTTCATCCAATTCGTAGAGTACCTTTTGCTTTGCAAGATAATTTAAAGAAAACATTACTTGAGTTAGAACAATTACAAATTATACAGAAAGTAGAGGCTAGTTCAGACTGGATAAACCCTGTAGTTTTGGTAAAAAAGGCAGACAATTCTTTACGTTTGTGTCTGGATCCACGTGATCTAAATAAAGTAATAAAAAGAAAAATAATTAAAATACCTACATTAGATGAAATAATGTCTAATTTAAATGGTGCTAATGTTTTCACTACCCTCCAAGGGTTCTGGAACATTCTGCTTGACAATGAAAGTAGCAAATTATGTACTTTTGGTACTCCCTTTGGAACATATAGGTTTTTAAGAATGCCGTATGGATTAAAATGCGCGACAGAAGTTTTTCAGGTTAACATGCGACATAAAAAAATTTTTGAAACAGCAAAAAAAGAATAATATAAAATTTAATAAATACAAATGTAGATTTAGTATAAATGAAGTAAAATATTTAGGATATAAAATTTCAAATAACGATATAAAAATTGATGATGATAAAATAGAACCCATTACAGAAATGCCCAAACCAAAAAATAAAACTGACGTACAACGTTTCTTGGGTTTGGGCATGGTTTGGGTATGATAACGTATGTTGGAAGATTCATAAACAACTTCTCAGAAAAAACAAAGCCTTTATGAGACTTATTAAAAAATAATAATGTATTTATTTGGAATGAGGTACAAGATGAATCTTTCAATAATTTAAAAAAAGAACTGATTAATAATATAACTTTTAATTATTTTGATATAAAGGAGGAAGTTACAATATCAGTCGATGCAACAAAAGCAGGTTTAGGAGCTGTTCTTTTGCAAAGAAACAAACCATGTCCATACGCATCTAGGGCAATGACAAAGACTCAGCAAAATTATGCACAAATAGAGAAAGAGCTCCTAGCCATATGCTGTAGAATAAATAAATTTTCACAGTATATTTATGGTAGAAAATTCCATATAGAAACGGATCACAAACCACTTTTAACAATATTTAAGAAAACTCTAAATGATTGTCCTGCAAGACTACAGAGAATGATGTTATCGATTCAAAAATATGATATAGAATTGATTTACAAACCGGGCAAGGAATTAGTTGTTGCAGATATTCTTTCTCATGCTACTGTTAAGAAAGTCTATGAAGGTACTTTAGTGAGTACGTGTAGAACATGTCAAAAATATCAGAACTCAAAACCAAAGGAACCTTTGATAAGGCATGATATCCCAAATTTACCTTGGCAAAAAGTTGGTATAGATCTATTTGAGTCCAACAATGAAGAATTTATATTAGTTATTGATTATTATTCTAAATTTGTTGAAATTGAGAACTTAAACAATGACATGTCAGCTGAAAATGTTATAAATAAACTTAAAACTATGTTATCTAGGCATGGTATTCCACGGATAATAAATTCTGACAATGGGCCACAACTAACAAGTGAAAAATTTAATTTAAACAATTTTCTGAAGAATGGAATTTTGAACATACAACGTCTTCACCCTATTATCAACAATCCAACGGTATGGCAGAAAGAGCAATACAAACGGTAAAAAAAATAATAAAAAAATGCTCCGATGAAAATGAAGACATAAACTTGGCTCTTCTCATATACCGTAATACATCAATAATGAGTACTAAATACAGTCCCGCAGAATTATTAATGTCTAGACACTTACGTGATAATTTGCCTATTAGCAATGAATTACTTAAACCTAAAGTTATTGACTATAATGAATATGATAATAAAATTGAAAAATTTGTTTTTAAAAGCAAATTGTACTATGATAAAAGTTCAAAACTTGAACAAAATTTCAATGTTAATGATAGTATTTCATATCGAATGAATCCAAAATCTCATTGGTCAAAATGCAAAATAGTAAGGCAATTAGGTTTAAGGAAGTACTTAATTAAAAAGGAGGATGGCAATTCAATAGTCAGAAACTCTAAATTTATAAAGAAAAGAAATCAGTGTATTATTGAGCTACCTGAAACCAGCACTGAAGTGATCGAGTGTAATATACCTGATGAGAACTTACAAACTAATGAGATGAGTAGCAGCACCAGTGAAGAAACACAAAGTGATACCTCGAATCTGAATTTGAATGAACAATCAAGTTTTGGTAGAAGAATAAAGAAACCGAATAGGCTTAATTTGTAAAAATACAATATGTAAGCATATTAACTAAGAAAAATGTTTATTTTAATTAATTCCCAAGAAAGGGAGATGTTGTAGATGTAGGTTGAGTTGCCTATTTTGTATTATGTTGTATCTATTATAAGTTACTTAAATAAACAGTAACCAACTAGATGTCGATATCACTATGCTGATAATTAGGGTTGGGCGATACCGACGTTTTCGGTATCGGGTACCGATACCAATCGAGGTATCGATACTTACCGATGTATCGGGTCTGTGCACGGTATCGATTCTGAGTACCGGAATCGGCAAAGTATCGATGCTTTGGAATCGATACCTTGGAATCGATATCTTGGAATCGATACCTTGGAACCGATACCTTGGAATCGATACCTTGGAATCGATACTTTGGAAACGTTACCTTAATTCGATACCTAGAAATCAATATTCATAACCCGTTTTCTAGGTGTTGATTGTTTGATATCGGTTTCAAGAGATATACAATTAATTTACCGATTCTACCATAACTACGGTATGAAATTTGCAATATTGTGAGATTTTTTTTTGTAATAATTATAGTTATGTCATAATAAGGATATTTGCTACACACAATAATAACATCCTTTTAAATATATATTATATAATATATATAATGCATATATACTTAAAAAATCTTTACTTAAAAAGTTATTGCATCCTTTATGTACATTTAAAAAAATGCACGAAGGTAAGCTATCCGATACATCGCTACCCGATACATCGCTAACCCGATACATCGATACTTAGCGAGTACTGGAATCGGTAAGGTATCGATAGGTATCGATGCTTTGGAATCGATACCATAGAATCGATACTTTGGAATCGATACCTTGGAATCGATACCTTTATTCGATACCTAGGAATCAGTATTCATAACCCGTTTTCTAGGTATCATTTGTTTGATATCGGTTTCAAGAGATATAAAATTAATTTATCGATTCTACCATATCTACGGTATGAAATTTGCAATATTGTGATATTTTTTTTTTGTAATAATTATAGTTATTATGTTTATGTTATAATATGGATATTTCCTACGCATAATATAAAATTCAACAACATCCTTTGAAATATATACTATATAATATATATAATGCTATATATACTTAAAAATTCTTTACTTAAAAAGTTATTGCATCTTTTATGTACATTTAAAAAAATGCATAAAGGTAAGCTACCCGATATATGGCTACCCGATACATCGCTACCCGATAGATCTATACTTAGCGAGTACTGGAATCGGTAAAGTATCGATAGGTATCGATGCTTTGGAATCGATACCTCGCCGATACATCGATACTTAGTGAGTACTGGAATCGGTAAAGTATCGATAGGTATCGATGCTTTGGAATCGATACCTCGCTACCCGATACATCGATACTTAGCGAGTACTGGAATCGGTAAAGTATCGATAGGTATCGATGATTTGGAATCGATACCTTAGAATCGATACCTTCGTTATATGAGGTATCGGGTACCCAATACCAGTTATGGTATCGTGTATTGGACGATGTATCGATACTTCGCCCAGCCCTAGTGATAATGAACCCATCCAAATAAATAACAGAACACAACAACACCAATTCGGAATGCTGCTCCTGGCTCACTAGAAGAAAATTATAATAATGCACATATTTCTGCCAGAAATTGTACAGTGCGATTCTAAATGATTGAGGATAATTTGAATTTAGCGCCAACATTTTTTTTTTAAATGTTGGTCACACTTAGTATCTGCTTAAAATTTGCTTCTATTATTTTTCTTCAGTGGCGTTTCGTATTAGAGGGTTCAGTATTAAATAAAAAATTAATTTGTGTTTTAAATATTGCTATTACTACTAAATTCATTCAAAATTAATAATATTCTCACTATAGATAATAATATTAAGTTAGATAGTAACTATTATTAACAATACATTATTGAAACAGATCAATGTACATCACATTAATAATTAAGGTAAATATAATCAAAAACACATTTTGTAACAAAAATATATTAAGTTAGTTCCAGAGATACAATATATCTATTACATTTATTTGACAAGTAAGTTAGAAAGAAAATATAAATATAAAATTATCTACGAGTCATTTACAGAAAACCATATAATAGCATTTTTCAGTAATCTTGTGAAGTTTGAGAATTGTGGCTTAATAGTATTGTTATATTATAAATGGTTAACCTAACTCAGAAAAAACTAAAGCACTACAATAAATGTTTAAAATGTCCACCATTAGCATCCAGGCATTGTATTGAACGCTGTATTGGTCTGCTGAACGCACGTTTTCGGTGAGACAAAATGGTAAATTTTTCATATTCATTGCATATGGATAAATTTATTTTTAGTTGTTTTCTTAAAGAGAGGTCTGCCAGATATACTCCACAATTTATGGGAGAAGTTATCAAGGCCTGTTGTATTTTACACAACATTTGTATACATGGAAATATTCCAATAAATGGCCTAGAAATTGCGGAAGATAATGATAGAGAAAATATAAGTAATCAAAGACAATTACGGGGACTTGACGCGCGATAGAATTTAATTAATCTCTATTTCCAATAATTTATTATCATTTTATTTACAAATTTATAATACTTATAAAAATTAACACATGATTATTTATTTTGTAAGACTGCAAAGTTTTACTGATTTCTAAAAGAGTAATATTTATGTCAGTTAGACGTCTATTTATATTTTTCATTTCATGTAAACAGGTTACACTCTCCTCACATAGATCTATTTCACTTTTCTTTTTTTTTTGTGTTTGTGGTAAGAATGGTCTGCCATTGAAGATGTTGACAGCCTGGGTAGTTTAGATTTGTATAACAATCTAATTTAATTTTTTTTGTCAAAGGTGGAGTTTACAAAATGTCATATACACCACCTTTGTCTACTTCAGTAGCTGTCATATTTGAAGGCAACTGTTCGGGCAAAATAGATTTAATTTTGTATTTTTAGTTTTATTTAGATGTAGGTATGTTAATGTTTAATCCTAGTTTTAAATTGTAAATATTATATATTGTATATAGAAAAGGTCTTGGAGTTCAGAGATATTTAATATTGTTAATTACTTTAGGACTGGTCAGGTATTACATTTCTTAATTGTCTTATTTTCTACAGTCAAAAACTTTATTTTATTACAGGCGCAACCCTCTGGTTAATCCATTCATTATGTAAATAATGTATTTGAATAAGCATATTTATAATAGAATAAGTTTTATTGTACATATTTCCTGTTATATATTATTATAATAGGTTTGAATAATTTGGTTCGAGGCGATTCTACGAAGTATATTGTTATCTCTGTGCATTGTATATTTATTACTTTAAGAGGTATTTTATTTTCTATAATTAAGGGTTTCCGGTGTATATTGTTTATTTTAATACATTTATGACGTCGGAAACTACAGCATATACTTTTCTTGGAAAGGCAAAAATGGTTATATGGAAATTTCCGTATACTCTTTCTCATTGTTTTCTCCCTCTCTTTGACTGGCGGAGAGAAAACTTTCTTGCCGAAAAATAAGGGAATGAAGAAATAGTTCCAAACAAGATCTCTTAGAGCTCACTACAGTTACAAGTACGATCTCTTCGAGTTAAAGCTTAGGTCTCAGTGATCTAACAAACAGCTCCTACTAAGATCTCAGTGATCTAAATAGGAGCAAATATTATTTATAAGCCAGTTTTTCTCGGTCTTTAGTATTAAGACCAGATACTGCATTTATTAACGGAACTCCAAGATTAAACTTGTAAATATATTAGTGTAATACAAAAAATATTGTATTATTTCAACACATACTTCGGTCTACACATACCGACTTCCTTCAAACCAGGAGGAAGAGACAGCAACTAAAATTCAATTATTTATTTATCTGCTATTAAATAAAATTATCTATCAATAATATACCCCCAATTTTTTGTTGCCAGTTCCCATATAGAATGTGTTTCCCAATATTTCCAGAATATTCTCATAATTGTTTAAAGGTGGAGCCTCTGGAGGACCTGTCTTTTGGCGCTCTTGTTGTTGCGCACTGGCTTTTTTTTGCTCATGTCTGAAATTTACTTTGCCATAATTGATAATTTTATATTTTATGCAAGACATACTTTTGCCACTTTCCAATATCATTTTGACCTACTCCGTGAATTTAATTTATTCACTAGGCCATCCCATAATTTTTTAGGTTGGGCCCTTCCATTAGGCCCAGTAAAATGACCTTTTGCCAATTCTGGGTGTTCTTGCATAAATTGCAATACATATTATTTCCCAGTGCAATTTATGCAGACTCTTAGACATTGTTAAATAAAATACAAATTTAAGAAAATATAAATAAAGATGTGCCTTATTCTTTCTCAAATAAAATAAGAATGTGTCTTGTTTTTTTTAGTAAAATTATAACGTTTCTTATTTTTTAAAGTAATAAGTGACGGGCCTTGTTTAACATTCAAACAATATTTAGGAAATGAATGGGGAACACAAACTTCGACAAAAATTTATTTTTTAGACACGTGTAAAATTTGTGGTTTTAAATGCATTTAACTTAAAATTTATAAGAGACGGCAACATATACTAATATGTACGTTAAACAGAGATAGATATTTCGAAAACCCATTCCAATATCTACCTAGCTTTCCTATACATCGTATCGAATAAAGGTGGAGCCTCTGGAGGACCTGTCTTTTGGCGCTCTTGTTGTTGCGCACTGGCTTTTTTTTTGCCCACGTCTGAAATTTACTTTGCCATAATTGATAATTTTATATTTTATGCAAGACATATCTTTTGCCACTTTCCAATATCCTTTTGACCTATTCCGTGAATTTAATTTATTCACTAGACCATCCCATAGTTTTTTATGTTGGGCCCTTCCATTAGGCCCAGTAAAATGACCTTTTGCCAATTCTAATGATTCTAATGACATAAGTACAATATCGAATAGGTTCGGAATTTCAAATTTTGACACTTTCGTATAAATATGGCGGATATCTATCGTATCGAATAGTTCGGAATCCCAGTGCTGATCTCGTGCGGTAAAATGGTGCCAGTTATGATTTATGAAACTTGTTTAATATACTATATCGATAACTTTTTTTAATCTCAACGGACAATAAAATATGTGTAATGACAATGACTTTATTCAATTTTCATAAAATATATTAAATACATACAGAAGAATATATCAGAATAATTGAAACATACATGAGTAGGTAAACCCCACCAGTTTTGTATAATACAATAGTATATTAAAAAACGAGTTTCATAAGGCACCATTTTGCCGCACGAGATCAGTTTAGAAAACGAGCCGCTTGCGGCGAGTTTTCTAAAGAGGGAGTGCGGCAAAAGGCCTTATGAAGCGAGTTTTTTATACTATTTTTTCTATTTTGCGTTTTTTACATTAATAAATTGCTTAAATTGGAATTATTTAATTTGAAAGTTCAGAGTTTAATTTTTATATAAAGCATGCAGTTGGTCACATTGATACTTGACATTTTCAAATTTAAATCGTGCTATCCGCGAAGTATATTATATTACATATTATTTACTACTTTTCGTTAACATTACTTGATACTTCATTTAAAAATATAAACATGAGTGACATAGAAACATATATATGTTGTTGTCAATTGTATACAACATACGTTGTTTGTGTAAAATACGGACATATATCATATATGTCAAATGTACACAAATTCTTAAAATCATATGACAGCAATGATATTTATTTCTGTATTCGAACAACGCCAACATTGAAAAATGAAAAAAAGCGTATCGAAATGAGGCTCATTTCGATACTGTTTTGGGTTTCATAATGAGTTCATTTCGAACGCAAAATAGAAAAAGGTATTTTTAATAATATAAAATATTATTAAAAATCTGGTGTGAAGATCACAAATGCAGATTCACTATTAATATTTTTTGTGAACGTGTCCGAATATATCCTATCCCCAGAGACGTAGATACGTATTTCACCTTTCTACAGGCTCATCGGTACGCCCCTGCTGGAGAAAGGATATTCCCAGACACATTCACAAAAAAGAACCACATCGCCCTATCACCGTAATTCGGTGTTCATCACCGTGTTCTTCACACCAGATTTTTAAGAAGAATATATACTTGTATTAAACCCGAATATAAAAAATAACTACACAAAATAAAATTTATTAATTTCAAGCCAAACATATGACAAAATAACAGCTCACTCTAAAATAAACATTTACCACAACCATATTATATCCACATTTTTTTAGCTTCTTACAATAATTTTTTTAATATTATCGAATGTTATCAATTTTTTACTAAAAAGCTCTTCACTAGGTTCCCATTGATGGCAAGCGATATTGCCGATCAGTTGCTTGGAAAATTAAATTTTGGACCGTATCTATATTTCAACTATTTCTATACTTTTTATAATTGTTACAACCGAAAATATTCGCTCAGCGCAAGCACTTTCATATGGCAATGATATGATTGTTTCTAAAAAACTAAAGATTGTTGGAAAAGGCGGTTCCCCTAGACTATCTTGTTGATCATATAGAAATAGTATTAATTTCTCCAAACTTGAAACCCATTGCTCAGTTTTGAATTCGGTTAGAACTCGCTATTCTAAATTAAAATTTCTAATTGTTCCTGTTTTATGATATTTGGAAAATTTTTGCCAGTGGAACAATCGACGGTTTATTATTATTAAAAATTTTATCAATATCTAAAAGATTCGTTATATTGTTTAACAATTAACATAAGAAAGTAACATAAAAATGTATGCAGTTTACTCTTATTAAACGAAGTCGTTCGATTGTGCGTTTCGTAGTACTGGTCAGTAGAGCTGGGCGAAGTATCGATACATCGTCCAATACCCAATACATCATATAACGAAGGTATCGATTCCAAAGCATCGATACCTATCGATACTTTACCGATTCCAGTAGTCGCTAAGTATCGATGTATCGGGTAGCTTACCTTTATGCATTTTTTTAAATGTACATAAAAGATGCAATAACTAAGTAAAGAATTTTTAAGTATATATAGCATTATATATATATTATATAGTATATATTTCAAAGGATGTTGAATTTTATATTATGCGTAGCAAATATCCATATTATAACATAAACATAATAACTATAATTATTACAAAAAAATATCACAATATTGCAAATTTCATACCATAGATATGGTAGAATCGATAAACTAATTTTATATCTCTTGAAACCGATATCAAACAAACGATACCTAGAAAACGGGTTATGAATACTGATTCCTAGGTATCGAATCAAGGTATCGATTCCAAGGTATCGATTTCAAAGTATCGATTCCAAGGTATCGATTCAAGGTATCGATTCCAAGGTATCGATTCAAGGTATCGATTCCAAAGTATCGATTCCAAGGCATCGATACCTATCGATACTTTACCAATTCCAGTACTCGCTAAGTATCGATGCATCGGGTAGCGAGGTATCGATTCCAAAGCGTCGATACCTATCGATACTTTACCGATTCCAGTACTCGCTAAGTATCGACCTATCAGGTAGCGATGTATCGGGTAGCCATGTATCGGGTAGCTTACCTTTATGCATTTTTTTAAATGTACATAAAAGATGCAATAACTTTTTAAGTAATGAATTTTTAAGTATATATAGCATTATATATATTATATAGTATATATTTCAAAGGATGTTGTTGAATTTTATATTATGCGTAGCAAATATCCATATTATAACATAAACATAATAACTATAAGGATTACAAAAAAAATATCACATTATTGCAAATTTCATACCGTAGATATGGTAGAATCGATAAATTAATTTTATATCTCTTGAAACCGATATCAAACAAACGATACCTAGAAAACGGGTTATGAATACTGATTCCTAGGTATCGAATCAAGGTATCGATTCCAAGGTATCGATTCCAATGTATCGATTCCAAGGTATCGATTCCAAGGTATCGATTCCAAAGTATCGATTCCAAGGTATCGATTCAAGGTATCGATTCCAAAGCATCGATACCTATCGATACCTTACCGATTCCAGTACTCGCTAAGTATCGATGTATCGGGTTAGCGATGTATCGGGTAGCGATGTATCGGGTAGCCATGTATCGGATAGCTTACCTTCGTGCATTTTTTTAAATGTACATAAAGGATGCAATAACTTTTTAAGTAAAGAATTTTTAAGTATATATGCATTATATATATTATATAATATATATTTAAAAGGATGTTATTATTGTGTGTAGCAAATATCCTTATTATAACATAACTATAATTATTACAAAAAAATCTCACAATATTGCAAATTTCATACCGTAGTTATGGTAGAATCGGTAAATTAATTTTATATCTCTTGAAACCGATATCAAACAATCAACACCTAGAAAACGGGTTATGAATATTGATTTCTAGGTATCGAATTAAGCTATCGATTCAAAAGTATCGATTCCAAGGTATCGGTTCCAAGGTATCGATTCCAAGGTATGGATTCCAAGGTATCGATTCCAAAGCATCGATACCTATCGATACTTTACCGATTCCGGTACTCAGAATCGATACCGTGCACAGACCCGATACATCGGTAAGTATCGATACCTCGATTGGTATCGGTACCCGATACCGAAAACGTCGGTATCGCTCAGCCCTACTGATTAGTACTGGTATTGATATTGTAAAGTTTGTCTTTTCGGGTTCTTAAATAAAACTAACGGTAACGTAGACACACACTATATTAATAATAAAAACGAATAACAATTTAAAAACTAATTACTAACAATAAGCACATTTATGTATTTATATTTATGTTCACTCCGCGATGCTCTGGTACCGAATCATTCAATCCCTTCCTCGACGGCTTATATATCGCGGTGAATACTCTTCTCGAGCGTTCTGCATGCATCGAGAAAACGCCAGAGGTATGACGCGCGACGCATCGTTGGATGAGTCATCACAATATATTAAATATGAACTTTATCAAATACCTCGTATTTTATGTATGACTTATTATTATTTTATTATTACTTATTATTTTATAATATTGTGACTGTTGGTATAAGTGTATTTATTTTTGGCCTGTCGCTTTGAAAGTTTAGGCTCGGTTTTGAAATTATGTTTAAAATGTGTTGCAGAAATTTAAAGTATAATTTATTTACTATATCATTCAACTGATTTAATATTTCACGAGCTCCATAAACATTGGCATCCAAAGTTTCGCCTTCAAAATATTAGAGCATTTCATTGTTCTAATATTCTATTACTACTGCAGTTAGTGATAGCCATCTTGTTTGCGACGTTCTTAATAGTTTATGGAGATCTACGTTGACAAATTGTTGAAATTCCTTAAAATTGTGCTCTCTTTGCACTATGGCTAAAATAATTAAAAATATTTCTTGCCATATCTTCTATTTCATTTGGTAATGAAGCGCAAGCTTTGGATGCACAAAGATGATACGAATGTGATAAACATCCTATAACGAATATGTTAGGTATTCTTTCTTGAAGTTAAGCTTTTACACCGTTTAAATGTTCCATCATTACAGATGCATTATCAGATGAAAATTCTCTTAAGTCCTGTATTTTGTACTTAAAAAATCCCCAATGTCGTACTACTCGTATGTAAACCTCTCTTCGCTGAAACCACCCTTCAATTCATATATATAGTTATAACATTCCCAGAATGTTTCACGTCACCTATTTATCAACAAAGGGCAGAGCAAATAATAGTTACCTTGGCTATAGTTCCGAATGGTCACCGCAGGGTAAAGATGCATTTTAGGTATCTTAGTTAGGCAAAATATTATACATGATTTGTAACCAATGAAACGCGATTACCACTCAACAGCGTTGACATATGTTAGATTATTTCAAGTAAATAATTTCAAGACAGATAAGGTTAGAAAGAAGACAATACTCAACAAAATATTAAAAATTGTTGTAATTAAATGCAACTAACTATTTAAAATATATATACATATATATACATCCGACTATCAAACTCGCGTCCTTTCATAATCCATCATTTTGGCGTCCCTGAGAAGGAATGCTCGAATGTCAGTTTTGATTCAAGTAGGTATATTACTTTCTCGCTTTAAACCGTTACGTTTCTTAACTTAGTTGAGATTTTTCAACTTTTACATTTTTATCAATTAGAACTCCTTTCACTCTAGTAGCAATATAATATATCTGAAGTATATAACACCTTTTAGTACATCGGCAATTTAACGTCCGTAACGTATATTATCTTTCATGTATCGGTGCATTAAGCGTCCGACACCGTTGCCGATACAGTTTAGTCAAAGTTAAATATCTTACAGGAATATTTCAATGAGCTCACTGTTCACCATTTATAGTAAACTCCACATCTGTCATTATATAAGCATTGTAAATCAGAGTTTATATATACATATATATATCACAAAATTTATTTTTAAAGACTTCTTCATGTATATTAGATTATTTTCTTTCACCCCGTTTTATCTATACTATTCACTCAAAAAGGAGCTGAATGATAAAAATTTAAATTTTATATTATAAAATTAGTATCTATCTATTAGTTCTATTGGCGGATTATTTATTTTGAACATATAAAATATATCAGGAACGATGTATTTTGCAAAAAAATGTGTCTAAAAAAGGGATAGGTAATTGATTTTTAGGGTTGACATGAATTTCAAATTGATGATTTATTTATGAGACGCTTTCATTTTAAGATTAATTTACTTTTTTTATATAAATATATTGAGTTTATTTTACATTTATTCCAAACTGGAAACTAAGCAGCTCACGTATAAGTTATTTTTCGATTTAACGTGCAGTTTTACAGGTAAGCATAAGAAATGTTTTAGTAAATACCTAATGAAGTTGCATTCACTAAAATATCTGAATCAATATTTATCATTAGCACAATGATATCGAAATATTTTACGTGATGGAGTCACAGCACATGAGTCTATTTTAACTAGTCTAGTAAACTTTAAACATTTTGAATATACCAAAAAAACTCGACACCGATGGCTCAACCTCTAGATGTGTTTGGTTTAGACTGTGGAAAAACATCGTTAGAATTTTTTCTGATATGGTGATTCTTATGAACAATGACATAAATTTGTACCAGAGAAATAATATTATTATGCTGGAATTGCTAACCCAAGTTTTCACAGTTTTCTTCTTCAAGCTTTTTCGATGTGTTCAAGTTCGCGTGGTATAAGAGTGGATACGTGGATGAAAAACTTGGATCCTTTAAAAATCCTGTACAGTTTTGTTTTATGAAAGATGTAGAGTCTACGCCCTTGTGTAGTATTTGTAATAAACCCGCTACTGCGCGCTGTTTGTGGTGCAAGCAAAATGTGTTTTGAGCACTTTTACGCTGACTATCATTACTGAAATAAATGCTTTCTACATATACGACGCTAATTATTCGAATTTTTTACTGAAAGGAAATTCGCCCTTCTGCAGAAGTCGAACCACATCCTTTGGTTTGTCGGACCACGCTCTTAACAATTAAGCTATTAAGAGATTGAAGTTCGAGCGTCGCGAAAAGCCTTAAATTGCATAAGAACACATAGTGTGCCCATAGTTGGCAAATTTGTGCAAATCAATTACATTTTCGCTAAGTGATGTGAATGAAATAAATTGTTTCTACATATACGACGCCAATTATTTGAATTTTTTACTGAAAAAAAAATTCGCCCTTTTTTATTATATATTATTATCAATTCTCTATATTTGTGATATACCATCGTTTTGTACGTAAAAGCGACCGTTTTTTTATAAATAAAAAGAAAAATATTAAAAAAAATGGAGGGTATGAGGTATTCCGTTCCCCGTGCTTAACTTTTTTCGAAGACAAGGTGCCTCATCCTTGGGACCATATAATATGTTACAAGTGTTATTAAGAAAAAAAATAATATTTGCTATAGTTTCGGAGATATTTGCAAAAATTAAAATTAGTGCAAACTTTGGAGGGGCCTGTACCCCTAAATTGGGCGTTTTCGCCGAAAAGAAATTGCGTAGTTCTTCTACCAAGGTACTCTACTAATCTGGAAAGTTTCTACGAAATCGGAATTTGCCACCTGCTGGTGTTCTCTTGCAAGAATCAATAAACACGTAAATTTTAGATCGATCATTGAAAAGTGGAATAATGTCTTTGTATTGCCAACTTTTTCGAGACGCACTCTAAACGTTTTCTTAAATCAAATATATAATAAATCCTGTATTTCGGTGTTTATTATTATTCCATTGACAGTTACGCTATTCGGATAACTGCTGGGTCATAAAACCTGCATATTATATGTATGTACAATACCGATATTATTTTTTATCGGATCAAGAAATGAAGGAATCCCCTGATTCGTATTAACTTAAACAAATGAGTGGGTGCATCGAGTTTTGCTTAGTTTAACTTTTAAACGAGAAAACGATAAAAAAGGTAGTAAATAATCGAAGGAACACAATAAACACAATGACAAAATAAAGGCTACCGATACTTTCGACGTTCAACTGAAATTAGTAGAACTAAATATTTAAAAAAAATATTTATATGCACCATCCATCAGAGAAATCACTGTATTCGTATTAGTCTTACGTTAAAAACTATATATTTATATCCTTTTCTAATGATTTTCTAGTGCTTTCGTTCAATGGCAATACAAGATGGAAGGAACAAAACTGAACATGACTCCTTTTTGTCGCCTCTTACGACATGGTGGATTATGCCAGACTGGGTATTCTTCTGACCCCCAGATAGGCCGTACGACATATACAAGATGGAATGAATCAAACAAACAACCGGACTCCGTTTAGTCGCCTTCTACGACATGGTGGATTACACCAGACTGGGTATTCGTGAGGCCCCCAGACAGGCCGTTAGAAAAGAAGTCCGTGTTCAGAAACACAAGTAAGGGAAACGGAAATGCGGTAAACTCAAACTAATAAAAGAACAACAGATTAACGTAATCAAGGTCAATATCAGGGAACAAGAGTCGTCAACAGTACACAACCGGAACGTCACTCCACATCGGGAGGATGAGCCTTTAAGTCCTTTATGTTCCAAATTGAAGTCCGACCGGCATCATCAGTCAGTTGATAGGTCCAAGGCGAGACAATACGAGTGATGGTAAAGGGGCCGACAAATTTAGGAGCTAACTTCGCTGCAAATTGTTTGGAAGCGTCCGACAAGACATAATTGCGCCTCCAGACTCGTTGATTCAATTGCAGAGGTTCTATTCTCCTGCGTAGATTATACTGGTGTGCACTTCGGGTATGAGCTTTCAGAATTCGAGCTTGAATGTCTCGATAGAGCTTAGCGAAGACACGTTTTCTCTCATCGACAATAACCTCAAGATCTCGTTCGTCGGGTGGTACGAAAGTTTCCTCTCGACCATCGATGAAGACTTCTCTTCCGAAAGTAACGGAATTAGGGGTTACACTGGTAACTTCATGCTTAGACGACCGGATGGCAAAGCCAATCTTAGACAAGAAATTATCCCAAAGACGATGGTTGTCTTTGACGTAGGCGGAGAGCATGGTTTTGACAACCCTATTGACTCTCGGTCGGATTGCCTTGGGGATGATAGTTCGCGGTAAATGCCAAATGGACGTGATAAGTTTCGGCAAGATCCTGCATAAGCTTGCTACGAAACTGTACTCCATTATCTACAATCAAGGAGGAAGGAGCTCCGAACATTAAAAAAACTTCATTCTCCAAAATCTGCGTAATCACTTTCGCAGTGGCGGTACGTAACGGGAATAATAAAACGAATTTACTAAAGGTATCACAAACAACTAAGATATACGAGAAACCTTTACTAGATCGAGGTAAGGGACCAATAAGATCAGCGCATGCAATCTGCCAAGGCCGAGTGGCAGTAACCACTTTACTCAAGAGATGTCCAGCGGGAGCACGTTGTTCGAGCTTGGTGCTGACGCACACCGCGCAATGTCGTACGATATCGGCGACATCGGCACGCATTTTTGGCCAATAATACTTTTGTGCAACACGGGCCACAGTCTTAGTCACGCCTCCATGACCACAAGTGGGACGATCATGACACTGACGAATGATTTCAGCGCGTTCAGTTTTGGGAGGTACAAGCCTCCATTCGCTCGCAGGATAACCAAAAGCGGGATAGCGAGACGTGACATGTTTATACAGGCGACCTTGTTCAACACGCCAAAGAGGAAAATGTCGCGGTCGGCGTTGCACTCTGTCAACCATTCTACTCAACCAATTGTCCTGGACCTCTACAGGACAAATCTCAACATCATCAGCAGCTGGAACGCTGCGAGACAAAAAAATCAGGAACGGCATGCTCAGAACCTTTCCTATGTACGTATTACCTCATAATCGAATGGCATCAACCTTAATTGCCAGCGCGCTAATCGTCCTTGCGGATCTTTCAGACGATGTAGCCACAAAAGAGAGTGACAATCGGTGATGACCTTAAAGTGAAAACCTTCAAGATAGGGACGTAATTTCTCTACAGACCAAATAATGGCAAGTAATTCCCTTTCGGTTGCACTATACTTGCGTTCCGATGGAGTAAGGGAACGAGAAAGATAACAAATGACTTTTTTTCCATCGTCGAAATGTTGGGATAAGACACAGCCGATACCGACTGCAGACGCGTCTGTGGCGAGATGAAACGTACGTGTAAAGTCGGGACAAGTTAGAATGGGTGCGGTCACTAAACTTTCCTTCAAAGACTGGAAGGCCTTTTCGCACTAGTCGCTCCAACACCAACGTGCGTTCTTCTTAGTTAAAGCAGTGAGTGGCGAAACCATAGAAGCGAAATCCTTACACCACTTACGATACCAACTACAAGTACCCACAAAACGACGTACTTCTTTAACTGTGCGCGGAGGTCTAATTCGCACGATAGACTCAACCTTATCGGGATCTGGTCTCAAACCTAATTCGTCAACTACGAAACCCAAATATTTCAGCTGCGGCCTACAAAATTGACACTTGTCAAAACTAACCACTAAACCAGCAGCATGAAGACGATCGAAAACTAAACGTAATGTGTTAACATGTGGCTCAAAATCTTTGCTAACGACCACAATGTCATCAAGATAAACGAAAACAGAGGGCTGTAGTTCAGGGCCCAAGATAGAATCCATTAACCTTTGCCAAGTATCAGGGGCATTGGTTAATCCAAAACTCATGACCTTAAAACGATATAGTCCTTTGGGGACAACAAAGGCAGTAAAATCCCTAGATTCTTCGGCGATAGGCACTTGATGGTAGGCGCTCTTAATGTCGAGGGAACTGAGAAATTTGGCATCTCGTAACTGATCCATAATAGCAGAAATAAGGGGTAGGGGATACGCATCTTTACGAGTGACAGCATTGAGCTGGCGATAATCAACGCAAAAGCGATGGGTGCCATCCTTTTTCGGAACCATACAGACTGGCGAAGACCAAGGGCTTCGATAGGGTTCGATGATGTCTGCAGCTAACATTTTTTGTATCTCCGCATCGATGATTTGCTGTTTGGCAGGAGAAACGGGGTAATAACGCTGCTTAATGGGCTTAGTGCCAGGAAGCACTTCAATAGTATGAGACACCAAATGCGTACTACCAAGACTACCACTCATCAGCGACTGCTTGTCGGCAATAAGTTGATCCAAAGCAAGGCGTTGAGCCTCGGACAAGGAAGGACTACTACAAATACTCTGAACAGAAACGGTGGGATCAGAACTCGAGAAATGCCAACAGTCATTTCGAAGATCAGGGACGATATCAAAAGAAATCCAAAAGTCAACTCCGAGATTGAATTTATGCGGTAATTCAGGGACTACGAGAAAATCAATAAAACGAGTCTTGCCCTCTAACGAAACAGGCGCAGATATGACTCCAATGCTAAAACATTTCTGGCCATTCGCTACGATACACTTGACAACCTGATGCCGTAACGATAAGCCTAAACGAGACAACAGGGAATATCCTTCACCTCCCAGTAAAGATTTATTAGCGCCAGAATCCAAAAGTCCGGAAATTGTACAACCTGAGATAGAGACAGTAAGATAAGGACGCTGGTTACCCGCGACCCGGGACATTACAAAATCTAGACAAATTAGACTACAGTCGATATTTTCCGTGACAGTACTTTCAGGAGTGGCCACTCGACCATCTAGCCACTCCCGGAAGTGTTTCCTGAACATCGGGGACAAGTGCGAACAGTGACATTCGGTTCACCACAACGAAAGCAGAAAAGTCGTCGAGGCGCAGAACAGGAGCCATACAAATGACCTGCCTGCCCACAATTAAAGCATTTCACAGTGTTAGACGTACCGGCCTGGACGGCGCTGACTGCAGCTTCGCGAGGAGGCGAGCGATTCCTAGGCGAGTCAGTAACAGATGTGCTAACACAAGCCAAATCGGGCTCAACATAATTGGCACGACGACGAGAAGGCGGTTTGGTAGTGATCCGCTCGATGCTTCTTTAACTCGAGCTTGAGGCACTCATCCTCAAGTTCAACCAAACTGCGAACAGTCGGTAATTGCATGGTATGAAATGGGGCTAGATTACGAACAAGTAAACCTAGCTGTATGTTTTTGGTTAAGTCACCATAACGCCTAAACATAGCGGACATACTGGAATAATATTCCACAAAACTTTCATTCGGATCCTGGGTGCGGTTCTGAATGTCTTCAAAGAGACGTGCCTTATAGTCAGGAGGTTCAAAATGTTTAATCAAAAAAAGGCTCTACCTTCAAACAAATCAATCGCAGACTCAAACAACTGCGATTCAGAAACGTTACGCGCAGTACGAAGTTTTCGACGCGCTCCAAAAAATTATGAACCGAAACTCGCTGATCACCATTAAACTTAACCTGCCATTTCTGGACAATCTGTGAACGAGTATAAGAATGCGGTAAAAGGGTGGAATGAGCGAGAAGAAGGGGTTCTGCGAATGCCGGGTCCAAGTTCGCCACGGCTGGGTTGAAAACGTCGTGCATTGCTTGCTGGGCTGCAGACCGAATTCGATCTAGTTGGTCCAAGCGCTCCAACAAGATGGCTAAGAATTGAGAACGCTCAGCACTTTGCTCTGAACTCAAAGAAGCCAGACACAAACGACTAACCCTATTGATGGCATGATGCAATCGAACACGAAGCGTGTCCAACTGCCGGACATTGCTCACCTCCTGATATGTTACCAACATGTCCGCATCACGTGTTTTTACCCGCAGAGCATCCAACTCTGACGCTACATCCACAGAAAATTCTGGATATGTTAGAGAAGTATTTGCGCCTTCCAGGCGTAATAGAGGATGCAACAAACTACGCAACTGATCTACTGTCTTGGAGTCATCAACACTGATACCCCTAAACTGGAGTTCATATTGAAGCTCATCCTTACGAAGGCTATAAGCATCAATAGGCAGAAAGCCCGACGCCATATTGATTAACTGGATCGAGATAACTAACTTGAGAAAGGGGAAAAAAAACTAAACTAAAACCACCCCCTCCACTAAATAAGCGAAGCGGTCGGACAAGGTAAAAGAGAGAGGTAATTCAAGAAAGTTCGCAAGAGAGAGAAGAGAGAAAAAAAACCAGCCTGTATATATACAGGAAGAGACGCGAAAGAAGATAACGCCAACAACTTAAAAAAAAATTTACGTTGGGCGCCAAGTTGCTACGACCAGTACGTCGCGCTTAAAAAAAAAAAAAAAATTCTATATGCACCCCGGAGCAGACCCGGTCCCGGGCGACGGAAATCCGTCTTCTGCCAACATCCAACGGCCCACCCGGCTTCTGAGGCAGCCTCAGCCCAGGGGTGGGGGGGTCCAGAGGTAAGTAAAACAACCTATAACGATGGTCAAGGGCGCCACCGAATTTATGCCGCTGGACGTCGCAAACTCGGAAACAATGATAATAAAATCTAAAAAAAAAAGGCAAGTAGCGTTGGGTAGAAGGCCGGTTCCGCGACCGAGACCCGCTCCACTCTCGAGGATCGAGAAACGAGAAAGAAAACTGCGCTGATTCCAACCAAACAAATCCTATTTATTATCACACTCGGTATATGAAATGAACTATTTTACAATTCTCGAAATGGTGAACTTATATGATTAAGTCAAAAAAAAATAATTAGAAACAATGTGTAATGTATTAAAAATAAATAAATATATTGAATTTTCTACAAAGCGGCTGATGGCCCTATTTTCGCCCTAAAAAAACCAATACGTATTCCTTTCTTTTTTGTTGGTTCACAACGTATTTTTTTAAATTTCAACAATTCGTTGAAATAAATCAATCTTAATCTACGAAATTTTTAATTTAAGTAAGTTTGCAAAAATATGTAATGAAATAAATCAATCTTAATCTACGAAATTTTTAATTTGAGTAAGTTTGCAAAAATATGTAATGATATAAATCAATCTCAATCTACGAAATTTTTAATTTAAGTAAGTTTGCAAAAATATACTGCATAAGACTAAAGTAATCAAATAAAATACACAAATAAAAGCAGGTTAATATTGAAAATTTACATTTGTTCGTGAAGCGAATGAAAAAAAAAGGAATTAAGAAAAGACCAAAAAAAAAAACTGGTCAGGCGACACAGGATATTTTGTTTGAAAACACCTGGGAATTATTTAAACTGTCTACAAGTTAATTGCAATAATTTTAAAGATAAGAAATTGATTATGACGAAAAAACTAAAAAAAATAAACTATATATATATATATATATATATATATATATATATATATATATATATATATAACAATTGATAAATTATTGGAGTTCTTCGGCTTTTATATGAAATATTTACAAATATCAAATTAGAATGTATGTAATTGCAGAGTAAGTGGAGATGTAAACATTGCTGTCTACAAATTACAAAGCAAATCATACGAAATTTTTTTATTTGAAAAATATGGTCTACGTTGGGACTCGAACCCAAGTCTACAGCTATCCGGGCTGTCGCTTTTACCACTAAGCCACAATAGACCCAGGTACAAGCTATTTAGAAATGCATTATAAAGTAACAGTGTTAATGAATCAGATGTCAGTTATTGAATGTAGATGTCAAGTTGAAAGCAGAAGTCAGTTTTGAAAGCTCATGTCAGTTTTGATAGCAGATGTCAGTTAGTGAAAGCAAATGTCAGTTAATGAAAGCAGATGTCTGATTTGAAAGCAGGTGTCAGTTATAAAAGCAAACGTCAGATTAGAAAGCAGATGCCTATTTTGAAAGTAGATGTGAGTTATTGAAAGCAGATGTGAGTATTTTGAGAGCAGATGTCAGATTTGAATGTTGGAAATACTAATTATTACTCCATAGCTATATGAGTGTTTAGATAATTTCTTAGCCGTTTATTAAATATAACAATTGATAAATTATTGGAGTTTTTCGGCTTTTATATGAAATATTTACAAATATCAAATTAGAATGTATGTAATTGCAGAGTAAGTGGTGATGTAAACATTGCTGTCTACAAATTATAAAGCAAATCATACGAAATTTTTTTATTTGAAAAATATGGTCTACGTTGGGACTCGAACCCAAGTCTACAGCTATCCGGGCTGTCGCTTTTACCACTAAGCCACAATAGACCCAGGTTCAAGCTATTTAGAAATGCATTATAAAGTAACAGTGTTAATGAATCAGATGTCAGTTATTGAATGTAGATTCAATAAACATTCAATAACTGACATCTGATTCATTAACACCGTTACTTTATAATGCATTTCTAAATAGCTTGAACCTGGGTCTATTGTGGCTTAGTGGTAAAAGCGACAGCCCGGATAGCTGTAGACTTGGGTTCGAGTCCCAACGTAGACCATATTTTTCAAATAAAAAAATTTCGTATGATTTGCTTTGTAATTTGTAGACAGCAATGTTTACATCACCACTTACTCTGCAATTACATACATTCTAATTTGATATTTGTAAATATTTCATATAAAAGCCGAAAAACTCCTATAATTTATCAATTGTTATATTTAATAAACGGCTAAGAAATTATCTAAACACTTATATATATATATATATATATATGTATATGGTAAACTTAATAAGTCGGCGATTAAAGGTCTGGTTTACTACTTCAAAGTATATATTTAAAACAACCCGACATGTTTCGGCAATGATGCCTTTGTCAAGGATGTAAAAAATATAAATGACATTGTCACCTGTCATTTATATTTTTTATATCCTTGACAAAGGCATCATTGCCGAAACATGTAGGGTTGTTCTAAATATATATACTTTGAAGTAATAAACCAGACCTTTAATCGCCGACTTATTAAGTTTACTATATATATATATATATATACAGGGTGTCCCAGCTGACGCGGTTTCTTTGATAATTTGTTTATTTTACAGTATAGAGAAAAAAGTTTCAAATAAAAGTTGTCCCTATTTAAACGACGGATTGCTAGAAAATATTTTCAAATATACAGGGTGTCCCAGATTCTACATGATATTTTAAGTAACTTTTATTAAGACCTACCTATACCTATGTGCTTTTGTTTTCGAGAAAATAAATATTTTATCAAAAATTTTGCAATTGCAGCGCTCTCGTTAATGAGCTGTAGGATCAAAGCTAAAAAAGGTAGAAAATTTTGGTTTGCGCAAATTGATACGTCTTGAATTGCTTTACTATTTCCAATATTAACATGTATGGATCCTTTTGTTGACATACAGTTACTGGCGCCAACATTTGGAAACATTTAAATGCCAGTAACTCTGTTTTTTTAAATAGGACACCCTATATCTGTTTACAGGGTTGGATGTAAAATTAAATTCTCTTTCTTTTGATATAAGAATGTACCCATTTATCTTAAACCGTTTTAGAGAAAAATGTATATTTCTTCTGCTACTGTCGAAACAGACCACTTCAATTTGCACGAAGTAGGCTACGTAACAATAATATTATGGCAGATATTATATTTAATAACCATTTGAACCATTTATAATTATACACAAGTAATAAGCTTAATTTAAATTTGTATAATAAACAATTTTAACAAAACAGGACTTCTCAACAAATAAAAACATAACATAAACATAAAACGCAACAAAAACAGTTTTAAAAAGACATAAGGAAATGCATGAAACAGGAAACGCACATTACAAATGTACTGTTCATTAATTTATTTTTCGAAATGTCTTCCGTTTTGGTTGAAACAATTACCAACACGTTTTTTAAACGATTGTTCAACATTTCTCAACATGATTGGGCTGATTTCTTGAAATGCCAGGTTAATCCGCTGACACATATCTGCCGGTGTAGTCGGTGGCGTAACATAGACTTTGTCTTTAATGAAACCCCATAAAAAGAAATCACAACTTGTCAAGTCTGGTGGTCTCGCGGGCCAGCTTACTGGATCTCCACGTCCAATCCATCTATTGGGGAACGTTCGGTCAAGAACCGGCGCACTTCTACGGCATTATGTGGAGGTGCTCCATCCTGCTGCATCCACATCCTACGTAGAACTGCTAGAGGAACGTCTTCTAATAAATTATCCAACTCATTTTGTAAAAAGTTCAAATATATGGCTCCAGTCACATGTTGGTTAAAAAAAAATGGTCCAATTATGCGAGTACCTAATATACCTGCCCACACATTTAGGGACCATCTTTGTTGGCTACCAGTTGTCTGGAATTGATGGGGATTGATGGTGTCATATATATATATAATCCAAAAATCCCTATTTACCATAACAATGGTGTAGGGCGTTTATCTTCTTCTAGCTTTTTATAAACGTTTTCCATTCATTTCTATTCCTTGTCATGTTCTTCGCTTCTGTCCATGTTTTGACTTTCCTTCCCAGTATTTCTGCTATGACATCATTCCATGTTGTCCTTGGCCTTCCTCTTCTTTTATTTTTCATTATCCTTGCTTCCCATATCCTTCTTGTTTGTCTTGTATTTTCCATTCTATATAAATGTCCGCACCATCCTAGCTGTCTTTGTTCAATGTATTCTAGCACTGACTGCATTTTCAAATCTTTTCGTATTTCCAAGTTTCTTATTCTGTCCATTCTTGTAACTCCTCTAACTCTTCTTAAATACTTAATTTCTACTGCCTGTAATTTATTCTTTTGTCTTCTATTTAATATCCAGGATTCACAGCCATATGTTAATATCGGTCGGTAAATTGCCTTATATACTTTTAGTTTTGTTTCTCGGAATATCTCTTTTTTGTTAATGAAATTATTCCTCATGCTGTAGTACAGCTTTGTTGTTTTTTCTATTCTTTGATTAATCTCAGCGTCCTGGGTCCCTTTTCCATCATTCGTACTCCCAAGTACTGGAATGTTCTCACTTGTTCTATTTCAGTTCCTTCTATTACGATTTTCGTATCTACCTGTTCATCTCCCACTACCATTACTTTAGTTTTGCTCTTACTCATCGTCATTCCACTGTCTTTTAGTGTCATATTCCATGTTGTTAAGTTACGTTTCAGATCTTCCTCATTGTCGGCTATAACTACTATGTCGTCTGTGAATGCCCCTTCCGAAACTTCGACTGCATTCAAGTTAAGGTGTCCAACCCTGAACTTTTTACTTTTGCATGTACACTGTTTGATAATGTCATCCATATAAACAATGAACAGCATTGGGCTCAAACTTCCCCCTTGGCACAGTCCCTCGTTTGTTTTAAATATCTCCGATTCTAAATTGTTAGCTATTACAGCATTAGTATTGTGGTTATATATTTTCTGTATTAATCGTCTTATTTTGCCATTGACACCTCTTTCTCTTAATACATTCCACAATCTTTCTCTTGGTACTTTATCGAATGCTTTTTCCAAGTCTATAAATGCTAAGAACACTTTCTTCTGTTCTCTAGAGGCTTTTTGTATTATTTGTTTCACAGAGAATATTTGGTCTTGTGTGCTCCTTCCTCTTCTAAACCCACTTTGTGACTCATGTAACGTATTTTCGAGTTTTGTTCTTAGTCTTCTATCTATTATTTGCTCGAGAATCTTCATTGCAGTACTTAGAAGGGATATTCCTCTGTAATTATTGCATTCTTTCTTATTTCCTTTATTCTTGTATATTGGTACTATCAATGACTTCTTCCAATCGTTTGGTATTTCCTCTTCTCTCCATATTCTGTTATATATTTTCAACATTAATTCTCTTCCTCTTTGTCCTATATATTTTATCATTTCTGCTGTTATTTTGTCACAGCCTGGCGCTTTTCCATTTTTCTGTTTTTGTATTGCTTCTTCCAGTTCGTCCATGGTAATTGTTTCTTCTGTCTCTTCTCCTCCTATTATTTGTTGTTCACTAGCATTCTCGTTTTCCACTCCTCCGCTTAACAATTCCTGAAAGTATTCTTTCCACCTTTCTATTATCTTCATTCTATCGCTTAGGATCTCTCCCTTCTTATTTTGTATATAATGTGTAGATTGTGACCTTTCTTCATTCCTTACTGATTTCAAGACTCTATAAAATAGTTTTTGGTTCTCTTTACTGTTTTTTTCCATCTTTTCCCCAAATTCTTTCCATGTCTCCTTTTTTGCTTGTACTACTAAATGTTTCACTTTTTTTCTTTCTTCTTTATATATATCGTATTTTTCCACTGTTTGTTCTGCTAAGTATGTTTTCCATGCTTTTTTCTTTATCTTAATTTGATGTCTTATTTCATTTGTCCACCATTTTGTTTGTTTTTTCTTTTTATTTTTCCTTACGCCACATATCTCTTTCGTTGTAGTTATTATTATTTCTTTAAACCTATTCCAAATTTCTTCGATAGTTCCATTAATTTCTGTATTTTCTACTCTTTCAGCTATCCTTTTCTGGAATTTTTCAGCAATGACTTCACTTCTTAATTTGTATATTCTAAGTGTTTCTATTTGGTTTTGTTTCTGTGTATATATATATTGCTTTTCCTTGTTTTGAACTTTTTCTTTTATTCTTGATATAACCACAAAGTGATCGCTTCCTATTTCCGGCCCTCTTCTTACTTTCGTGTCGCTCACAATTCTTCTGTTATTTTTGTCAACCAATATGTAGTCAATTATGGACCTCTCCCCCCTACTCTTGACTTCTCTAGTATATCTGTGTATATCTTTGTGTTGGAAAAGAGTGTTAGTTATTACCAAGTTGTGTATAATGCAGAAGTCCAGCATTCTTTTTCCATTGTTATTTCTAACAGTCTCCCCGTTTGTTCCCAATACTTCACTATATTCATCGTCTCTTATGCCAACTCTACTGTTGAAATCTCCTACTACAAACATTATTCCTTTCGCGTCTTCCACCACTAATGTTAGTTCTTCCCAAAATTTATTCTTATTTTCTGATGTATCATCTTCGTTTAGCCCGTACACCACTATTATTGTTTTCGTTCTGTTTCTTTCCTTCATCTCTATTAGTAATATTCTTTCTGACCAGGCATTCCATTTATAAATTTGGTTTTCTAATTTCTTGTGTATAATGCATCCCACTCCTGCAGCTGCTCTTTTTTCTTTTCCTACACCACTATATATCATAATATGACCATTGTCCATCTTAATAATTCCCTGTGCCTTTTTCTTTGTTTCCGTAATTGCTAATACATCCACTCCTAACTCTTCAAACTCCTTTTCTAATTCCTTTTCTTTTCCTGTTATGCTCTTTATATTCCAAGTACCAATTTTCCATGTTTCACTTTCTTTATCCTTACTTTTCTCTATCTTTTTTATTTTTTGTGTATCATCATTATCATACTGATCATTATTGACGGTGTCATAATAATGATAATTGTGACGATTAACAAAACCGTTTTTGTGAAAAGTTGCTTCATCCGAAAACATAACAAAACTAAAAAAATGTTCATCGTTGTCAATTTTGTCAATGGCCCACTGGCAGAAGTTCTGTCGACGTTCAAAATCAGTTGGAAGTAATTCTTGATGAAGTTGAATGTGGTAGGGATGAAATTTATACTTTTTTATAATTCTATGCACAGATGTTTTACTAATTTCTGTGGTTCTGCTTACTAGTCGAACACTGGTATGAGGATTTTCTTGAATGCAGCCCAACACTAAGAATTCATTTTCTTCCGTTATCGCCATACTAATACGGATTGTTTTTTTATAATTAATACTGCCTGAATTTTCAAATCTTTCTCGCAACAACTCAAACGCTGTATTTCGCGGATGCCTGCGTTCCGGATATTGCTGGGCATAACATCTCGACGCTAACAGGGGATTACGGTTGCATTCTCCCAAAACAAATATCATGTCAATCATTTCCCCTCGAGTCAATGACATTTTAAATTGGTGAAAACGTTTAATTTTTAAAGAAAAATTGGTATTTTGTATCCCCTTCAGGAAAAATGTTCCAAAATTCAAAATGTCTGTTGGATTGTGGTACTCTTACTACTATATGTGTTTGACATTTACAAACGTCATTTGTATGATTTTGTAACTTTTGTTTTTTTGATAGTATTATGTCAGCCTACTCAGTTGTATTTTGTCACAAAATAGAAAGTAATTACATTTTTTATAAAAGGATTGTGAACAAATGTTATCCTTAGAAATTGCTTTATAATACAAATTTAAATTAAGCTTATTACTTGTTTATAATTATAAATGGTTCAAATGGTTATTAAATATAATATCTGCCATAATATTATTGTTACGTAGCCTACTTCGTTCAAATTGAAGTGGTCTGTTTCGACAGTAGCAGAAGAAATATACATTTTTCTCTAAAACGGTTGAAGATAAATGGATGCATTCTTATATCAAAAGAAAGAGAATATAATTTTACATCCAACCCTGTAAACAGATATAGGGTGTCCTATTTAAAAAAAAAAGTTACTGGCATTTAAATGTTTCCAAATGTTGGCGCCAGTAACTGTATGTCAACAAAAGGATCCGTACATGTTAATATTGGAAATAGTAAAGCAATTCAAGACGTATCAATTTGCGCAAACCAAAATTTTCTACCTTTTTTAGTTTTGATCCTACAGCTCATTAACGAGAGCGCTGCAATTGCAAAATTTTTGATAAAATATTTATCTTCTCGAAAACAAAAGCACATAGGTATAGGTAGGTCTTAATAAAAGTTACTTAAAATATCATGTAGAATCTTAAAAAAATATAATATATAGGGTGATCCATTTAAAATAATAAAGTTACATACGCTTTTTCTATAACTGGGACACCCTGTATATTTGAAAATATTTTCTAGCAATGCGTCGTTTAAATAGGGACAACTTTTATTTGAAACATTTTTCTCTATACTGTAAAATAAACAAATTATCAAAGAAACCGTGTCAGCTGGGACACCTGTATATATATATATATATATATATATATATATATATATATATATATACAAATATATAACAAAATCGAAACATTTTAGGCTTTTTCGTAAGTGATCTAAGGCGAATTGCGAATATTTTTAACTAAACGTACTGTGTGTGAATTTTGACCTTATTTTCTTTACTGACAAATTTTATACGAATGAACTTGAAATACATTCGAAAATATTTTCAAGGTGACTGGCACCTTATCTAATGAAATTAATTATTATAAAAAAACGATGATTACGGAACTTCAATTAAGATATAACTAACCCAATTACTTCTAAAAGTACTTAAAATATTTTGCAAAAACAATTCGATGTAGCACATAAAAGTATTTACAGGTGTGAATGAATAAGACAATCTGAGCGAGATTTTATTTATTTAAAATATAAGTTTGTACTTATTATTATATTTAAAACGTTTGAACAACGTCACTAAGAGTTACGTGTTCAATCTTTGTTGCCATTTAAACATTTTATCATGTATCATTTCGTAATTGAGTGTATTCAAAAATATTTAAATCTTCAAATAATTTATCTATAAGAGGTACTTGATACACCTTGATTACAAAACGTACGTTTTTCTTTATATATTATATACATACACGTATTAACTATAATTTAATATGTATATACATAGATTCATTTTATATACCTTACTTCTGTTGAAAAATTTCAAATTTAAGAATTCATACAATTACGTCAAACAGCTATGGAATCTTCTGAATTCACTATTACAAACACATATTTGTTAGGTATACATCATGGACAAAAAATTCTGGACATCGAAGTAAATGTTTGTTAGTACAAGAAAAATTTTTTTTTTCTTTTTTTTAACAAGACATAATACATTATCTACAAAGTAAGAATGGGATATTAAAAAAGGGTACTTAACATTTTATTCAATAAGAAAAAGTCACGAAACATTAAATTGTGCAAAATTAACAAATTCTTTGGTTAATCGAATTGGTTCGACTTGATGAAGATCCATAATTTAAAATAGAAATAAAACTAATGGTTAAAATCCTCACTTTTTTAATACATAATCGTAAAACGACAATTGTGTCGCTAGCACAGTGGTTTCATCAGGTATTTACAGCTAAAGAGCACGTTACAAGCCCTACAGTTTGTGACGTGCTTTTAGATTTAAGTATATTATTTAATCCTCTTTGCACATCTATCACTTTTTGCCAGTCTTAAATCTATTTCTGTTGTCTCATTACATTGTTTATCTATCAACACCGCCAAATACAAATGAACAGGTTTTTACAGCGGCTTTTTACCTCTTCAAAGGTCAAGACCTCCTCACCATTGCAATGTATTATAAGTGTCTCTTTTAACACACTCTTTGCACCACCTTTAATCTACATGCACTTACATTTTTTCTCATTCACATGAAGACCCATTCCACTTGCTGCTTGAACAAGCGACTGTCATTACTTGTTCACTAGATCACAATGGACTGGCGGACCATTCTTCACAGATTCTTCGCTATATTGTCCAAAGTCAGGTGTGAAAGATATGTATATACATATATAGTATTTCACTAGAATATATAATCATGATAACACGCAAACATTTTTCTATTTAACCAATGAGGATTGGGCGGATGATTATGGCGTAGGCTCGGTGGACGAAGCATTCGAATCCTTTATCAATGTTATGCAGTATTATATAGAATTGAAATTTAAGAAGAAATTTAAAGTCAACAATATTTGTAAGAAAAAGCCTTATCTTGCACCAGGTATTCGAATTTCTTCAGCGAACTTAAAAATCTGTATGAATTTGCTATAAATACTAATGATGCCCTTGACTGTAAATATTATAAAAAATATAAAAAGGTCTACCAGAAGGTCTTAGATAATGCGAAGCGCCTTCATAATTGTCGTGTTTTTATGTCCTCAAATAATAAATCCAAAACCGCATGGCAAATCATAAATAGCAATGTAAGCAGGGCTAAATCTACTCGGAAAATAACAGAAATTAATTATAACAACGAACTTATTCGTGGTTCAGCCGCAACACCTGATGCGTTCGGAGAGTACTACAGTGGTATCTAAAGTATGTTCTCAAATAGTAATAAATTTCCGAAGAAAGATTTTTTTAAGAAACATAATAATTACCCCACAATGTTGATTGACCCGGTTACTGAGTGTTGTACATATAACACTATTTTGGGATTGAAGACATCCGCATCGGCTGGGGTTGATGAAATTTGTTCGGATGTACTTCATGTGCACTTTTCATCGCAGCACCTTTAACCTTACTGATGAACAATTCAATCGATACCTTTATATTTCCGAGTATACTTAAAACTGCAAAGGTAGTGCCAATATATAAGACTGAAGACAAAATACTGCTAACGAATTATAGACCTACTTCTTTGCCACCTACAATCTCAAAAATTAAAAAAAAAAAATGGCGCAGAAGATAGTGAATTTCTGCCACAGCTGTTTTAAGCTTCATTAACAAATTGTATTGGCAATTGGATCACCACAATCGCTGCGTGGGTGTTTTCATGGACTTGAGTAAGGCATTTGATTTGGTAGATCACGAGTCTCTATTGAGAAAGTTGAACTCGTATGGCATGCGTGGAGCTGTTAACAAATAGATTCGATGATACGTCACAGACAAAGAGCAGGTCATTGATTTAAATGAAAAATTATCAAAGACCTATAATATTAGATCTGTTGTGCCCCAGGGCGCTGTCTTTGGCCCACTCCTTTTTGTGATCTTCGTAAATGACCTGCCGAATATAGTATCAAACGGTTCAATTACCATGATCGCTGATGACAATACTTATTTGTGTGGATCGGGCCACATGAACGAGACAAGAACTCTACACAACGGATGCTGAATATTATTATTATTAGAAACTGGTTCCAGGAAAACTATTTGATTCTTAATAGGGACAAAACAGTGTTCATAAACTTTTCGGCGAAGCCCTCGGCTAGTGATACATCTTTGCTGTTAAGAGTTGAAAATAAATTTATACAACAAGTGTATTGTGCTAAGTTTCTTGGCATGTACGTGGATAGTGCAGTGGCGGCTCGGGGTGGTTCACATAGAGAGTGCATAATTTCAAAATTAAAAATACAAAAACGCTTACCCAATCCTTATAAATTTCACCGACGTACTGTTCCAGACAGGTACTGTTCATTGTAGAGTTTGTTTTGAGGGAATAGTAAATATTACACTACGCAGTTTAATTACATCTGACGATAAACGAAGTCCATTTTACGTGTCTTTGACTTGCAGAGCAGTTCTATCACTTTTTTATTAAATTTTGGGAAATCATTTATACATTCTTTTTCACAAGATAACATAGTAAGGGCATTTAATCTCTCTTCTTTCATTGTATTTCTCAGGAAAGTTTTTATTCTCTTCAGCCGTGAAAACTGGCGTTCCGCTTCGGACGTTGTCATTGGGATTATAATGACAATTTTTAAAAGCTTAACAACTTCATTAAAGGTGTCGCTTAATCCATCCAGCAGAAGATCTAGCAGACCTACAGCACCGACTTCTATATTTTTCCTAAATTCTTCTCTAGAATATAGAACGCTTAATTCAGTTCGTAGTCTGCTTTCATTGAGGCATGGATAAAATTTTACTGCTACTTTAAAGCAATCTTCCGGAAATTTTTTTTTGGAAAGAGGAGAACTGTTTAAAAGAAATTAAGTTTGCTAATATTAAGTGCCCTGTATACCGAAATCTAGTTTTTATTTCTAGCAAAATAATACCGCACACTTCAATAGTTTCCCTCCTTCTTTGGCTACCATCAGTTACTCTTAGCCGCTTTGATGGTCGAGGAGTCAGTTCTGGGTCATTTTGTTTAACCAACTGATTATCTGTGTCAGCGATTTCGGTTCGAATTCCAATAGCGCGTTCAAAATTATCTAAATTATTCTTGATTTTTAATGCATCTCTATTGACATTTTGTAATTGATTAAACAATATGTCCACATGTGGCATAATTTTATGAAAGAAAGTTAACCAATAGATAAAAATTTCCTCCTCTAAAATTCGCAAATTGTCACTAGCTTGATGAATGGTAGTTTGTAAACTAGCTTCTCCCTCGATTTGTTCTAGAGCTTCAATTATTTCTTCTCGGTGCTCATATATTGTATTCACTGTCCTAGAATGTCCTAGAACCATCTTATTTTTGAAGCACGAGGTAAGCTTTTTCTCTGAAGGAATTCTTCAATCTTGCAGCTCGTTGTAGTGTAGTGGAGGAAAACGTACATAATCCCGTCAGATTGGCAAAAAAAATTCTGCAATTACTACTGCTCGATGTAGCATGTGACATAATTAGATTTGTCTGATGTGCATAACAATGTATAAAATTAGCCCTTGGATACTGGTCTTGGACATGTCTTTGCACGCCGTTAATAACACCACTCATGACTGCTGCCCCATCATAGCTCTGTGCAATCAGTTCTTCTGGGTCATCAACAAGCAAACTAATTTCGTTAAGGATGGAGGCGGATAAAGAATTAGCATCATGTCCACTAGGCAGAAGAAATTTCCAAAATCTTTCGACCAGCCTCGCGTTCACAATACATATATCTTAAAACAAGCATCAACTGAAACTGATTGGACGCATCTGTGGTTTCATCAGCTATCACAGATATGAAGTCGGTTGCTTTAATTTCACTGGCAACTTGTTCATGATACACGTTCAACATTGCATCAAGCAGCTCATTCTGTATCGTTTTTGATAATCCTTTAAAAGCCGGTGCTGCTTCTATGTGATCTCTGAGCGATTTATCAAATTCTGCCGTAAAATTTATCAATTCCCGAAAAATGCCCTTGTTATTCGACGTTTGCTGTTCATCATGACCCCGAAGTGCCAGTTCAAACGCGCCACAAAATCTAATGCAATTTATTATTAAATTTAGCACATGCCTATTTTTTATTACCTTTTCATTGTGTTGTTGAACAGTTGATAAAACAGTAGATAGCTTTTAAAGACTTTATTGTTTTTCGAAGTATTCTCCAAGAAGATTAATGCACTTTTGCATGCGCTCGAACGAACACTGAAGGCAGTTATTCCACTCGATTGTTGGTACAGTCAAAATTGCGTTTTTGAAGACGTCGACTGCCACTTCTGATGACTGGAAC
The DNA here is from genome assembly GCA_935421215.2 of Melolontha melolontha. Classification (NCBI taxonomy): domain Eukaryota; kingdom Metazoa; phylum Arthropoda; class Insecta; order Coleoptera; family Scarabaeidae; genus Melolontha; species Melolontha melolontha. The sequence goes on along the minus strand of OW285241.1, from coordinate 61,286,848 downwards.
TTTTGACGACGCAGTCCGTCCTTGATTTTCGGAAAGGTAAAGAAATCACTCGGACTTAGGGAGGGACTGTACGGATGATGGTCTAACAATTCGACGTTTTGTTGCGTTAAAAATTCAATTGTCTTGCGAACTGTGTGCGAACCTGCATTATCTTGGTGGAGGATGATTTGCCGTTGTAAGTTGGTTTCTTGGAGTTCAGCAATGATTTGCGGCAAACGAATGGTTGTATACTAATCGGCAGTAACAGTTTTTTGATCTTGTAGAGAAATGGTTGCTACATGACCTGCTTTCGAGACAAATGTCGCGACCATCTTTGTGGAGACACTTCGAGAACGGATGACTTTTGTCGGCTTTTCTTCACCTTGAAACACCCAAACAGACGACTGGTGTTTATTTTCTGACTCGTATGACTAAATCCAATATTCATCACCACTTGCGAAGTTGTCCACGTTTTTAGAGTTTCCTGCATTGAAGCGGTGTAGAGTTTTCTACACCAATTCACCCTAGCTGTTTTCTGTTCTTCGGCCAACAAATGCGGTATCCAAGGGGAAACTCATTTTTTACACACAATTCTTCATGCAATTTTTTTTAATTGAGTTCTTTGAAATCCCCAATGATGCCTCAATTTCGCGATATGTCAGATGTGGATCTTCGTTGATGAACTTGCCCACAGCATCAACGTTTTTCTGAGTGACTGCCACTTTTTTGTGCACCTGCTCTTGAATCGTCGCTAAGACTAATCCGTCCACGTTTGAATTCTCCATACCAACGAGAAATTGTTGACCGATGTGGTGCCGAAAACAACAATCAACTAGGCGAGGCATTCTTGTTGAGATAATTGTCTTTGAAAATTATAAAAAATTATTGCGCGAAAATTTTCACGGTTTAATTCCATTTTTCGACTAATTTGTCAACTTTGACAGTTCGTTATAACTACAACACTACGCATATCGCACTGAAACTTTGGATTTAGGCCAACTAATGGATGGATGTTTATTTTTAGTACTGACATTTAATTAGTGCGCCCTCTATGTCCCAGAATGCAAAACGTAAAAGACATCCTTCGTACTGTTTCTGATGTTGGTAGCATACGCGTTGTTATTAATTTAGATCTAAATTTAATGTAAACAAAAACAAAACTGCAGTTAGTACTTAATTTATCGAAATTTTTCACATTAAAAGATTCCAATACAAAAACATTTCATAAATTATGTCAAAACTACAAGGATCAAAAAAACAGCTAGAAATTTTACAGTTTCTTTATTAAATAAATAAATCAAGATCCCTAAATACTTCCTCTAAAAGGACAAAGAAGGTATTTCTATAAATTAGTTTGCTTTAATCTTCTTTTTACTGCTTTCTTCTTTCTTAGAACAGAAACGTTTAAAGATGCTTTTCAAAATCATTTTAGTTGATAGCACGGTAATACATCCAGTAATAAAGAATATTAGAGCTAAGAAGGCCAATACATCGATCAAAAAGTATTCGTATAACGGCATATCCGCAGCTGGACTTCTTAAATGTTTCGCTCCATTATGTCTGAGTACATATTCTGTCCACCAAACAGCTTTTTCTAAACCTGTCATCGGTTGATCAGCTGCTATTTCCGCTAGTTTTGTCACTTTATCTAAATACCTACAATTAAGAAATGGTAAATAAAAATATCATTATCCCTACATCTATTTTTCTTTTATATTTTTATTTATTTACAAATTTCGTAAAGTATTCGGAAACATCTAATAAATTCAATCTCAAACGACTAGTAAAATGAAGATTGGTTTTGTTCGGGCCATGACTACAAAGGGCGGTTGATATTTTCAAATGGCATATTGAAAATATCAACCTGTTAATGGATAGAGTTATAAAATGTACATATATGCCTCAATGAGTGTTACATAAAATAAAACATGCAGCCTCCTTGTGAAATGAGGCACCTGAAACTGTATTTGAGTAGTCTTTGAACCCTGGAAGGAAGCACTTGGAGGTCGGCTCCAAAGGCTACGTGCGCAAACAAAAACTTTCTACGACGTAAGCATTAAAAAACTTCCAATCCTCTTGAAAAAATGCGTTGCCACGACGGGAGGTTATGTGGAAAAATAATATGTTTTTGTAAATAATGTAGAATAAAGTTCCTGACTTGAGAAAAAGTCAGACCCGTTTAAATTTGATATACTCTCGTACATTAGTTTAATACTTATTTTCTTTAATGAGAATGTATTTAATTTACTTCTAGTAAATTTGGTCAATTTAGATATAAAAATAACCTATAAACTTCACCGTAAATTTTATAATTCGACACAACGCTCACATAAACGTACTACAACTATTACGTCATGGATTTGAATGACGAAAGTGGATTACTTGGTGCATTTTGCTATATCAAGTTATTTTTAAGAATTAATTAAACTAGACCTTACTTTGAATTTTTCGCTACATCTGAAAGTACTAGTCTTATTAATTTGGAATTTAGTGTTTTGTGATCTAAAACCAATCCCATTCCTTTATTCATAGCCTGTATACAGTTGCTGAATTGATCGCCAAAATAAGGAATGCACACCACAGGTGTTTTAGTATTGATAGCATCTTCTAGTGACTGCAAGCCTCCTTGCGTTATAAAAGCTTTTACATTTGGATGTCCTAGAATCAAAAACGAAATCATGAGTCAAATACTTTCAATTAACTTCACATTTCAATAATCTTACTTAAAACATCTTGTTGTGAAACCCAGTTAACTACGAGAATATTATCAATCATCCCATTCAACTCTGATTCATCCATTTTCCATACTACTTTATAAGGTAATTCCGAAAACGCTTCGATCATTTCACTGAAGAATGTTTCTGGTAAGTTTTTCGTTCTGACATTAGTACCCATACTAAAGTAAATAGCACCATCTTTGGCACCGTCTAAAAACTTCTGCAAATCCTGAAATTAAAAAAATATATTTTAAAATCTTTGGGCAGAATCTTTTTTTTTAATTGGCCAATTCTATAAATATAATAGATTAATTTTAGGAAGAAGTACTGGCTATACACCTTAGGACCGGATAACTATTAATTATAGGGATCGCAGCCAAGTAAGCACAATAATAATAATAATAATATTAATAATAATAGGTAAGGAAGAGCATATGGAATTTACAGTTAAAAATTAAGAAATAAGCACAATATCAAGCTAAACTAAATAAACTTAGCAAAATGTTGCGGATTGCTTTGATTAACTGCTTGGAGGGATGAAAAGTTGATATCACAATCTGATAATATTCTATTAAAATTCTGTCACATAACATAATATGGTGACTTCGAACAAAACATTTGTACGAACATGAGGTAAGTAAAATGTTTTCGGCTGCCGAGAACCGAATCGGGGCACATCAATTTGCCGAAGAAGATCCGACGAGTCTATAATACTCCAGGACAATTGAAAGTCAGATTGAAACCACATAAATTTCGCGAATTTTCGCTGTACCATCTCCATTTGACGATAAGTTTGATAATGCGGACATCATACCACTGAGCCGTACTCGGGACGAAAACGAGCCAACGAAAAGAAGAGAGCTTTCAGGGCCCGTTCATCAGTAAAAGTATCACAGTTTCCAATGATAAATACCAGCACTGACAAAGTAATAAAATTAAGATGTTCCCTGAATGCCTCTATCGAATAATATACCCAAGTCCCTAATCAACTCAACACGATCCAATCTCACATTGCACAGTTGGTAATTAAAAACAATACTCTCAAATTTTTCGGCGAAACACATTATCCTGCACTTGCTCCTATTTATAGGAAGGGTGTTCACCACGTACCATTGAGATACATTTTCAAATCACATTGAAACAAATTGCAATCTTCCAGGCAAGAAATCACTCGAAATATTTTAAGATCATCCACAAAAAGTAATTTATTCGAATAAATAGTATGCCTAATGTCATTAATAAAGATATTGAATAGCAATGGGCCCAAATTGGAACCTTGCGGTACGGCGGAAGTGCTTCATAATCGGTTGACGAAAAACGAATCTAATGATCGAGTCATCAAAGCTAAAGCACCTAAGTTTATTGGGAAACAATGACTGATCAAGACGCTCGAAGGCCTTCGAGAAGTCGGTATACAGAACATCGACATGCTCTCTAGAGTCTAACGCGTTTGAGATCATTTGAATAAACTGGCACAAATTAATAATAGTTCGGCGATTGTTAGCAAAGCCATGCGGCATATTGACGTGAAAGTCGTACAACAAGTTGATCCTGGGAAAAGGTAAAGCAAAAGTAGAAGAAGAAAGAGAGAATATACGGGGCACATAAAAATTAACTGAGGAAAGTAAATGGTGGCAATCGATTACACCATGAACAATTTTCCACGCAAATCTCGTTCCCAGCATATCCTGACGATGCCTACGTTCTCGATAGACGCCATTTTAAATGATAAATATTTAGAAAACGATCTTGTATCTTTTCAATGGACAACTGAAGATAAGTATAATAATTTAGTAAGGACAACTATAGTACATGGTTTTGAACAAAGGCAGAGAACAAAAGAATTAGCAGGTATCTAAACCAAAGGCAAGTGTTTTTAAGCAGCGACATAAATGTTGTTGATAGGAAATGTAAAAGGTAAACGGGAATCAAACAAAACACCAAAGTCCTTTACACTATCGATTTTATTGCGAATAGAATCATTTATATAATATCTAAAATCAATAAAATTAACTTTTTTGTATAAAAGATGTAGCAGTATTTGTTGATATCCAATTTTAATTTACTAGTAGATGACAAGATAAAGATGCTAATAGATCATTGAGGAAGAAGCCAAATAGGAGAAGGCCTAAATGCTATTCTTGTGGGATTCCGGATAGAGGAAAACACTCAAAGAATTTATAGCTATTATAACAAATATAGTATTTCTAAGTAAGACTGTAAGAGTAATAAGGAACGACGGAACGACTTAACACAAACGTGGACAACTTAGTAAGTAAAATTACTTGATGAATTACATCGAACACACTACCAAAATCCATATATATGATATCAACTTGGCCACGAATATTAATAAACTGGTAAATAATCGCCAAATTCATAAATGTAGATCTATCTCGCAAAAAACCTTGTTGAAATAAAAAAATGTAGAATTTTCTGTTATGGTACAGACAGGAACAAATTACACTTCCCAAAATTTGACAATATTGATATGATGTTTCGTCATGAAATGAAATTTGTTATTTAGTATATATTTATATATGTTATATATAACTAAATTTAGCATAAAAGAATTAAACTATAACATTTTCAATTTTATAAATATTCAACGTATATTTAAAGTTTAAACCACTATATAACATAATTTTATTACCATATTCAAATTATAAAACTTTCTTTAGATTCTAAGCATTTACATTTGCGATTTTATTACTGTATACATTAGACCACTTGGTTTATTGCCTAGGGTTATTTGTGAACGCATTCAAGAGACGATATTTAATCTGACCACCCATTGTTAACTAAATATGTATAATAGGGTTCAATTACTGTACAAAGGAACTACATTCTTAGGTTTATGACACCTAATATTTAATTAATAATGGTATTTTATTTATTTATATTAGTAAGATATTTAAGACCCCATCGTAAACCTTGGGTATATTATTGCCCGTACGTGCCATTTCTACGAACAAATTAATAACACTGAAAAATTCCCCGTTATGACGTCAAACAATATAATGTTCAACGAATACATGCATTTAATTATCTAGTAACAGTGGTATATATTTACCTGTTTGTAAAACAGTATCAATCAGAGTCTCATCCAGCAACAAGAGACTCAGCGGTATCAACTCAACAACAGTACAAGAAACACAGTCTTAATACAATAGTTTTTTCATAACATTCATATCAAATAGTATCATATTAACAACAAGAGACATACAATCTCATGTAACAGTAACAAATTTAAATTTTTGAATGCTAAATTTTTGAGATTACCTTAATAAATTAAGTTTGTGTTTTTTGTTAAATAAATAAAATACTCAGAAAATACACCTGAATTTCAATATAACTGCCACCAACCAAAATAAATAACCAGCTTATACGGAAGTTACCCCCTGTGAACGGTGGGTTAAACAAATTTATACATGGTCATTCACGAGCCGAATACAACACCAACATTTGGTTCTTCGAGAACCGGATATAAATTAAACATTTGGTCCTTCGAAAGCTCATATACGTGGTACTTCGGCCGGATTCTCCCGCAAGCAGATACATTTGATCCTTCGAGCCGGGTACAACCCAACATTTGATTTCACGAAAGCAGATGGATATATGGGTTGATAATTATCAACCAACGTAAACATTATCGCGTTTTTAAATCTCTACATCCTAGCTCGCTTCCATATGGTCGAGAAAGTAACAGTATGAATTGCCATGAACTTATTGTAAATGATAACTATTGAGTATTAAATCTCACATTACATGTAAATGTCGCCTAATGTGCTGCGTTAATTTCTACATTTCGACAAACTAAGTTTGTACCAGTATGCAGAAACGTTACACGTCGCGACGGCACCTTCCTGGTTGATAGGATAATGAAAAATTAATGAAAAGTCACATCCATCCTGGAATGTGTGGATGCATTTTGCTCTTATTGAAGCCTATATAAAAGTAACTTTGAAATTTAATGCGTTTTTTGAACGAATATTTAGGAAAATATCTCAAAATCCTGACGTGATGGAGCAAATTTTAAATCAGATTCAGAATCAGCATGACGAAAGACATAAACTATACGTATTAGTATACAGTAATCCCTTAACATTCCGCGGTTTTGACATACGAGAGTTTTAATCATTCGCGATAATTAAAATACGGACGAATTCCACATTCGCGACCTTTGGACTTGATTATTCGCGAGTGTCGCGGCAAGTGCTCCTGCCAGCGCGAAAATTGCTTCTCAAGTGCGAAATAAATCTCTTGAAGAGACATAAAATACTTTAAACGTTTGGTTCGAGGAAATGTATCAGAACTATGTTCCGATCAGTTCTGATTGATCATATATATTTGATCGTACAAACAAAGATTCTGATTCATTGTTTGACTTCCAGCCCAGCAAAGGTTGGTTTGGAAATTTTAAGAAAAGGCATAATTTGGATAATATAAAATAGACCGCGAATCGGCGTCTGCTGACCATGAGGCAGCAAAAAAGCTTCTCGTAGAACTTAAAAAAATTATTTAAGAAAGAGAATGTCTATCACAACAGGTGTTTAATGCGAATGAGACGGGACTGTTTCGGAAGAGAATGTCGAATAGGACTTCCCTTTCCAAAACAGAACGGTTAGCTTCAGGCTTCAAGGTGGCAAAAAATCGAGTTTCTCTTCTCTTGTGTGCAAATGCCTCAGGGGATATTCAGATAAAGCCGATGATGATATATCGGTCCCTAAATCCGCGAGCATTGAAGGGAAATATAATAAAAGTTAATAAAATGTCATGGGTCATCGGTGTTTTATTCCAGGATTTAATGATTGTTTTATCCCTGAGGTAAAGAACTATCTTGCACCTCAAAACGTTGACTTCAAAATCCTTTTACTAATCGATACCGCACCTAGACAACCCTCTACTATGATAGGAGCTAATCCTAATGTTAATGTGATATTTTTTCCCCAAATACGACGTCATTAATTCAACTTCTGGATCAGGGAATAATTTCTGCTTTTAAAGCCTATTACACCAGGCAATGTTTCAAGCGAATTTTGTATTCGATTGAGCTTAATTCAGAAGAAACAGTGATTTTCAGTTGGAAAATAATTAACATAGTTGATTGCATCGCAGATATCGACACCTCACTGAGAGAGTTAAAGACAAGCTCTATCAATGCATATTGGCAGTATCTTTGACCGGAAATGGTTATCAAAGAGAACCACCTTCCGCCTATAATAAATCGAGAAGAAATCATGGAACTTGCCCATAAAATCGGGGGTGATGGATTTGAGAATATCAGGCAAGATGCAATTCATGATCTAATAAAATCTCACGGAAACGGGCTAACCGAAGAAAAGCTATTGCCGATGACAGAAGACAAACAACAGAACTTTGAAGAAGGTGAAGACGAAAAGGAGAAAGATGAAATCTCAGACAAGCGTTGCGGCATTTCATTTCTTTATCTTTATTTTTAACATGTTTTTACCCTAGGCAAGAAGTTCTCGTCAAAACACCCAAGAGAAATTTTAATCTTACAACAATAACTTATTTAAAAAGCTCTTGAGTTTGATCCGTTCCTTATTCGAAGATTGAAGTTTAAGAGAGAAATCGAGGCTGCTGAAAAATTACAGACGCAACCGGCCAAGCAATCCCAGATTACTGGTTAGTTTCTGCCATCAACAAGCAACAATTTACTAAACTATAATTACATACACATGTAAATTAAAATACAAGTTTGAAAACGCTGTGTAATAAAAAAAACATATATACATACATATTATTAAACCGTAAATCAAATCACGTATGTTTTGTACCTTTATTTACCATTATGGAACGTACCCCCCCCCCCCTCTCATTTACACAGAAAGATGGACTCAACATTCGCGAATTCGACATACGCGACGTTTTTCTGGAACGTAATCCTCGCGAATGTTAAGGGATTACTGTATCAGAAAACCAAGTTGTATTGACCAGTGTATTCAACTGAAATTAATAACGGCCATTAATAGGCTGGTTCCTGTATCTAGGTATATCCCGAATTATCTCCCCTCCTCTCCTTTTTTTTATTATCAGGTATCGGCAGTTTTTAATTAATATGCAAACTACACATTTCATAATAATTATTGTTTTATTTTGCTTATTTTATTTTCTACTTATATTTACAAATTTATTTTATACTAATTTATTCAATGCTTTAATCTGAGTGAGTGTTTTAACTACTATCTATCAAATTACGAGTAAAATAAACACCGTGATCTATTTTGATATAATATGAGCATATTTGAATATAATGAAGGGCATTACGAAAATATGTAATTAATGACTAACAGCTAATGAAGCTATCTAGTGCCTACGAATTATTTTAAAAACTTTTAGAAAATTTAATAATAGCAACGATTGCGTCATTCAGGTGATATGGCATTGATAAATGAGGCAGAAAATCTCTCTGCAAGTGCATGTCTAAATAGATTATTGATAGCAAAATGAATAAATATTACTCATAGATTTTAATAAAATAATAATGTAATCTGTTACCTTTCTGGCTTATATACTAATGTATTTATTATAATTTATCTAAGTTTGGTTAAAATTGACATTTCTTGTTTTTACTTTTCTGCATTTAAATGTTACAAAAGCTTGTCTGAAGAACTTTAGCTACGAAAAAAAAGACTATGGGATTTAAAAAAATAAATAAATTTATTATTTTTCGAAATAATCCCCTTTAATTAAAATACATGTGTTTATTCATTGCAACCATAGGAAATCCTAATTTTGTTAAGTCATCAAAATGTTGCTGACATTCAGTAACCACAGTATTGACGTTAGGATTTCTTTTATCATTAATCAACGAAGCATATGGTGATCATTGTGGGTAAAATTCGGATCGTATGGTGGATGAGTGAACAGAATCCAGATTCGTGTAAACATGTATTGCTTTTTTGTCCTGAATGAATTATCATAATGCAACAAATACGCAGATATATAATCGAAAAACCTCTTTACCTTAGGGTGTGAGGTGATTAAAATAACATTTCATTTGACAACTACAAATTATCACAATATACAAATTCTGCCCACTCTTTCCTATGTCTCGCCATTCTTTTAGCCTCCGTCCAACTCTTGCATTTCTTCTTTAGAATCGCTGCAACTTTATCATTTCACGATTTTCTTGGTCTTCCACGTTTTCTCTTTCATTGTACCCTTGTTTCCCATATTGTTTTGACTTGGCGTTTGTCATTCATACGGCACACATGTCCAAACCATTTAAGTTGGTTTCTCTCTAATACCTTTAGGACTGGTTCGATACCAAGCTCTTCTCTTACTGCTTTGTTTCTTATTTTATGTTTGCGTGTAATTCCTTTAACTGCTCTTAAGTATTTCATATCCATCGCCTGTATTGTGCTTTTTATTGTATTATTTAGTATCCAGCTTTCGCTTCCATACGTCATAATGGGTCTATAGATGATTTTGTACACTGTAAGTTTCGTTTTCCTACTTATTTCTTTTTTCTGTATCTACGTCTTTCTCAGGCTATGATAGATTTCTTTGCCTTATTTATTCTATCGTTCACTTCGTATTCCATGTTTTCTTCTCTATACAGTATTATTCCTAAGTATTTATATGTGTTGACTTATTCTATCTTTTAATCATTTAGCTCGATATTAATTGTCGTCTTTTCTTTGCCCACCACCATTATCTTTGTCTTACTTAGATTTATTTTAAGCTTTCTTCTTGTTAGCTCTTCTTCCCATATTTTCAAATTTTTTGTAGATCTATTTGTTTTCCCGCACACACCATTAGACAGACCATCGGCGAAAGCACAGTTTGCCAAATACACCGGCAGTAATTTATAGTGTCAAACGTGTACCTACTGGACGTACTCTATAGCTAGCAGCTTCTATAACGTCATCCATAATCAATGTAAATAGTGCTGGGCTCATTATACCACCTTGCCTTAATCCATCGTTAATATTAAAAATTTGGGATTCCAAGTTATCTTTTCTTATGTAGTTCTTATTATTTTGTTATAGGCGTTGTATACTCTTTCTCAAATTTTGCTTAACATTTCTATGTTGTAACACCTTCCATACCTGTTTCTGTGATACTCGATCAAGATCAGATCTGTTTTTTCCATCATTTGTTTGATCGTTAATGAACCGGAGGAACAAGCGGGATTCCGGGCGGGAAGATCTACGACGAACAACTTTTTTACTTTGAAAATAACATTAGAACAGCAAACTCAGCGAAATAGAAAAACACATTGATCTTGAAAAAGCTTATGACAGTGTCCCAGTATCACAGTTATGGAAAACAATGGAAAAGCTCGACATTAGACCAACATTAATTAGGGTCGTCCAACAATATTACAAAGAAAATTATACTGCAATCAAAGTTGGAACATCATTGACTGAATCTTTGAACACCACAAAGGGACTCAGACAAGGGTGTTGTTTGTCTCCTACCTTATTTAAAATATATCTAGACCAATCCCTAAAAGGCTGGACACGCATATGTAAGAACAGATTTCGCAGATGATCAGGTAGTAATCACAGAAGACGAGCAGGATTTGAGTTATATGGTTAGAAAACTGAATGAAGAGTAATGTATATATATATATATATATATATATATATATATATATATATATATATATATAAGGTAAACTTAATTAGTCGGCGATTAAAGGTCCGGTTATTACTTCAAAGTGTATATATTTAAAATAATCCTACATGTTTCGGCAATGAGGCATCATTGCCGAAACATGTAGGATTATTTTAAATATATACACTTTGAAGTAATAACCAGACCTTTAATCGCCGACTAATTAAGTTTACCTTATCATACCAAGGTCACGAATATACTATATTTATATATATATATATATATATATATATATATATATATATTAAATGTTTATATTTACAAAAAAACTAGAAAAATACCATAAGTGCCGAAACATGTAAGAGTTAAAAGTATCTTAAATAAATAAATAAATATTCCATTAAAACAGACCTTATTAAATCGCCAAATAAAGAAAATCTCATATGCATATATGAACAGTTGCGACCCTTGAAAACTCAGACACTCGATTTTGACGTGAATGTCAAAAATTTAAGATTTTGTAATGTGTGTAAACTGGCGGACAAAAAAACTGTTCGGCTCATTTTTTTGCATTGTAAAAATATTTATCGATCTTTAAAAAATAGCATATGAATTGTTATAGGTTATAAATAAAATATACCTACACTGACATTTTGCATCACAATAACCTCAAAACTTAAAAACTGATTCACAACGTGTTAAATTTGTTAAAATATTGTCAAACGTCAAAATGAGTTGGACAGTTTTTTTGTCCGTCAGTTTACATCAAATCAGTCATTTTGATGACAATGTCACATTTGACAAATCCATAATCAGTTAATTTTTTAAAATGCCGCAATTATCAGAATTACAAAAATCTATTATTAAAACTAAATACTAATTTTGAAGTAAAGTTTTGTATTCCGATATTTGAAATGATATTTTTGAAATTTAAGTAAAGCAGGATACTATCTACAGTTTTATTAATCATTTTTTTGGAATTTACTATTTTTGCAATACATTTTGCATTCTACGACAATAAATGGTTTGAGTAGCGTTAAAAAAACTTTACACCGTCTAAAACTTTTTTGTATTTAAGTGTCTGAGTTTTCAAAGGCCGCAACTGCACATATGCATACTGTTTTCAAGTTATCTCTTAGCAATTGTCTCGACACAATGGCAACTACCTCGACATTACGATGAGCAATTCATTTTTGTCTGCGAGCATAGTTATCGAATTGCTATGTGTAATTACAGGAGCTAGAAACTATCAATCCTCATGTGCATATCAAATTGGGAAACCATCTGCTCTGTTTGTTTATGTACCAGATAGAATAACGAAGAATATTGTATATCCAAAGGCATTGGAGTGATAAATTGGTTATAATAAAATATCATTTATTCGTTGTTTAGCTAGAGATTAAATAAAAATTATATCGGTTAATGGCAGTTGACGCAAAGGAAGTTTTTAATTTTCTATAGAATGTGGCCGGGCAACGGCTGCGAGCAACGGCTGCGGGCAGCTAGTATTATATAAAGATTTAGTACGAACTAGATTTTCTAAAAACATAGATTTTAATTTAAAAGACTAGCCAATGCCGAAACTTTAATAAGAAATACATTATCTCTTAATGTTAAGGCAATATTTTATTCCAAAAATTTTCTCAAAATATTTCCTCTTGTAATGAATACACATTTCTATTCGAAAAAATCAGTTTTCCACGTTTCTAGCAGTATATCATTCATATCCCTTTTGAAAGTATCGACAGCTTTATTTTCTGAAATAAAAAGTATTCCTCGCAATTTATCATTGATATGGAGAAATAGAAAAAATCCTTGAATGGTCGCAAACCATTCATTAATTCAATGCAAGTCGTGGAATGTTGCTGGTTTATTGGTGTCAACTAATGACTTAACATAACCCTACAGAAGGAAGTCTAAATGGAATCTATTTTATTTAATCCATTTAATATAGCCATACTGTAATATTCTAGCAACTTGTATAAATTTATATTATAATTACCTACTATAAAAGTTTTTTGTCAGAAACTATGGTGGTAGAAACAAATGATATAAAACACAACATTAAAGCAGAAGGAGAAAGTCTGAAACAAGTGAAAACATATAAGTACCTAAGAGTGGTTATTAATAGTGAAGAAAACATAAGGACCAATTTCTAAAATAGGCAGGTTTTTCAATGCAATAAAGAGCTGGCTTCCGCGTAAGAAAGAGATACCAGAACACTTCACTGAAGTTAGATACATACAGTACGTAAGTAAGTAAATAAAAGCTTTTGTTGTAGCCACTAAGAGGATGATTTGAGGGAAGGTGAGACTCAGTGTTTATGAAAAAAATTAATATTATTTTCAAGTAGGCCATGCTTTCACAAGAAGTTATTTAGAATTTCACTATTGCCTGACGTTTAGTTTGACAGATATAGTTGCTTAAAAAAGACACCTATTTAGTGAAAGTTGTAAAAAGGATAAATCGCTATTGATGGACATTGACAATGGTTGGTTGGACATTGATCGACAAACATTGGGCAACGATGCTCCTTCGAAGGCCACGATATGCCACTGTGCACTTAATTTGTCCTAATGTTACATTTTGTCAATACTGTTTTTTTTAATTAAATATCTATTGACATAACAATCACAGGTGACATCAATTAGTCATATTTTTTTAATAGCTGAGTGATGAATCATGAGAGAAAATTTGTATTTTCTCCACCTGTTCGATATCTATTACTATACTTTGCTCGGTAAACTTGTTCATATTAGTTTATGAAAGGGAATGGTAACATTTGTCGATTTTATAAGTCAGAGAAAGAAAAATAATGCTTTTATAAATATTAATCATATTTGAAGCACCACGAAAAATTTACCGTAAAAAACAAATATTTATTTGAGCAATAATTGAATAGATTTAACACAATAAATAGTACATTTACTGTTGCAAAAAAATATTGAAAATAGATAATAACGGCATGTGTGTAATTTAATCAATCGTAATTTAATTATACACATTAGAACGTTATCGAAACATTTGTTCTACCTATTTAAACGAAAAAACACCTAGATTAAATAAATTTCAAAAAATTCTGTTTTGACCTACGCATGTCAAACTAATCTAAATGAAAGTTATGCGATAACAATTTATTAAATAGTTTACATCAGACTAGATTTAAAACAGAGATATATTAAAGTACTTAATGGGGCTTTTGATATTTACATATATATACTAGCTCAATAAAGAAGAAAAAAATCGATTGTACTCTATTCATTACGAAATTCCATCACTAAGTAAGTTTGTAGTCACATTTTATTTCATATATTTCGTCAGCCCAATCGCTTTTCTAATGAATCGGGGTGATAATATAATCCAAAGCAAGAGAAAGCTCCCGTCAATAGACAACATCAAAACTTTAGCTGTCAAGATTCCTGCGAATTCGCGCCATCTCTGTGTTAGGCCACGTAGTTTCCGAGAAGTCCTCACTAAGTAAGTTTGTAGTCACATTTTATTTCATATATTTCGTCAGCCCAATCGCTTTTCTAATGAATCGGGGTGATAATATAATCCAAAGCAAGAGAAAGCTCCCGTCAATAGACAACATCAAAACTTTAGCTGTCAAGATTCCTGCGAATTCGCGCCATCTCTGTGTTAGGCCACGTAGTTTCCGAGAAGTCCTCGTTTGTTAGAATTATTCTAATAAAATTAGTGACATATGGCCAACTGTTTTATTCTCAATATTTAATTAAGTCAAGTAAATGAATAAATTTAGCAAAAATGAGTTATTTAAATCCAATTGATCGATAAGTAAAATTTGTGATTATTTTAATTTAGTAATTTATAAACTTTCCAGTAAATTTAATTTAGTGCTTTTATTTTCTAAATACAAATTTGAAAATCACTCCACATTAAATAAGGATTTTAAATTTATTCATTCAAAGCAACACTTTAGACGATAATAGAAATGTACATTTAGTTTATTTAAAAAATGTATTTTTAAACGTACCTATTTGAATATTAAGAAGATAATAGTAACAAAGACAAAATATGAACTTACCAAGAATTGTTTCCTATAATTAAGAAAATTCGAAAAGTTGTTAAAATATTTGAAAGTTCCCCTGCTAAAAATGCCACTTTACAAAAATATATGCTTACTGAAATGAAAAAAAAAACTTAAACTAATGTTAGATTCTAAAACATGCTGGAACAGTTTGGTCTTAATGATTTTAAAATTAACTATAAATCAAAAATTGCCATAAACAATAATACAAAAGTCATACAAAAAAATGGATTTATCCCAAACCGACGAGAGACCGAGTTGTAGAAGATGAAGGACTTCGAGGCAAATATTTAGAGGAAGCATATCGCTCATTACCTAATAACAGTATCACCAACCATCCTGGATGTGGAAAGAGCATTTTCAACTACATGTACTTTGTGCGCAATAATACATTCCAGGCTTAATGATCGTTCAATAGATGCATTACGTTTTTTACGGTTACATTTCAAAAATATGCAATTAATAAATTAGGTACCTAATGTTTTATTTCCTATTAATAGATATTATACAGAGAATACCATAATGCATTCATGGTTTTTGGCATGGAATAATTTGTTTATTAATGGTCAGATTTTGAATTTGTTTGCGGATTCTAATCAAGACAGCATGGGAGTTTGTTTGACATTAAGTGTAATTAGTTGTCATGAAGAGTTTCACGGTTCAGCAGCGCGTTTCTAGTCTTACGCATTATTTGCGTACAAAATCGGTTGTTGCGACCCAACCATTCGTTCCATCGTCTATTTAATCAGTCGTGATGCATCACCGCGCAATACCATTTTGGCATGGTACTAGAAGTAGCTTAATAAAGGTAATATTTCGAACAAAAAGCCGACTGGGAGACACGTAAGTGCTATGACTGCTGAAAATATTGAACGTGTAAGAGGTTCCTTAAGAGTCCACAACTCCAACAACATCATTTACTCTAAATAAAATAGTGTAATTCATATTTTATAATTATCACACCATATATGTTACGTATTATAATTTAGTATTATTAATTTAAATAAGATATAGCAAACGCCAATTAAGTTGGCGCGAGGAGGGGTAAGTTCGCGCAGGATTAGAAGTACTGAGGAGATTTGTATTTGGTTTTACATCAAATGTCAGATTATTCTAACCTCTGAGCGTATAGCACTTTATGATCCCCTAGCAAATACATTATGTTCCGTCAAACGTCAGTGACAAATGTATTCTGACAATTACTTGAGTAGTGGGGGTAGACGTTTTTAAAAACGTTTTCTGGGCACCCCCTCCTCGCGCCAACTTAATTGGCGTTTGCTATAGTTACGTAATATATTTAGCAATCAAATAATTGACATAGACAAGTAAGGTATTTAATATAACCTAGATTAGTATACTGCTGATGCCTAAATAAACATAGGTCAGGTATTTAAAATAAGCCAGTTCAATATTCAATATCGTCATCGCATAAATATGATGAAGTGCAAGGATTGTGAGGTTATCAAAATGCATATGTAAATACCGTAATTAAAGTAGGTTATATCAGCGATACCACAAGAAATATTAAATGTAATCGATATTCAATTACGCTTAATTAATGTATATAAAATTAAAATGTTTAGAACTGTTGGAATTAAAATTGTAAATAAGATGTGTATATATACCATAAATTTCGTTAAATAAATCATTAAGGAATTTACTGTTCTTTAATCCCCTATTCATAGACCTTCGAGTCTATTCATGGTACTTCGAGTCTATTCATGGTCCTTCGAACCAACAGCACTACGCCATTAAGCCACCCTTGACCACAGTAGAAAGTGAGGCTGCTTTCTAGTAGTGTCTGATCCTATTACCAGCGCTATGGTCCAAGCCACAAATCTCGGGAGTGAGGCTGCTCTCGGTAACGCATAACAAACCTATTACCATTATTTTATCGTATTCATTATATTACCATTATTAGGCACTGTGTCGTTAAGCCACTTTGACCGCCAGTACTTTACTTAAGCTACGGACCAAGCCGAAATTTCGGGAGTGAGGCTGCTCTCAGTAGTACAAAACTTCCCACTTTCCTATTTGAACACATTCCGTTCAAATCACTATATATCAACTATAAAAGTAGCAATTACATTTTCTGCTTCAGATAACGAGTGACATTTATCATGGACACAGTAAATGAACTTTCGCAGAAATAGCAAGAATTGGACCAGTCCATCACCAAGCTGCTTGCGAACACAAAAAGATCCATCGAGCAGAAAAGACCAAGAATACTTTTCGAGGATAATCAACACAATAAACCAGTATTGGAACCAAGTGGAAACAAATCCCAAACAAATGTACACTATGGATCAATCACACCAATACTTCAAGATTGATTGCTATGTAATGACAGATGATGGGATGGCATTATCACCATGTAATATCTGATCATCTAACTAAAGGTAGGATCGCCATGTAATATCAGACATGGGTAGGATCGCCATGTAATGTCACCTGATCCCGGAGGTAACATTGTTGCCGAGGCAGTTCCATTTATACAGCAGGTTTATCAGTGTGATAAATAATATGCAGGACAACGATTAAATAATAACATATACTTTAATAACGATAATAACAATGATAACAATACTAAACACTACATTATAATTATGAGGCACTAAACTTGTAGTGACTGTGACTCTAATTCTCACTTTCTGACTGAATGTCCCTGACTGTAGAGACCTCTGAGTGTTTAGTTATATATTAGAGTGTGTTTCCTTAGCCTAGTGACCTGGTTACAAGATAAAAACAATGTGGTGAAAGATCATATCTCAACGAGGTCGTGTTGATGAAATGGATGTTTTGTAAATACATGACCTGGTTTAGCTATTACAACTACAGTCAACTACACAACGTGAACGACGAAGTCAAAGCGTACCTCACAGCTGCTCAAGAAAATATAAGAGAAACAGAAAACAAGAAGAACCCAGAATCTTCTGAAAAAAGAAACAATGAAGAAATGCAATTGAAGAAGAAGAATTCAGCAAATCCCTACATCCATAGACCAAGCAAAACGAGACACCGAAGACAACAAATCCAAATTCAAGTATAAAGCCCTATCAAAGAAAATCACAAGGCAATGGGAAGCGATAGATGAACTGAACGAAGATATAATGGTGTTTGAAGAAAGTTACACGAACGAATACTTCGTGCAAAATACATTCGCGGCGACAGAAGCAAAATACGAAACCATCATGGAAGAACTACAAAAATCAACAGCTAACTCCTCCACTACCTTCAGTAAACCAAACATATACCTTCCTCTAATAAACATCCCCATCTTCTACGGTGACTACGATTCCTGGATCACCTTCCACGATATCTTCCTCAGAATGATTCACTCAAATCCATCCTTAAGTAAGTCCGAAAAAATGCAATATCTGAAAACCCATGTCCTAAGTGAAGCAAGCCGAGTAATTCAACATCTCCAAATCAACGAGGGAAACTATGAAGACGCCGGGGAACTACTGAAGAGAAGAAGCCTTAAGTTACATTGTTAATATTTTTGCCTGTAGTCGGCGCTTGGTGCAAATTAATTGCATTTTCGCGAAGTAATATGAATGTAAATAATTTTTTCTACATTTTACGATGCTAATTATTCGAATTTTTTAATTGAAAAAAATCGCCCTTTAGCAGGATTCGAATTTTTTCAATGAAAAAATTCGCATAAGTAGCATAGTAAAATGTAGAAAGCAATATTTACGTTCACAATACTACGCGAAAATTAAATTAATTTACAAGTGCGGACTACAGGCAAAATATTAACGTATGTTTCCTTAATGTAACTTAAGGCTTCCCCATGTATTCAGAACCATAGTCCTTAATAGCTTAGTGGTAGAACAATGGTCCGGCAAACCATGGACGAGGGTTCGAATCCCGCTTAAAGGCGATTTTTTTTAATTAAAAAAAATCGAATAATTAACGTCGTAAAATGTAGAAAGCAATATTTACATTCACATTACTTCGCGAAAATGATGAGTTATAAATTATTATTTTACTGCTCTTATTAATTATATTTGATTACAGCAGTTGCTCCTTTATTTTATTTTTGTATATAACAAATTGTTTATATTTTTATAGTTTAAGCATCTTTTATATAAAACAAATAATATGGCAATGAAACAACGGTGTTTTTGCACCTTTTTGAAAAATTCCTGATGCAGGTATTAACACCGGTATTCAGGTACATCGTTTAAAAGATACCGAATACTGATATTGTATTTTTGGTCCGGCATTGCAATCACTAGCTAGTATCTTAATGATCAATAGCATTTAATGCATAGTGAGATAAATACCCGCTCCCATTCGGCTACTAGGTCTAACCTCAAAATTTTCATATCGTTGACTCTAAATTTCAATGCTACTTAAGTTTGAAATAAATTTCCATCAATAATATAAAGTGAGTATGCTTTATGATATAGATACATTATATTTTGTTATTCGGCGTCATTAGGTAGTAAAATATGTTTGTTGTAGAAGTACAGCATTATCCAATTAGTACTTATTTTTTACCACATAATGTTTCATTACATCTATAATATAAAAAGTACTATACCCTGTGTGGAAAACCTCGAAGGTGAAGAAAATCGTTGTGAGAATATTGTCGAACAAGACCACATTCAAAATCAAGTGAGCACCAAATCAAATAAATCGAAGGATAAAGTAAACATTACTTGAAGAAACAAAAACTTGATCTTGAGTGATGTTCAGAAAGCTTTTTGTGTTACTGAATCACTATCTCCTAAGTTTCTAGAGCTCGATACACCGTATGAATGCTTTTCATACTTTTTACGGATAAACTGTAAAACAATACATATAAACAAAACAATCACGCACAACAAATTGATATTACCAAACCTTGACATCTCACTAAGGCTGAACTTAAAAGGTATTTTGTAATTATTATTATGATGTCTATTACTCGTCTTCCAAATACACGTTCCTCTAAATAGATTCAGAAAGATTAGACAATCTCTACATTTCAATAATAACGAAACCATTTGCTACGGGATAATTTAGATCACGATAGGATCCATAAACTTAGGCCAATCGTAGATCATTTGAATAATGTATATATGTTCCGCTGTTCCGCTTGAAAAGAAACTGGCAATCTATGGGCAATTATGTGCTACAACAATACGACATTTCATGAAACAGTATCTACCCATGAAACCCCACAAATTATTCGTACTATGTGGTACATATGATTTTGCACATAAGTGCGAAATATATTCTGGACAAGAGAATGATCACTTTCGCAGAAACATATCAGAACCAGATCTAGGAACATATGCGAATATTGTTATAAGACTAGCCAGAATTATACCAAAAAATCTCAACTACCAATTATGCATCGACAACTATTACACTACTCTTGACCTGGTGATCTTGGTTTATTCAGCAGAAAATTGAATTTTAAGTTTTGGAACAGTGAGGCGAAACAAAATTCAGAATTGCAAGTTACCCACCGAGAAAGGCATGAAAAAAGATGCACGGGAAGCAAACTAAGAGTTTGTTGCCAGTTATAAGAACGTAGATATTAAGTTCTACTGAATGGAATGATAATCGTGTAGTATACGTTTTGTCTACTTTCGATGGGCAATAGTCACTAACTTCGGCAAAGAGACTTGATGGTCAAAATAGTGCAAAGAGATAAGTTGCCCATTCATTATAAATGAATATAACAATCACATGGGTGGAGTAGATTTACTTGATGCTAACATAGCTCGGCACAAAATACTCACCAAAAATAAGAAATGGTGTATACTTATTTTTTACCATCTATTGATATGTCATTGGCTAACGCATGGATCTTTTATAGATGAATTGGAAAATCAAAACAAAATAATGAATTCAAAAAAATTATTTTTTTTCAGTTTCGAATAGAAGCACTAACTTTAAACATGGACGTATATCTTCCAGTACAATAAAAGATATGCTAGCTGAAAAAAGAAGAAAAGAACCAACTCAGCACGTGCTACCTAGAGATGTACGTTTAGATCAAATAGAACACTAGATGACATGGGGTTCGAGAAATAGGTACAAATTTCCAAATTGTACTGGATATTCTTAGACATTCTATGAAAAATGCGGTTTGAATTTGTGCTTTAACAAAAAGAACACCTTTAGAAGAACAACTCTTAAGGAGTTCTATACTGAGGTTTGTTAAAGAAAAGGACACAATCAATGCATATTGTTGCATATCTATATAGAAGTCAGTTTTTGTACAGGGTTACTCATTATAAATTACCCACTTTTTGTCATCCTTATTATTGCATAAATGAAAAAATCTTTCAAATGAAAATTGTGTAGCTGTAACTGAATTTTCTTTGCATGCCATCAAAACACGGTGGCGCGCAGATTCAATGCGATACAAAAAATATTTTTTTTAAAATGTAATACTCTTTATATTATTAATTTTTTCTGATTTCAAAAATATACCGTACGATACCAGTATCTTAAACTGTTTTCGAGTTATTAAATGTCGAATTTCGTAGTTACTGTAATTATGGAAAAGATAACATTATTAAAGCAAGCTATGAAAATTACAACTATTATGTTTGATAAGTGACATTCCTTAATAAAACTGTCAAAATAGTTTACAGTAAGGATGAAAAAGCAAATATCTACCTGAATAAATCCATGGAAATATATATTATATCTTTTTTTCTTATTAGTTTAAAAGAAATCATACCATTAAAGGGTTAATGGTGCCAAAAATTAAATAATAAGGAGAATAAGTTACGCAACTTTGTTTTATATTTCGCTGAGTGAAGAATTAAAAATCAAACAAAAATATGACCACTTCGTCCTTAGAAAAGAGTAACTTAAACAATATTTAATAAACTAGTTAACTATATTATATATACTCACAATAGTCACAATATTAAATAAACTATATATATATACTCACTGAAGATAAAGGTTTCGGGGGCTGTAAACTCATAGAACCACCAATATGAATAACAGCAGGTAATGTTGGTCTAACGTTGTGGAAAGCAGGATTCACATTCATGAAAAACAGGTCGACGTTTTGTAACATTTCATCTAACGGTGGATAGCCTGGACCGAAATATTTCTCGACAACTTTATCTTCTGTAGCTTTTACAAATATAAAAACTACTCTTCGTAAAACAGAATATATAACACTAAAAACTCTTTGCCAGTATCCTAGTGGAACATTAAATTTTAATGGACTGTCCGGATTAAGTACAGGATGGCTCGGGTTGCCCATTGCATCTTGACCCATTAGACTACCATCTAACGAAGTTATAGCTATCACTGGGCAATTAAAACGATGTCCGAAAGCTATCATTGTCGGCAACAAGAACTCCACAATTACCAGATCGAATTTCGCATCTGGATCGTTAATTAATCTTTGCACACGAGGATCTGATAATTCATCTTCATTCACTATACTTAGAGTGTCTAAAAAGAACTTGGCGAATTTCAAAGGTTCGTCTTTTAAATTGACTAAAGTGTCGGAAAATTTGTACTTTCCCTCTATCAAGCTGTACATGAATTCTACACTTAATTCCGTTAAGTTTGTCAATTTCGGATCTTTTAATGGATTCGGAGTAATTACAGTTACCTGATGACCTCTTAACGATAATTCTCTCCATATGGGCTGAAAGACAACTTGATGGCTGTGAGATGGTGTCGGAGCGACGAACAATATTCGAGAAGCATTGCAAGAACTTAAAGCAATGACCAACAGTAAAAGCGCAAACATCTCGATCGATCTACCGACAGCTATAAAATAAAACGACCGTTATTTGAGAACGACACATAACTATACACTTAATTATTATCTCTACAATTGTCACTTGAAAATTTCAATCACAGAATTTATTCAAGTATATGAAGTGATAATGAAACTGTATAAAAAAGGAAAGCAGGCAATAGTGTAACCAGTAACATGGCTGTGATAAAGCAGAAGCTAGATTATTGCGATTAATTATTAATTACTGGTAAACGATAAAACACAATTGCTTGTTCAACTGTATCTACAATAGAATCGATTTTTATATATTAAATATACCATGCCTTCAAAAACTTTCCTAATTAGAGTAGGCTGTTTTTTAAGTATCTTCTTTAGTAAGATTGACGACACTGCGATACTTTTTAAATCACGACACCTGTCAGTGACAAACTTAAATTAAAAAACCTTGTATTCGATTGTATTATTTTATTGTTAACATGTTACAATACAAAAAGTTTATAATCAAAATTTACTTTAGAACTAGTCGAGATAATGGAGAATGGTTTCATTCCATTAATCAATGCTTGCATGATTTTCGGCAACAGTTTCCTGACCTGTTACGTATGCTCAGCTGCTAAGTCATGCTCTTGCTTCCATTGATAAATTTCGTGAAACAGGAGCAATAACTGGTAAACCAGGCTGTGGAGCACCTAAAAAACGAACCGAAGATTGCATAGCGGATAATCGACGTCGAATGGACAACTCACCTAAAAAATCAATTGCAAAGCTTTCTAAAAAAATTCATTTGTAAGTGAGAACATGCCATACCGTTTCAAAAAACTTAAAGTTGTTTCAATATAAAGGGTCTTTTAAATTGAGAGCCTTTTTTTAAAAATAAATAAAACCCATAATTTGCATTGATTTTCAAAAGCTTTTATTGATCATTGTAGTATCATTTATACACGAAAAATTACATCGGACAAGTGACTACCTCCACAGCTCCACAGCTGTTCACTCATTCGTTAAAATTTTCTATTACATTTCGACATAATTGAGGCTTTGTTTCACAAATGGCACGAATAATTTCATTCTTTAGTTCAGGAATCGATTGTAGTTTGTTCTTATAGGCCTGACTTTTTACGTAACCCCAAAGAAAATAGTCCAATGGTGTTAGATCACATGATCTTGGTGGTCAATTAACATCATCATCAAATTCTTAAAATAATTCTTCCAGGAAATTTTTGTTTTAATAAAGCAATTCTATCATTAACACAATGGAATGTTGCACCGTCCTGTTGAAACCGTCTATCCCCTAGATCAATATCGTCAGTTCATGCCACAAAAATTCTGTTAACATCTCACGATATCACGAATCAAATCAATATGCGCTTGTGCAATATGTAAATAATTCGACCAGTAGTTCTTTCAGATGAACGATCATGTAAACCATAAAATTCACGTAATTTTCTAAAAACATTTTTCACAGAACGCTGATTTTCATAAAATAATTCAACAATCTGAACGCGTTGTTGTATCGTGTAAGAAGGCATTTTTATAAGTGTCATACATCACACTTCGTAAATGTCAAAATACACACACGAATTCAGTGCGCCATCTACATTTTATTTATTTTTAAAATAAGGCGGTTAATTTGAAAGATCCATTAAAATTCAAGCATTTTTTGAACTCGCGCAGGTAGATTTTGGTACGAGAACACAGTACTGTGAGTGGTTTTTACATAACATAAATAATGACAACATTCTCGGCGATTGCCTTTTTTCTAATAAGGCTTGGTTACAGCTTTCTTACTATTTAAATAAGCAAAAGATGAGAATGTGGTCGGCAGAAAACCCTCACGACTTCATAGAAACTTTATTACATCCACAAAAAATAGGCGTCTGGCTAGCAGTTTCAAGAAAACGAATTATTGGACCTATATTTTTTAACCAAACAGTAACTACTGAAATATACCAAAATGAATTATTACAACCTTTTATTTTATTAATAAACTTTATGATGACGAACTTACAGAACGATTTTTTCAGCAACATAATGGCACACAAACGTCGAAATACAGTGGCTTTTTTGCAACAATTTTTCGACAATAAAATTATGAATTCTCCTCTAAGATCTCCGGATCTGACAATTTTGGACTATTTTATTTTTCCATATTTAAAGAATACCATTTTTTAACACCAGACATCACCCAAGCGTAGAGCTTTGCAATGCTATTAAGGATTCCTGTACTGACATAACCCCACAACTCCTGGTAAATGGTTTTGAAAACATAAAGCGTAGAGTTCGACTTTAACATCTCTCCAGAAACATTTCAACTTTCTACAGAATCGTCGGTACGTCCCTGCTGGAGAGATGCATTTACAAACATAACAACTTCGCTATCTCACAGAAATTATTAAGACAGAGCGTAGTAGAACATTCAGCGCAGCCCATCTACAAAACGTCGAAGCAGCTAAACACTGCCTCAATAACAAATGCAGAATTAAGCAAAGTGTTTCCATAGACGATAACAACCATATCTATAGAAACTGTATTAACGTGCCTTCACTCCTTGTTGGACGAACCGAATGTATATATAACAAAATAATTTGAAACTTGAGTGGGTAAAACCTCACCAATTTTGTATAAAACAAAAAGTCTTTTTAATAGTATAAAATATTATTAAAAATCCGGTGTGAAGAACACAATACAAGTTCGTGTACTTGTAAAAGCATCTCTCCAGGGACGTAGATACGTATTTCATCTTTCTAGAGAATATAATCGATACGCTCCTACTGGAGAGATGCATTTACAAACCTAACAACTTCGCTATCTCACAGAAATTATTAAGACAGAGCGTTCTTCTACGCTACTACCGACTAAGAAGAACAAATCAATTATAACATGGATACACAATGAAATTGGTATCGGAGTTTTTTCTGGAAGAAGTGCTTCGAAACATGTTTTGGAGATTCATGTTTATGCAGTTACTAAAATATTCTCCCACTATCATGTCATAATATTAATTTTTCATCACACGTCATTAATTAAAAGAAAAAAAAAATTGTTCGTATCTGTGAGAAAATTCATGAGTACTCAGTTAGCCAACTTTTTAACTTGATTATGTCGCAGTACTAGGCTGTGGTTTTTCTTTATTCTGTTTGCAGGTTATATCGAGCTATGACAGATTTTCTTGCACTAAAATCTTTAAACCTTTATTGTCGACTATAACGTTGTGGCTTATTAATCAAACAATACACCCTTGTTTATAATAATAGTTTATTAACTGCACACAAAAAATAGATGTGCAGTTAACCGAATGAATAGTGCTATTCAACAACTGCGTGATGTACTTACAGATGTTGTAGACTATTTATATCGTCCGTTGTAATGACGTCTATTTCAGCCCGATGTGTCCAGTCTCTAATTATTACTTCTTGTAAATTGTATCTACATGCAAACAATACAATGACGTCTATTTCAGCCCGATGTGTCCAGTCTCTAATTATTACTTCTTAGAAATTGTATCTACATGCAAACAATACCCAATGTTTCCGATAGTCTTAAAGATCTTACTAAGAAATAAATATAATCATAAAATAGAGTTCCTAACGCATTAATAGGGTGTCATAAATCTTCTTACTGTATTTCTATCTGATCGGTTCATCAATAATAGATTTTTATGATACACGCATATTTGAATATCGTGAGCCTATTATGTATATTAAATTAAACAATTAAGGTCTCCGAAAATCCTACACTAATTACCCTAGACAATAAATAAATGGTCTGAATGTATAAAGCAGGATTAGTAAACAGATTAGTAATTGTAAATTCTTGGAGTCTAAGGAAATATTACAATTTTGAATGTGTTAATAAAGTATAGAAAAAGACAATTAAGTTGGCGCGAGGAGGGGTAAGTTCGTGCAGGATTAGAAGTAGTGGGGAGATTTGTATTTGGTTTTACATCAAATGTCAGATCATTCTAACCTCTGAGCGTGTATCACTTTATGATTCCCTAGCAAAGACATTTCCGTCAAACGTCAACGACAAATGTATTCTGACAATTACTTGAGTAGTGGGGGTGGACGTTTTTAAAAACGGGTTCTGCGCACCCGCTCCTCGCGCCAACTTAATTGGCGCTTGCTATACGTTATATAATGGTTTACACTTTAAAATGCACGTTGAATATTTGTAAAGTTTGAAATGCTATTCTTTAATTCTATTATACTAAATTTAGGTAAACCTGCAGAATCAAGTACCCATCCATCAAGTACCCATAGCAAACTTACTGCAACGTATTGGTTATGATTGGTATGATTGGTTATGCTCATCCGTAAATGTCAGTTGAAATGGGTACTTGATTCTGCAGGTTTACCCTAAATTTACTTATATCTAAAATATAAATATACAATTTCACAGATTTCGTTTTATGACGAAACAAATATTTTAAAATACAAATAATTTAACAGTCATACCTTTACATATCCAAATTAAACAAATACTGTATAAACCAAAATAAACAAATATAAACAAGTCAATTACATGGAAGCGTACACTTATACTAAACAGCGATAACATAAATTGTGTGTAAGGTCACATTTTAATAGATATTGCGAAACCAAAAAACCCCTGAAAAAATACACCTGTGATAAAACAAAATATATACGAGGTGTTGATAAACAAAGGAAGCAGAAACAAACATCGAATAATAATGACGTAAAAGAAATCATCGAAGAAAGTATCGACTTACGAAGACAATACCATTTTAATCACCATTGAAACAAAAAAGCGGTTATTTATTTCAATTTAACAAATTATGTGCCAAGGAATCTCGCTAAAAGGTTGAATTAAAAGATAAAGAATGAGCAGAGTTGAAAAAACTGAAATCCACTAAAACATATTCATTTTAAAATTCTAACATGATAATATAATAGTAAAAGCATTTTATTAAAATAATCTAACAATCGACTAAGTTAAAAGACAAAAATAAATAATAATGTTAAAGCTGCCGGCTCTAGCTTTCTAGAAATTTAAATATATACGAGGAAGCATTTTTAAGGTCGCAGAATGAAGGGGTGGGATGGGAGTGGGAGAGCTCTTTCATGTCGTAACGTGTTTAGTGTCTCGTTATCAGTATAAATATGTTTTTTCAAAATTCTTTATGATCATCTTGGCATGACTAAGGTCAGCGTAAAATGAGTTCCAAGATACTCACGCTGCCGCAAAAACTACAGCGCGTGAAATGTGCAGTTTTGGACTTCAATAATGAAGATAGGATCAATCGAAATTTCATACGAAACTTGGATTCATCATTATGAACCTGACTCCAAACAAGGCTCCATACAGTGACATAAAAACGGCACACCACCAGCCAAGAAGTGTAAGGTATTACAGTCGGCCGGAAAACTCTTGGCGACGTTTATTTGGGACTCAGAAAGAATCCTGTTAATAGATTACAAAGAAAAGGCGTTTCCATAAGCCCAGACCTCGCTCAAAGCGATTTATACCTGTTCCCAAAAATGAAAAACAAACTGCGTGGGAAGAAATTTACGATCGACGAAGAAGTAATGGACGTACTTTTCAGACAAAGATAATACATTTTTTTATGAAGACATACACAAGCTAATTGAAAGATCAAGAAATTGTATTAAAGTTGCAGGTGAATATATTGAAAAAGAAAAACAATTTAGTATTTTAATTTCTGCATATAAATGCTGTTTTGTATTTCATTCAGAAAAAAATACAAATTAACTCTATCTGTCTTGTTAACAAGCAGTAATACTCAAACAACCTGTGTGCAAGTCTGCTTCTAATACAACAATTCTCAACCATTAAACGTAAGATCAATGTTTGCCTTTTCAGAATTTGCATTGTCATTAATGACCTTTTAAACTTGTTAGGTCTTAGTGCAGGGATGCACAGATTTATAGGGAACAGGGGCTATACTTATTAACACAAATATTTTTATTTTTAAATAGTATGAATCAGAATAATTGAAACATACATGAGTAGATAAACCCCACCAGTTTTGTATAATACAAAGGTATTTTTAATAATATAAAATAATATTAAAAACCTGGTGTGAAGAACACAAATACAGGTTCACTATTAACATTTTTTTTTTGTGAACGTGTCCGAAAATATCTCTCCCCAGAGACGTAGATACGTATTTCACCTTTCTACAGGCTCATCGGTACGCCCCTGCTGGAGAAAGAATATTTCCAGACCCATTCACAAAAAAGAACCACATCACCACATCACAGAAATTATCCAGGCCGGGCGTAGAAGTAAATTCAGCGCTGCCTGTTGTCAGACAACCGAAGTACCTCGCCCCGTCCACATAACCAATGTGAAGTAACGACGCCTTTCCAAAGGTGACACAGTCATCCCTCTAGAAACTGCATTTTGTTTGTGTCTTCACTCATACTACGGACTAACCGCATGTGTAATGTATCAGAATAATTGAAACATACATGAGTAGGTAAACCCCACCAGTTTTGTATAATACAAAGGTATTTTTAATAATATAAAATATTATTAAAAACCTGGTGTGAAGAACACAAATACAGGTTCACTATTAATTTTTTTTTTTTGTGAATGTGTCCGGAAATATCTCTCCCCAGGGACGTAGATACGTATTTCACCTTTCTGCAGGCTCATCGGTACGCCCCTGCTGGAGAAAGAATATTTCCAGACACATTCACCAAAAAGAACAACATCACCACTGTAATGTGGGCCGTTTGTGCGGCCACATCGTTGTGCAGGTTCGAGGCAGAGCGGAGAATTAAATGATACACATTCGAAGTTCGATTTACATACTATAATTAATCAACGCTTGTAAAATGAATAACAATACTATTTACAAGATATACACATTATACTTAGTTCAACTAAGACAGGGTAGAACGTGTTTATTAAGATGTACCCACAGTTCGTACCACTGACTGGTTGTTACTATCCCTATGACTTAAACTATCGCCTATATATATATCAGAGAAAGATCCTTGTCTTACTTACAAGTTGTTTCTAGAACAAATGTACAACCCTGATGCATAGTCTTGTGTATGCAACAAATACGGAGTAAGGTCGTGTTTGGATAACACGTTAATGTTTTGTATTACAGGCGAGGCTGTCGCCTTGCCAAAGTGTTACGCATACACATGACCGTATATCGAGTTATTACACCACATCACATAAATTATCCAGACCGGGCGTAGAAGTAAATTCAGCGCTGCCTGTTGTTCTTCACACCAGGTTTTTAATAATATTTTATATTATTAAATATACCTTTGTAAAATAGTATGAATTACTACAAATGATAAAAATAAAAGAAAATTCAAAAATGTATGTTGTAATTATGTATTCCTAATGTAATCTAATAATTACAATGTAATATTTCATGTTTTATTATTTTGATGCATGATATTGCATTGACCTAACAATTTTGTTTATGTTTGGCTCCAAATTACTTGTCGCCGCACGTAAAATTGCTTCCAGATTTTCATTTGCCAGACGATTTCGATTTTTTGTTTTGTTAAGTTTCATCACTGAAAACGTTTGCTCACAAATATACGTCGATCCAAATAAGCTTGCGCATTTCAATGCATTTATTCGCAACTCTTTATAAGCGGTTTTGTCAACGCAACGGTAAAAGTTGAGTAAATTACCTTCATTAAACTTGTTTCGTAAATTATCATCATTTTGCATGTCTATC
This sequence comes from Melolontha melolontha, assembly GCA_935421215.2. Classification (NCBI taxonomy): domain Eukaryota; kingdom Metazoa; phylum Arthropoda; class Insecta; order Coleoptera; family Scarabaeidae; genus Melolontha; species Melolontha melolontha. The sequence continues at coordinate 61,256,102 of OW285241.1, read as the reverse complement.
AATTCCAGCTGTATTGATTCCGGGATATTTTCGGGTGAAATGTTGAAAGGATTGCTGAAAATATCTAATAGAGGTTTAACTTTTTTGAAGTCTAGAAAACGATCATGGAAAGCTTGTATTAAAATATCAATTTTTTCAACATAAGCGAAATTGACATCAGTTTTATTGAATTTCTCCATAATTTTTTTGTAGTTCGGAAAATGGCTGTAATTGGCCGAATTGATTTGTGTCCTGAAAAGACTCAATTTGCATTTCAAGGACGAAACATGAGAGTGTAACTGCGAAATCAATTGATCTTTGCCTTGGAGTCGCGTATTTAAGGCATTCAAGTGATTTGTGATGTCTACAAGAAACGCTAAGTCACACAGCCAATCTGGGTTGTCGAGTTCGGAGACGTCCTTTTTCTTTTCCGCCAGAAATATTTTGATTTCTTCAATCAAGTTAAGAAACCGCTCTAGTGACAACCCACGACTTAGACACCTTACTTCAGTGTAAAACAGGAGATCACCATATTCGCTTTCAATATCCTCGCGAAATTGTGTGAATTGTCGGTGATTGAAACCTCGTGATTTTATAAAGTTTACAGTAGGTACTACAACTTTCATCACATTTTCAAATCCCAATAATTTTGATGTATAATGCAATGAAACTAAACTGCATTAATTCCTTGGTATCTATGTTTTTAGTTTGTAAATACTCTTTTAACATAGTTATTATCCCAGATTTACTTCCAACCATTAAAGGTGCTCCGTCAGTCGTAATTTCAGATAATTTCGTTAAATCCAAATCCATTATAGAACATTTTTTCAGAAGAGCTTAGAGCATGTCACTCCCCTTGGTTTGACTTATCAAAGAACTCATACCAATCAATTCTTCACTCACTTCAAAATTTTGCGTTAAAAATATTAAGAGTTGAGCAGTGGAACTTGTATCTTTAGATTCGTCGAGTGCTATAGAAAAATACTCAAAACTTTTCGATTTCGTAGCTAATTGCTCTTCTATATTAGCTGCTAATGTGATAAGTCTTCTCTGAACAGTCATCCGATTTAGTTGAATTTTTTCAAACCTCTTTACATCTTTCGGACACATTTTTTTTGCGGCGATATCTAAACACTGCTTAACAAACTCACCATGTTTAAAAGGCCGACAAGTTTTCGCTATTATTCGAGATATTTCAAAGCTAACTTCAGTAGGGGTTTCAGCATCTTGAATTGGTTTTGTAAACATAGCTTGCTGCCTATTAGTTAGTTCCCTTTGTAAAGTGGAAATTTTTTGCGTTCGATTTTCGCCGGTTAATTTGGTAAAAGTATGATGCTGGGTTTCAAAATGCCTTTTCACATTATATTCCTTTGGAATAGAAACACTACTCTTGCATATTAAACAGACACTTTTGTTATGCGATGAAATAAAAAAGTATTTTTCGGTCCAAATATCTTGAAACTGTCGATTTTCATCTTCAACCTTACGACTACGTTTTTTACTGGGGCCTGGTTTATCCATATCAAAATTGATATTATATTGTTACGTAGGTAGATGCCAAGTTCGAACGACGAAATATTTATTCTTCACAGATTACAATTCAAACAATTTAACGTTCGCTTGTCCGTAGTTGAAACTTAACTGCCCCGATAGCGGGCGATACGTTGTATTTATACGAGTTACCTAACATCGAGAACCTACCACATTGTTCGGGGATATTACCGAAGTGTTTCGCGAATCTTCGAGTAATCTAGTTGGCTCGACAGATTTCTAGTCTCGTAACAATATGCTTGGAACGACGAGGAGCATACCTACCTGTCCTACGTAGTAAACCTGAACAAGAAAGTAGTAGGTACTCTTAAATATACATATCTTACTAACAATTACAAAAGTTAGAACAAAATAAAAAGTTAAGAAATATTGATTTGAATGGATTTTTACCTACTTTTGTAGTTTTTCCAACAATTTTTAAAATTCGTAACGCAAGTGATTTTCAGATTTTTATGGAAACTAAAAGACTGCAAGACTCTGCAAAACTTGCAGATTGGATATAATTGGTTTATACAGAGTGTTAGGGAATGCTTTAGCCAAAATTTACAGATCGATTAATTTATAAAATGCAAGCAAAAAAGTTATATGCCATTTTTGTGAAATATATAGCGGTTTGGAGAAAAGGCATAGTTAAATTTGTTACTAATAAAGACAAGACACAAACAATAAAACTACTTATAGGCAACCACGTTTATTTTTTACAGATGCCTATGACATCTGTGACATTTTAAGCACTGTCAATATGACGTTTAGTTAATAAAAAAATAAAAATAAAAACAACTCAAACTTCATAAAATTAAAGGAAATGTTTAAAATGTCCATCATTTGCTTCAAGACAAGCTTCAGCACGCTTGGTTAATGACTGACTTACTCGAGCTAGTTCATTTTACTTATTTCTTATAAATTCTGCAGCCGCCAAAACGCGATTTTCAAGATCTTCCACATTTTCTACAGGAGCCTTGTATACCAGTGATTTCATGTAGCCCCAAAGATAGTAATCACAGCTGTTAAGATCAGGTGATCGAGGTGGTCATGTGGTCCACCTCGTTCACCATAAATTTCATTTAAAAAGTTTCTAATCTACAGAGTAAAATATGCAGGGGCTCCATCATGCATGAACCACATTATTCTACGTAATTGTAAAGGTAATTCTTCTAGTAATCCTGGTAATACTTCTTGTAAAAAATGTAAATACCTCTCTCCATTTAAATAATTTGGTAAAACATATGGGCCTATAAGTCGGGTGGCAATGATTCCAGCCCACACATTGATAGAAAATCGACGTTTAATATTTTGTTCAATTATTGCATGAGGGCCCACCTTTAAAACATTTCTCCAAAATTTATACTGCTCGAAATGTTTCTGATGAATCCACCTTACGCAAATATTATATTTCTAGTGCTACACGAAAGCAGCAGAACGCATTAGAAACCATCTTTCAAATCAGTACTTATGGATAAGTGCCGACGAAACTGTCGATACATTAGAACGCTGTATGGTAAATGTAGCTGGTGTACTACATCCAACTATTTCATATAACGCATATGTAATAGAAACAAAAGTTATAAATATAGTTGATGCTGAAACAGTAACTAAAACCATTTACGAGAATATGCACTAGCTGGAAGTTACTAGATTTTCGGGAGAGAATTTCGATAGTTTACAAAATTTCGTTACATATTTAAATGACGTATTTCTGAGTGCAAGGAACTAATACAAATTCCAAATTTAAAAAATCAGTTGTACTTTCTTCAGGAACACTTTGGAAATTTCCAAAACTAATCACTTATTTTGAAAATCAAAATCTCAAATGAAATTGTGAATTAACCAGATCAGATGTGGCTATTAATCATTTGAAAAATATTCGAAGTGACTTCGGATGTGGCCTTCGGCAAAAGTTAGACGCAGTTTTCAATAGAAATCCAGATTTAATAACATTGCGGCAATTGGGTGTGGGGACAATGCCTCAAAATCTAACTGCTAAATACGCTGAAATAAAAGAATATTTCCAGTATGCACCTATAACCAGTAGCAATGTAGAAAGGACGTTTTCTATCTACGAGGATGTATTTCATTCAAAGAGAACAAATTTTACAGAAGAGAACCTTGAGAAAGTATTGCTAGTTAATATTAATACTCCTTTACTCAACTTGAACTAGAAAATGAACAAATAAAAATGTATTTCGTATTTTATAGCTCACCACCCGTTTGTTTTCCAATTAGATATGTAAAATTAAAAACTATTTAAAAATATAAATTTTCGATAGCACGCCCGTGGGCGATGAGTCATCGACGTCTTATGTCCGGTCCCTAATGATTTTATAATATTAAATAATTGTTTACATTAATAATTGCAATCAAAAGTAAATTAATAAAAGTAAGGCTTACTGTTGTTATTCCTTTGGGTGGGAGGAGGGTCGCGAAATATTAATTTTATTTACATTTTCTATTTGGGAGGTCGCGGAACTAAGAAGGTTGAAAATCACTGTTATAGACTAAGAGGAACAAATCAAATATACCATGGATATGCAACCTAACTGGTCTCCGGTTTTCTGTGAATGCAGTGGAAGCTTTGAAACATATCTTGGAGTTTCATGTTTATTTAGTAATGGAAATATTCTCCTATAATATATTTTTTCATCACATGTCACAAATTGGTCTAGAAAAGTATGAAGATGCCGTAGTGTCGGGGGTTTGTTTTACCTTTAATCTGTCTGCAAATTGTCGGTCAAAATTGCAGGTCTAATCTTCATTCAATTCATCCTCATCAGGGAACTTCTCGAAAGAATATTCTACAATTCGTTCGCGCTTTTTAGTAGGCTCACTAATCTCACTATAAACTCTGTTACGGATTCCAAATTTAATCAAATAAATGCTAATCCCACACAGTACAAAAATCAAATTACTTACTCATTTACCACAAATATCACAAAATATTGCGCATTATTTCTGCGCGAAAGAAAAACATCTACATTTTAAATAATTATTACAAACAATTTACTATCATACCTTTACTTTATGAATTGAACAAATGCTGTAGAAACCAAAACAAACAAATATGTTACGTACAGAAAGCTGTTGATAATGCGGTTTTCGCAATCGTTTAAGTCAATTACATCGTAGTATGCACTTATACTAAATAAATTGTGTGTAAGGTCACAGCTTAATAGATATTCCGAAACAGAAAAACTCAAAAACAAGACAATAAAAAATTACACCTATGATCAAACGAAATATATACGAGGTGAAGGAAAATAAAGAAACATCGAAGAAAAATGGTGCTAAAAAAATCATCGAAGAGAGTATCGACTTACGAAGCACAATTTTAATCACCAGTGAAATATAAAAGTGGGATATTTATTTCAATTTAAGAAATTATATGTCAAGTAATCTTGCTAAAAGGTTGAAATAAAAAATAAAGGAGCAGAATTAAAAATAGCCGAAATATAATTTGAAAAAATGTTCATTTTAGAATCCTATTGTGGTAACATGTAATATTACAATCGTTTTATTCAAATAACCTAACAATCGGCTAAGGCAAGAGGCAAAAATAAACAATAATGTTAGAGCAGTCGGCTCTAGCTAACTAGAAATTTAAATACGAGGTGCTACTCAAAAATTCCCCGAATATGAAAAACACAATAAATTGTTCTTATAGTTTATTCACTACCGTCACCTTCAAACTACTCTCCTTCCGCATAAATTCACCGATCCCAGCGGCTTGTCCATGACTGGAAGCAGTACTGGAAGTCTTCGTGTGTTAACATGTTCAACACTGCCCACGATTCGGTCTCGATGTCCTCAATCGTCTCAAAACGGCGCCCATTAAGCTTCATTTTCAACTTCGGAAACAGGAAAAAGTCACAAGGGGCAGATCTGGGGAATAGGAAGGGTGGGGTAGTATTACTGCTGCCTTCGTCGAGAAAAGAAACTTACGCACAACAAGCGACGTGTGAGTTGGTGCATTGTCATGGTGTAGGATCCACGAATTGATGCGCCACTTGGCACACCACATGTGTCGAATGTTTTCTCTTAGTCGCCGAAGAACATCGCAATAAGATCGTCTATTACTGTTTCACCTGATGGGAGAAATTCTTTGTGCACGATGCCATAAGCGATAAAGGAACAAATCAATATCGACTTGACGTTGCTTCGAACTTTCCGTGCTTTCTTCGGTGGTGGTGACGATAGCGTCTTCCACCACAATGACTGCTGCTTTGGTTCGGGCTCATACCCGTACACCTATGATTCGTCGCTAGTAATGATTTTTGATGGAGGTGTTCGGCTCGTGGAACCAAATATTTGCAATGACCCCGATTTCTTGCGGTGATGCTTCAACCCCGGTTACGAGAATCACGACCCAATGTTTGCTTTACCGGTCACAGTGCATAGGTTGTAAGGCTGTATACGCATTACTTTTTAAATCTTCGGTGACTGTTTGTTAAATGAATAAATGTACAAATATATATATATATATATATATATATATATATATATATATATATATATATTGTTACGCATACAAATGCACTTTCCCGCACATGACCCATATTAGTGCAAGTTTCCTCTATTATTTCTCTTAAAACCCTCGTAGCTAAAACTTATAAACTAATTTCTACTAATGTTATTTAATTTGCTTTAAACTCCATATATCGAACAGTTTGGACCTTTCTTCTACAATTTTGACAACCCTTTACATTCATTCAAATCATCCTGGAAGCCTATGTTTTATAGCACGCGACCATCTTTTAAATACCCTTGTCCGGAATGCTCGCAAGATTTTCACTGTTAACTCGCTAAAAGTCATACCGTATTTCAAACTGATTTTGTAGGAATTTTTGCTAAGAAATTTAGATCATCTAACGCATCTTCTTTTGTTAATTACGGCCCTTTTATAATTATTTCTAGTTTAATTTTAATTCCACCGCTTATTGCGCCATCTCCTTTTCGTTGCTCGCCCTCTGCGACAGGAATCTCACTTACCGACTCCTTTTAGAACTTATCGTCTCTGGACTTTAAATTGTTTAACGTTTTTAGATTTATTTGTCACATTTTGCGAATTGAAATCTTTCTCGAGTTTTCGAGAACTAAATTCTCTTTCTTCTTGAACTTCCGAAATTACGATGACGTGTTTCCGGCATCTTCATCAATATCGTTACGGCCGCCATTAAGACTTATTCTTCATAAGCGCTGAGTCGTGTTGTGGCACGTTTTCATTGGAAACTAGATTTCTGCGGTAAAGTTATGGTTATCTTCTTAATATTATTACTATATCACATTTTGAACTTTCAGGATTCTTTTAAACGTTTATAATAACGAGGATTTCTCTGATTTTCGGAGAATTTATTGGATTTCTTTTGTGAGGCGATAGGCGTCCTTCCGGAAATTTTAACCTGAGAATTTTGGGGCTTAATTTTGGCTGTTCGAATTACACCGACGCAGATCTGGAACTCCCTTAAGCCGTCCGCATCCTGAGTATTTTGGGGCACATAAAATTTGTGAGTCCCGTTTGGAATAGGAGAAAGGACGCGGTTCATCCATATTGGTTTCCCAAAATGGCGTCGCTGTGAGGACTGCTGGGAAAAATTGAAGTATTATTTTGCAATTGTGAGCGGTAATAATATTTGGAAGGGACGATTTCTGTTTGTGAAACCCAGATAAAGTAGGTGTTGCCTTAATTACTTGTTGTCCTAATTTAAAGTAGATCAATTAAATTTCGAATAGCGTTTAGTTAATTTCTAAATTTAAAATTTAAATCAAGCTGATACTCTCTTTATAAGACACTCACTTTGAGTGATAGTATAACCTGATAATTCAGATCATTTAGAAGGGTTCTTTACCCTATTTCATGTTTGTTTTCTGTGTCAATCGAGTCTGTTTCTATATTTAACCCGTTGATGATTTTAAATATCCCAGGGTACTGGAATAGAAACCTAACATTAGCACCAGAAGACCGACAGCTTCACTGTCTGTCACCTGCTTAGTTTTAGTGTCTTAATCGAGGGCAGATCCTTCAGATCGGACCTTTATTAGTTTGTTTCGATACCTTATAATCATAGTTCTATCTGTAATCTTACTTTACATGTTTGTTATATACTGTACAGAATTCAAATTACGTATACGGAATTGGTATTCTAGATATATACTTTTGTTAATTAATTTCTTCGAACATTTAAATATATCTGAATTTTGCACACCTGTTATACAGGGGGCACTCCAAAAGTTTCTCTCTGGGTGATTTGATTTTCAAGTTCGGTAATTTTACTTACTTTTGTTATATTTGTAAACAAGGCATAACCTTGGTTACTGTTATAAGGAACCTACCGTATTTCTTGAGATTTTGGCAATACTAGAATCTTTCGCATTACGTCTTTTGAGACTTCTTTTTTTACTCGTTCGAAGAATCAATTTATCATTAACCTGGAGGGATAATTTAGGGATAACCCCTCTCACCTCTCGATATACTTATACGGGGGGGAGAATTTTAGTTTTCGGACTTTATGCAATTTACTCATAATTCATTTTGCTTCTTTATTGAATCATTGAACAGGGCTTTACCTTTATTTTTAAAACGTAATGTGTCTTGAGTTGCGACTGTGTCTGGCAACTTTTATTTGTAAGTGTTGAATTCGCCGTTTGTTTTATTGTTAATTCTATCGCTAGTGTATACAATAAATTTGTAGCTTTGTTGATTGTGTTTCAATCTCCATCCTTCCCACTAGTTTTGAGTTTAACAAGGTTTCTTGCTCCGCAACGATTGATAAGGGGCTGACCCTCTGGTGTTTAGTTGGAGCTACCAGGTCCCGCCTGCTCCCGTTATAGCGTTATCTCTGCAGGTCGATAATAACGGTGGCGTCCATATTCTTCCATCTCGCGGCCTTGAATCCGCGACGTTCTCCGAAACAAGAGAGTTAGCCGGCAGAGACCTTCCTGGGGACATAACATCATCAGGTAGGTTCAGACCAGAGAGGATCAGCGAACGATCACTCCTTATCATCTCGCCACACTAATAATTTTACGCCGCGTTGGTGGCAAGTTTTTGGCGCCCTGTGTGGAGGCCATTTTTCTTTTTTTTAAATCTTTAGAAACTTTGCTTGCTCATACTTGTGGGAGGGGCTTTTGTTTACTGTGAGACTTTCAAACAGCTTAGGGTTGTGTAAGGACCATTTGAGGTTTTCGGTCTGGCAAGTTTCCGTACTTTACACGTTTCGTTCGACTTGGACCATCTTCGGTTTACTTCTTTTTTAATTTCAGCTATTTTCTTTTCCTTTAGGGACATTTGGACAGATCACGCTGTGGTGAAGGGTTTGTTTTAGATTTATTGAATTCGTTTAGAATTTTGAGGTTTCGATATTTTTGTGAATAGATTTTCGCTTTGTGTGTCTGAACATTTGTTGTGATGGAGGGTAAGATCGAAATCAACAGGTTAGAGCGAGATGAGTTAGTTTACGAATTAGGGTTCGAGGAGCAAACGAAAATGTTCCTGTCAAGACGATGCGTGCGACTCTTAGGAGTTTGTTACAGTTAGAGAGTGGGGGTATTCCAATGGCTAAACCGGCTAACCCTTACACTATCGAAGAGGACACTCGCGAAGTCAAGAGGAAGATCGCCGAGATCAATGATCTTTTAGATCAATTTGTCGAAATAGAAACTAGCTTAAGGTATCGGAAAATTAACACAAAAATCATTCATGCTTTTTCGCGAATAAGGCGAGCAAAGCCAGTGACACCCGAAGCTGAGGAGGAAGTAGCAGGTATTCTTGTTGAGTTGGTAACCCTTCAGACATCTCTTAAGTCTAAGGCGCGGAAGGCTAGGAAGTCAGCTTTGGCAGGTACCGTTCCTGCTGACATGTCGTTTGTGTTCGCGTCCACTAGTGTTGCACAAGGTCCTACTGTTTCTGATAGCGAAATTTCTGATTCCGAAGAATCTGTGGGAGAACCGATTCTGTCACCTGTTCGTGCGACTGCGTCACATGCGGTGAGTTCAGCAGCTGTCTCTGCGTCAACTCCGTCATGTAAGGTTGTTCCGGTGTCTAGGTGGAGCTTCTCCAAATTCGATGGAGAGAATTCGCGTCAATCCTTGAGTGCATTTCTCGAAACCATAGAAGACAAATGCATAGCAAACAATCTCGCTAAGGAACAGCTAATTAGATCCGCTACAGAGTTGTTTTCAGGAAAGGCTTTGGTTTGGTGGCGTTCCACTCGCCATAAGGTAACGACTTGGGTCGATTTTGTACGAGAACTTCGTCTTCAATTTCAACCTCCCAACTATAACGACAAATTGTTTCAGGAAATAAAGAGGCGAACTCAAGGGCCGAATGAGACGATAGGCATGTACGTGGCGGTAATGAATGGTATGTTTGGGCGTTTGACTGTGCCGGTTGCCGAGGGACTTAAATTGGACGTTCTGTTGCAAAACATTGCTCCGTTTTATCAGAGTCAATTAGGGCTTACAGAAATTAAATCCGTAGAACAGCTTTTAGAATTGTGCAGAAAACTAGAAGCATGTAAGATCTCTATAGAAGCTTATGCTCCTCCACCTCGTAATAAAACTTCTTTGCAAGAGCCTGATTTGGCGTACACACACACATCATCTGGTGTTGCGACGATATCTGTACCTTTATCCAGCAATAGTCCGAAATGTTGGAATTGTAATGTTCCAGGTCATTTGGTTAGAGAATGTCCTAATCCTCGCAATTCGCGATCTTGTTATAATTGTGGTGCTCGGGGTCATATCGCAAATTCTTGTCCTCGAAGTCGTCCTTCTAGGAAACGACAGCAGCAAACGTCGTTGAGATTGTGTCCGTATCCTACTTCCGTTTTACATCGTAACAGTGATTTCCGTGAGCCGATTAACGCTCAAGCTCAAGTTTGTTCTATGAAGGCCATGTCTAATACTTCTGACAAATGGTATAATCGACTCTTACTACATGTTAGGGAATCTCCTGAAAGATATTCAGCGTTCCAGATTTTTGATGGTAAACTTTTTAAGTTTGTACGCCCTTGGCGTGGTAGTTTTGGTACCGTAAGCGATTCTTGGAGGGAGTTGGTCCCTAAAGATCGTCGTTCCGATTTATTAAAGGCATATCATAAACCATCTACTGTTGGACATCTGAATATCTCGAACACTTTAGGACGCATATCTCAGACATATTATTGGCCCAAAATGTCAGCTGATGTTATTCGCTATGTTAATCGCTGTCACACTTGTTTGAATACGAAACTCGAGCAACGCAAACCTATTAGTCGTATGGTAGATCACTCTCGTGAAGTTAAGTCTGTGGAAGAACCTCGTATCGATAACATTGATTCCCAACCGAAATCTAAATCTCGATGTGACATGAGACATCGAGCAGTAGAGTTCTTGCCGAATCAGATAGTCTGGCGTAGGAACTTCGTTCGTCCTTATAGAATACATCGTCGTTTGTCTACCGACACCTATGAATTGAAAACTTGCGAAGGCGAACTTCTGCCTGGAACTTGGAATAGCGCACACCTAAAAGCGCAACCTGGAGTTGTTTAGTATTTTTGTGGCCTGTTTGGGGGCTGGACGAATACTCAAACTGGTGTAATCCACCATGTCGTAAAAGGCGACAGAAAGGAGTCATGCTCAGCTCTGATCGTTACTTCTTGAATCATTTTGTGGCCTGTTTGAGGGCTGGACGAATACTCAAACTGGTGTAATCCACCATGTCGTAAAAGGCGACTAAACGGAGTCTCTGTCTGTTTGTTCATACCTTCTGTAACATGTTGTATATTTCAGGTTGAAGTTAGCTCTCAATAAATTATCGTACTGTATACCGTTTTGGACTTGACTTATTTACCGTGACATTCATTTGTCTGTTCTGGAACGATTATTCGTGTTGACAAGTTTACGTATCGCAGATCCTTTAATTTTGGTATGTTTTGTTTCTAGATGTTGTGCTAGATCTTTGTTGTACTAATTTTGAGATAAGTTTGTTATATCAAGTTTGGATCGGACTGCGTTTGGTTGTTGATACATTTATCGATTCTTGATTCTGACAATTTTGGTTTAATATGGTGTCTTTTAAATTCTATGATAGCTTATGCTTTCGAGTTGACTCTGTAAACAATCTTGTAGATTGTTATACTAAATAATATGAGTATGGACGTTATAAGGTTTAGAACTGTTGATAGTGTTGATCTTTTGCTGTTGTTGCATCTCTATTTAGAGGATTTGGAGATCACACTTATACACAGATCTTACCAGCTTGAATTGTTCTTGACGTATAGAGTTTTATTGTACCGTGTAGGTTTTCCTCGAGTGAGGGTTTTGTAAACTCTTATACGTACTGGACGTTTGATATTGACTTTTGGATTTTATACATTCCAATTTTATATACCGATTTTGACTGTTGTTTAATTTTCTTATAGAAATCTTCACTTTAGGTTAATATTAGGCATATGGGTTGTTATTTTACCTGCATATTTGCTGTTTACCGTTTCTCCTTGACCTTTGTGAATGATTCTTTAAGATAATAGTATGTGGACTCTTGGATACATCTTGATGTTTTCTTATATTTACCGATTTTGACTCTTTCGCTTTAAGAAGCGGGATGGACGTCAATAAATTCCGTCGTCCATTCCCGGTAGCTTCTTATAGGGCTGAGACCGACACCCCTCGTTTGTAATCGCGATTTTTCTTTTATCGGTCATGGACGTGTCTTTGTTTGTTTACTTTTTTCTGTTTATTGGTCCTCAACCGTATCAGTGTGGTGGTAGGCCGCCGCTGCACTTTAAACTTTTGTTGTATCGTATCCACTTATTTTGTTTGGCCAGATTAAGTTCCTTTTGTTGTTGTCTCTATCGCATGGCGTAACGTTTGTAAGATTGTTGGAACTCGTAAGTACACAGTGTCACAGTTACTCATTTCCTACCTTTTAGATTCTTACCTATTTTTCCTTATCCATTTGCATCCTATAACGTTAGTAATATACCTTTTTAGTTAATCCTGTTTTTTTGAGCTGCTACTGCTTCACGGTAGTTAGTCTCTTTAGAGCTGTCGGAAGTTGTTCCCTAGTTTTGGTTGTGACGCAACGATTTTCGTGACTTGTGTTCATAGCGCAGCTTTCTATCTTCTTTCGCCGCTAGGAGTAATGATCCCCTCCTAGTCTGTGCTTTTTTCGGTGCTATATGCAGCTTTTCCTTCCCCTTTCTTGTTCTCTTCGTGGCGCTTGAACACTCGGCATGATATCGGCTGTTGCACATTCTGATGCTGGGGTGACGACCGTTCAGTACTGTTTGTTTTGTGTTTTCGTTATTTGTAATCCTCGTACCGACCGAATGTCGAAGGGCCTCTGTGGTGGTTTAGGCCGAGCTAACTGTAGACATGGTGTGTTGGATTGGTTTTTGTGGTACTAATGAGTTTCTGCCGTCGAACAATCTGTGCGTCGATAGTTTTGCTCGACCTTGTGTCATTTTCGCCTTTTGCGTTTCGCTTTTCTTCTTTCTTGTTTTGATAGTTTTGTCTGACGTTGTGTCAATTTCGCCTTCTGCGTATTACTTTGCTCCTATCTAGTTTTGAAAGTTTTGCCTGACGTTGTGTCGTTTTCGCCAACTTCGTTTAGTTTCGCTCCTATCTAGTGAAAGATAGTTTTGTTTGACTTTGAGTCGATTTCGCCTTCTGCGTCTCGTTTTGCATCTATCTTCTTTTAGATAGTTTTGTTTAAAGTGTATTTCAGGTTCATGTTCTTAGGTCACTCCTTAGTGCTACCTTTTGTTTTGACTTGTGTTGTTGGTCAGATTGTTTAACTCTGCCTATGTTATTAGATGGTTTTACCGCAATTCTCTGTATTGTTTTTTTAGTTTCTTGCGTTTTGCGTTTGTGGCTTTAGGTCACTATAGTTTCAGTATTTAGTTTTATTTGCGTTTTCTTCGATTCTTATCAAATATTTTGCTAGATACCGTCGTTTATGGACACCGCACTGCCGAACTTTTGTTCAGCTGTTTATTTTAATTTGGGCTCACGTATTCACTTTTCTGGATTACCTTAGGGTACTTACCTTCTACATTTGGAGAAATTTACAAGTAAATTTCTGCTGTGAAAGGGGGGAATTTGTTACGCATACAAATGCACTTTCCCGCACATGACCCATATTAGTGCAAGTTTCCTCTATTATTTCTCTTAAAACCCTCGTAGCTAAAACTTATAAACTAATTTCTACTAATGTTATTTAATTTGCTTTAAACTCCATATATCGAACAGTTTGGACCTTTCTTCTACAATTTTGACAACCCTTTACATTCATTCAAATCATCCCGGAAGCCTATGTTTTATAGCACGCGACCATCTTTTAAATACCCTTGTCCGGAATGCTCGCAAGATTTTCACTGTTAACTCGCTAAAAGTCATACCGTATTTCAAACTGATTTTGTAGGAATTTTTGCTAAGAAATTTAGATCATCTAACGCATCTTCTTTTGTTAATTACGGCCCTTTTATAATTATTTCTAGTTTAATTTTAATTCCACCGCTTATTGCGCCATCTCCTTTTCGTTGCTCGCCCTCTGCGACAGGAATCTCACTTACCGACTCCTTTTAGAACTTATCGTCTCTGGACTTTAAATTGTTTAACGTTTTTAGATTTATTTGTCACATTTTGCGAATTGAAATCTTTCTCGAGTTTTCGAGAACTAAATTCTCTTTCTTCTTGAACTTCCGAAATTACGATGACGTGTTTCCGGCATCTTCATCAATATCGTTACGGCCGCCATTAAGACTTATTCTTCATAAGCGCTGAGTCGTGTTGTGGCACGTTTTCATTGTAAACTAGATTTCTGCGGTAAAGTTATGGTTATCTTCTTAATATTATTACTATATCACATTTTGAACTTTCAGGATTCTTTTAAACGTTTATAATAACGAGGATTTCTCTGATTTTCGGAGAATTTATTGGATTTCTTTTGTGAGGCGATAGGCGTCCTTCCGGAAATTTTAACCTGAGAATTTTGGGGCTTAATTTTGGCTGTTCGAATTACACCGACGCAGATCTGGAACTCCCTTAAGCCGTCCGCATCCTGAGTATTTTGGGGCACATAAAATTTGTGAGTCCCGTTTGGAATAGGAGAAAGGACGCGGTTCATCCATATTGGTTTCCCAAAATGGCGTCGCTGTGAGGACTGCTGGGAAAAATTGAAGTATTATTTTGCAATTGTGAGCGGTAATAATATTTGGAAGGGACGATTTCTGTTTGTGAAACCCAGATAAAGTAGGTGTTGCCTTAATTACTTGTTGTCCTAATTTAAAGTAGATCAATTAAATTTCGAATAGCGTTTAGTTAATTTCTAAATTTAAAATTTAAATCAAGCTGATACTCTCTTTATAAGACACTCACTTTGAGTGATAGTATAACCTGATAATTCAGATCATTTAGAAGGGTTCTTTACCCTATTTCATGTTTGTTTTCTGTGTCAATCGAGTCTGTTTCTATATTTAACCCGTTGATGATTTTAAATATCCCAGGGTACTGGAATAGAAACCTAACATTAGCACCAGAAGACCGACAGCTTCACTGTCTGTCACCTGCTTAGTTTTAGTGTCTTAATCGAGGGCAGATCCTTCAGATCGGACCTTTATTAGTTTGTTTCGATACCTTATAATCATAGTTCTATCTGTAATCTTACTTTACATGTTTGTTATATACTGTACAGAATTCAAATTACGTATACGGAATTGGTATTCTAGATATATACTTTTGTTAATTAATTTCTTCGAACATTTAAATATATCTGAATTTTGCACACCTGTTATACAGGGGGCACTCCAAAAGTTTCTCTCTGGGTGATTTGATTTTCAAGTTCGGTAATTTTACTTACTTTTGTTATATTTGTAAACAAGGCATAACCTTGGTTACTGTTATAAGGAACCTACCGTATTTCTTGAGATTTTGGCAATACTAGAATCTTTCGCATTACGTCTTTTGAGACTTCTTTTTTTACTCGTTCGAAGAATCAATTTATCATTAACCTGGAGGGATAATTTAGGGATAACCCCTCTCACCTCTCGATATACTTATACGGGGGGAGAATTTTAGTTTTCGGACTTTATGCAATTTACTCATAATTCATTTTGCTTCTTTATTGAATCATTGAACAGGGCTTCACCTTTATTTTTAAAACGTAATGTGTCTTGAGTTGCGACTGTGTCTGGCAACTTTTATTTGTAAGTGTTGAATTCGCCGTTTGTTTTATTGTTAATTCTATCGCTAGTGTATACAATAAATTTGTAGCTTTGTTGATTGTGTTTCAATCTCCATCCTTCCCACTAGTTTTGAGTTTAACAAGGTTTCTTGCTCCGCAACGAGTGATAAGGGGCTGACCCTCTGGTGTTTAGTTGGAGCTACCAGGTCCCGCCTGCTCCCGTTATAGCGTTATCTCTGCAGGTGGATAATAACGGTGGCGTCCATATTCTTCCATCTCGCGGCCTTGAATCCGCGACGTTCTCCGAAACAAGAGAGTTAGCCGGCAGAGACCTTCCTGGGGACATAACATCATCAGGTAGGTTCAGACCAGAGAGGATCAGCGAACGATCACTCCTTATCATCTCGCCACACTAATAATTTTACGCCGCGTTGGTGGCAATATATATGTATTTATTACACTATACAGAGTGGTTGGTTTTTCATTGTACACTAAATATTTTCGTCGAGAGTATCACATTTTAAAGAAATCCAAACGTATCTGACACTATTTTTGCCATCTCTCCGATCTTGTGAAACAGAGTGCTATATCACTTGAAAAACAAAATGAAATTTATTTTTTTAAATTGAACATCCTATATATTATTAGATATTTAGCTAGGTTATTCAATTCTGAATACAGCATATATATATTTTTTTCTTCGTTGAGCAATGAATAACGCCATTATAACAAAAATAAGAAAAAGAAAAAGTTTGCTTTGTAAATATGAACGAGTAAAAAAAAAATATTATTTAAATGTCAGTTCGAATACCAGTTGATGAGGTGACACAGTTTAGCATTTTATGGACGGATGAAGTAAATTTTCATAGGAATAGTGTGTTTAATGAACAGAATAATCACTTTTGGAATTATGTGAAACCTCGTAGAATCCAACAAAGTCGATGTCTCCAATACGGTTTTCTACAAATATCTGGAAAGATATGATAGGGGATCAGCGATTGGGACCCTATTTTTATAACGGCACACTTAATCAAAACCGATATTTAAACTTTCTTGAAATTGAATTTCAAGAATATTTAGACCATCTTGCCTAAAGCTATCCGGAGACAAATGTGGTTCCAACATGATGGCACACCACCGCCTAACGCGCAATTAGTATCAAATTTTCTACAATTAGAATTTTAAAATAGACGGATTGAGAATAATGGGACACATTTATAGCCGCCGAGATCGCCTGACCTTTCAATGTTAGATTTTTTTCTGGGGATTTATCAAAAGTATGGTCTATTGCATTTTATCGAAACAAAAATGGTAGACATTTTGAACAATTTCTTCAATAGTATTTTTGCTTTATCGTGTTGTTTTTCTATTGTTCTTTAACCAGTACATATATCCTACTGATGTGTTTCTTTTTGTTGTTATTATTCATTGCCCAACGAGAAAAAAATATATACTGTATTTAGAATTGAATAAGCTAGCTAAATCACGTATATTAAACATACAGTAGGGACAGCTGCCGTCGGTACCTTTGATGTTCGTAGTGCAGAATTTATAATCAAAATGGTGGACGAATTGGCGGTCCTTCCTATTTATAATACCAGATGTCGCTATCTAAAAGTGGAAATTATCATATTTTTGATTTATACATAACGGGTGTTCAGAAACATTCGAAGTCAAGTGGGCTCTGAACAAAAAATCGTATATCTTTACTTAAGTATCTGATTTGTTATAATTATTAAATGTCAACTGTTGTCTGTCAAAAATTGTCAGAATCTAATATCTAAGATACTAATTTATATTTTTTAATTTTGAAAATGGTATTTACGTACACAAAGCATTCATGGTTGAAGCATATTTTCGAAATGGTCAAAAGATCGATGGCCAGTGGAAGTATTCAATTCAAGCTTGTTTGGAAAATTTCGAGATGAATTTCCCAACCTTGCTTTTGATTATAATACTTTTCAGTGTACACTAATCAGAATTGTTCCAGTTTTTCGACAAACTGGTAGTGTGGGACGCCAAGAGGGTGGTGGGCGACCAAAAGTCCGGACAGAAGAAGTGATTGGGAATGTTAGAGAAATAATGACTGATGCCCCTAAAACTTCAGTAAGAACTCTTGCTCAACAAACCGGGTTGTCAGTTTGTTCTTGCCATAAAGTTTTAAAAGAAGATTTACAGTTATTCCCATATCGTATAACTTGTTTGCAAGAAATCCTCGATATTGATTATCCGCGACGAGTAGTATTTTGCGACGATGGCCAATTAAGAAATGGGCCAAAGACGATGAAATAAAGAAACAATTATATGTTTTGTTTAGTAAGACGAAGTACGAAGCCGTTAAAATTAAGAAAATGAAGTTACATTGGATGTATATGTAGTATAATACACATACACATATCAGTAGAATATTCTGGAAAGAAAAGAAAGAAAGAGTATAAGGTATTTATGAAAATTTTCTAAATAGAAAAGACAGAGACGGAAACCCCATCTGTTTATACTTGGCATCTGAGCGCAAAAAACGTAAGTTGTTTTATACACATATGTTACCGTATTCGAGAAAACTGTTCATAGCGCATGTCTAAATTTTATGTGCATCATTTTAAGACATTTTAAATAAAATTTAAATTTAAATCAATAACTAAGTTCGTGTATAAATATAAAGAATTCAAATAAATTTTACCTCAAAGTAGCCCTTGGAAATTATGATTATGTCTTAGCTTGTTACTAATTTTAATAGGAATTTTGTTGGTTATGAGATGAGATATTTGATTGAAATGACAAATGTCAAAATAATAAAACGAACATTTTTAAGTGAATGAAATATGTTTATTTCCAACAAACAAGCAAAATTTTATAAAAATTGTTCAAAGTGTCCACCACCTTGTTCGAAACATTTCTCACATCTTCTTCTAATGGAGGAAAAAGTGTTTTGTAGTATCGCATTGTCAATTCCATTAATTCTTTCAGCAATTCTGATTTGAAGGCCTGCAAGATCAGGTATCTGTACTTGATAAATTGAGTTCTTTAAGAATGGCCATTAAAAGAAATCACATGGGGTAATGTCACAAGATCTTGGTGGCAATTCATGTTCAGTGTTTAAACTTATCAACCGATTTTGAAAAAATTGCTGCAGAATATTAATTGTTTCACCTGCTGTGTGTGCTCTAGCTCCGTCTTGTTGAAAGTAACCCTGTGTTATTTCTTCGTCGTCAAGCTGTTCGATAAATGGCATAATAATTTCTTGTCGATACCTTTCTCCTGTTAAGGTTCCGTTAAAAAAAATAGGGCCAATAATTCTCCTTCGACTAATCGCACACCATACACCAATTTTCTGCGGATGAAGTGCGGTTTCAACAAAAAAATTATGTGTTTCTCATTAGTCCACATCCTCATATTTTGTGAGTTCACATATCCATTCAGATAAAACCATGACTCATCAGAAAAAAAGGTTTTGTCAAGAAGGTCATTATCAAAATTATTTAAGAACCACTGACTAAACGTTATTCTGGGATAGTCGATTTCCTTGATTTCTTGATAACAGGTCATGTGATATGGAAATAAATGTAAGTCCTTTTTCAAAATTGTATGACATGTGCCAATTGACACACCCACTTGTTGTGATAATGCTCGTACGGAAGTTCTTGGTGCATTATTTATAATTTCTCTTACATTATTAACTAGCTCTTCTGTACGCTTTTTCTCCCGACCTGCGCCTTCTTTCTGTTTAACACTCCCTGTTTCTCTGAAAGCCATAAGGGAATGTGTCACTGTGTGCCGAAAACTGTCATAATCAAAGATGACGTTAGGGAACTCATTTTTAAATTCTTCTAAACAATCTTGAAGAGAATACTGCCATTGTCCGTCAATCTTACGTCCGTTTCGAAAATAAGATTCTAGCATGAATGATTTGTGTTGTATAGTAAAAACCATGTTAAATCAATTTTAAATTACAAAACAATTTTTGTCAACTATGCATTTGTCTAAATGACAACTAATGCAAATTTAAATTATTAATAATCATACGTTTTTAAAGGAATGGCCTACTAGAGGCAAAGCTCATTTGAACGCTTTTTATATTCAAAACAATATAGCGTGATCCTTATTATAATATAGGTAAAAACTATTAAATTAGAGTTATATTTTGTGACTATTATTATTAAATTTAGTGGAGATAGTAATGCTTGTGACATGAAATTTACTTTAAAAAAGCAAAAACAGTATTAAACGAGAGTGATTATAATTAATAAATTATAGTGGACATTTAATTATAAATAATATTAGTTAGCGTTTAGTTATAATTTACGAAATGATAAAATTAAGAGATATTATTCGTGTTTTAAATAATATAAACACTACTAAAACTGATGCAATTAGGGTTTTTCATAAATTAATATTTGAAAATAATGGTGATCGATGTAATCGAAAGAGACTTAGAGACTTTGACGGTTTTGACTTTGAAATAGACTCTGATGAGTATGATACAAAATTAGACTTTATATTTAAAAACTTTTCATTAGGTGATTTAATCGTTATTTGCAATATTTTGTGTATTGATTACGAAGGTACTGAAAAGGAACTTGCTAGTCGTATTTGTAGTTGTTTGATAAATTTAGACCAACTAAAAGATGACATGATTGATTCTGAGGACGAACAAGGAGAAAACTTGGACGAAAACGGTGATACAGCAAAGAATAATTGCAACGATGTGAATAATGAAGACGATCAACCTCAATTATGTAGAACTGATAATGCAGAATATAATTTTCAGAATGTGCAATCAAATTATCAAAGAAGTCATTTGAGTTGCAGACGTTCACCACACACGGACTCAACTGTGTTACCAAACAATCCAACTTTAAGTTTTCGAGATGTTGAGGACACTGTTCGTAAATTTAATGGAACTGACGATTACCCTATTCGGAAATAGATAGTGGATATTGAAGAAACTGCAGAATTGATGGGATGGACTGATCTGCATAAATTTATTTATGCTAAGAAATTACTTATTGGTTTGGCTAGACTTTTTGTTGAGGGCGAACGAAATTTAAAAACATAGAATCATTTGAAAATTGCTTTATGCGAATAGTTTGGCGAGCATATGAATAGTGCTCAGCTACATCGAATGCTTAGCGAAAGAAAGATGCAAAAGCATGAAACAACCCAAGAATACTTTTTACGCATGAAAGAATTGGCTAACAGAGGTCAAGTTGAAGAAAATGCGGTAATCCAGTATATAGTTGATGGAATCAGTGATGACATTAATAATAAAATGGTGCTATATAATACCAAAGATTTGCAAGATTTAAAAGAAAAACTTAGAGTTTACAGTACAGTTAGAGACAAAAGACAACAACAACAAGAATCAAGATCTAGTTCAACACGGATTGTCAATAAAGCATATCAGAATCCACCAAACAATGTCAGAAGCAAAATACGATGTTACAATTGTGGTACTGTTGGGCATAAATCTGGAAACTGTCCCTCTAAAGGTAACGGACTTAAATGTTTTAAATGCAATGAGCTTGGTCATCGTTCATTTGAGTGTCCCAAGAGACAGAGTAATGGTTCTTGGAGGACAAGCGAATGTGAAGCTGCACGAAGACCTGTGAATATTATAAATCAGACTGTGCCATATTTGAAAAGAGTATTCATTGAGAGTTACGAGGTATCAGCAATGATTGATACAGGCAGTCAAGTTAATTTAATAAGAGAATGCCTCTATAAGCGCATTAATGGACCGAAATTAGAAAAATCAAGCATTACGCTTAATGGCTTTGGCCACGGCCAGGTTTTATCTTTTGGTTTCATAGATTCCACTGTGAGGATTGAAAATGATGAATTCTTTACCAAATTCCATGTCGTACCCGACAACGTCATGAATTTCGACATGATCATTGGCAAGGATATGTTGTCTCAAGGACGATTGATTATTAACAGCGAAGATGTCACTATAATAAAGAAATCTCAAGACGTTCATTCCGAAATAATGTCGATACAAGTGTTAACGATCTTTCCTTGAACATAGGCTCAACTGCTACGAAAGCGCAGAGAGAGCAAGTCGAAGATATGGTATCTAATTATAATCTAGAAAAGACGAAGACGACAGATGTGATGATGAAGGTAGCTACTACCGATGATTTACCAATTTATCAGACGCCAAGACGACTACCATTCGTAGAAAGAGATATAGTAGAGGAGCAAATTACAGAGTGGTTGCAACCTGGTATCGTAGAACCTTGTTCTTCCGATTATTCAAGCCAAGTTGTGGTTGTTCAAAAAAAGGATGATACGCCAAGAGTATGTATAGATTAATTAACAAGAAAATCGTGAAGGATCGATATCCCCTTCCACTAATAGAAGACTTTGATTACGATATAGTGCACAGACCAGGAACTGCTATGCGTCATGTTGATTCTCTCAGCAGATATCCAGTTTTGATTATCCAAATAGAAGATGGTATGAACGTGAGAATATACAGAGCTCAAGATGATGATGAAGAAATATCTACAATTAAGCAATTATTAAAAGTGACTCCCGAATATGAGAATTATTTTCTGAGAGATAATATATTGTATAAACTTGAACAAGGAAAAGAATTGCTCGTAGTACCAAGAAGCATGCAAACGGAAATAATAAAGATGACACACGAGAGGAACCATTTTGGAAAACATAAGATGGAAGATATATTAAAACAAGACTTTTATATTCCCAAACTGTCATCAAAAGTTGAAAAGTGTATTTCCAATTGTATAAGATGTCTATTAACAAACAAAAAGAGAGGAAAGCAAGAAGGATTCCTTAATCCCATTGCAAAACAGAGCATTCCTTTACATACTTATCATATCGACCATTTGGGACCACTAGAGTCGACTAATAAAAATTATAAGCACATTCTAGCCATTATCGATAGTTTTACAAAATTTGTGTGGTTGTATCCTGTAAAATCAACTACAAGCAGCGAAGTTATTACTAAATCGAGAATGCAAGAGAAAAACTTTGCAAACCCAGCCAACATTATATCTGATAGAGGCACTGCTTTTACTAGTGAAGAATTTAAAAAATATTGTGACGACGAAGGAATAATACACCATGCTGTAACAACTGGCTTGCCTAGAGCCAATGGACAGGTAGAGAGAATAAACTCCACCATAACGTCTATCTTGACGAAATTGTCTGTTAACGACCCAACTAAGTGGTATCGTTACGTCGATAATGTTCAGCGAGTCATTAATTCAAAGAAGTACGGGTTTTACGCCGTTTGAAATATTAATTGGTGTCAAGATGAGGAATAACGAAGATACACGCATTATGCAAATGTTACAAGAAGAAATTGAAATCCTGTTTGATGAGGAAAGAAATAAGCTGAGAGAGGAAGCCAAACGACAAATTTTACAAGTGCAAGACGAAAATCGTAAGAATTATAACCGTCGAAGACGACCACCAAGAAAATATAATATCAATGATATTGTTGCTATTAAGCGAACTCAACAAGGACCGGGTCTAAAACTAAAACTTAAATATTTTGGATCTTATAAAATAACGCGAGTGAAACCGAAAAACACTTATGGTGTTACAAAAGCGGGCACGTGCGAAGGACCGACAGTAACTACAACATGTGCGGAATTGCGGAAAAACTGTGGGCGAGTGCGGAGAGTGACTAGTGTGCGTGATCCGAGACGGACTCACCTACAGGATGGCCGAATGTGGGAATACAAACATCCCCCACCACCCCTAGACATAGAGCGACAACATTGCATTAAGAAGGGCAGTAATGACGATGCATTAGAGAAGTAAAGACGATCTGATAGAGTTAAGACGTACAGCTGTAAAGACGTATTCAATTTAAATTAGTTATTATTAAAAGTTATGTACACTTGTTTGCTTTACCTACATCAAATGAACCCACAGACGCCACCACAATAATATAAATAAAAAGAAAACAATATTAATATGAAACACTAGATTTATTCAACATTTACGCTATCTTTAGAATTAGAATTACTTTCATTGATTATAAATGGTAATATGTCTTGCCTTTCGAAACCCACTTCCCTATCCCACCATTTTTGAATTTCCTTTTCACAACGGTTAAAGCTGTTACTTGGGTTACTTGGTTTAATGCCTCTCTCCATAATCTTACACATTCTTCTTCTTTCCTACCATATTTCCCTATGATATTTTTGTAATGTTTTTATTATACCTTTATATATGAGTTCTGTGGTGTTAAATATACAATGATAGGGTGGAAGTCGAAGAACCACATGCCCATATTTTTCTGCTAATTCATCAACTTCAAATATAGTTGGTGGTTTATACCTTTACGTAACGATATAATTGAAATTATTGAATATAATAATTAAATATTGTGATGACTCATCCAACGATATGTCACGCATCACACCTCTCGCACCTTCGCGATAGATATAGAAAACTCGACGGCCGATATATAAGCCGTCGGGGAAGGGATTTATTCATTCGATACCAAATCATCGCCGAGTGAACTTACATAAATATAAATACATAAATGTGCTTATTGTTAGTAATTAATTTTTAAATTGTTATTAGTTTTTATTATTAATATGTGTCTAAAATTACAGTTAGTTTTATTTAAGAACCCGAATAGACAAATACTTTACAGTGATGTCAGATGTGGAAGGTGAAGTTAATTAATAAATAACGGACTAAGTAGACATTCCGTTTAAATAAATATACAGTGCGAAAAGACGTTTATTTTAAATATCGTGATGGCGAATAGAGTGAAACTCACGGAATTAAAAGTGACTGATTTATAACGAGAATTAGAGGAAAGGGATGAGGATACAACCGGCAAAAAGGCAATTCTCCAGCAACGGCTTCGAAATGTGTTGATCCAAGAAGGCGAGGATCCAGAGAATTATGTCTTTCAAGTTCCAGGTGGAGATGCTGACGTGAATTCGTTGTTGATGAAAATGGAACAACGGCTGATAGACAATTCGCAAACCTTGGAACAGCGTCTAATTGATTCACAAACTTAAACGCAACAAATGGAGCAAAAGAATCTGGACTGTGTGAAAACTCTGGAACAACGTCTAATAAATTCGCAAGCCCAGATGGAACAAATAAACCTAGAAACCGCTAGAATCCTCGATAAAAATTACTAGAAAATTCTAGAAGCTTAGAAAAAAATCTGAAACAAGTGGAGAAAGTTTTAGAACAGCGACTAGCGGAAAAATCAGAAGCGTTAAAGGAAGAGGTTTTCATAGCTGTAGAGGAGAAAATTGGAGAACATTCTAGACTTTTAGAGGCAATAATGACTCAGATAAAATTTCCTGTTACCATGAGTAATTCTGATCCCAAGCAGGTAAACGAAGAAGCTATACCGCGGCCCATCGAAATAAAAGAAAAACCTGTGACTATCTCGAAGACCAGCATCAAGCCACCAACCTTTGATGGAAAGACGTCACGGGCGACTTACCTGACGCAATTTGAAGCAGCCACAGAAGCAAACGCATGGTCTTCGGTCGAGAAGGCGACTGCTTTAATCATAGCATTGAGGGGTGATGTTAGTGATATTTTGCAGACATTGCCTCCTGAGGAACGTAAAGATTATTCTCAACTCATTAACCGGTTGGAGATAAGATATGGCCATGCACATTTGGAGCAAGTATCCCATACCCAACTGAAGAATTAATCACAGAAGAAAGGCGAGAATCTTCAAGAATTTGAGGCAGATGTTGCTCGTCTGGTACGACTGGCATATCCGATGGCGCCAGATAATTTCGTGGAACACCTAGCTGTCCATACGTTCATAGATAGTCTACGGGATATTGATACGCAGCAAGCATTAAGGTTGGCACGATCGAAAACCTTCATCGATGCATCAAGCCTCTCGAAACCATGCTCGTGTCTGCACTGTTGACAAACAAAAAAATGAGTTCGTGGAGCAGGTTAGTAGAGTCCTAAATCAGATCAGACCAAACAAAAGAGTATTGCGATGTTGGAATTGTGGAGAGATTGGTCACATTCGAAGTAAATGTGGTAAGGTGGCCAAGAAAGCATCGGCTGAGCAGCTGGAAAACTAAAGCGGGTCGATGAGCGGGGGCAATCATCGATCCAGCATCAGGAAGCCCCAACGAAGCTTGGCCAAGTTGCATCCTTGCAACATCAAACCAACGGCCTATATGTGGACGCTATTATGGAAGGAAGGATCTATACTTGCTTGCTAGATACTGGATCGACGAAAACGATCGTGTGACCCGATTTGATTTCCAGGAATAAAAAATTACTTTCTAGCAAATGGAGACTTAGGACAGCTACTGGAGAAGCAGCTTCTGTGGCAGGAGAAGTAGATGTCAATTTTATCATAGGACCAACATCGATCCGACATCGTGTTCTCGTAGCCGACATAGAAGAAGAAATAATCTTGGGATTAGACATCATGAACACCTACGGTTTCCAGTTAAACCTGAAAGAAAGCACTTTAAAAATAAATAATGAAGAATTGTTTCTTCATGGGAAAGATTGTGGGAATATACAAGTAATTACAGCAGAGAATGTTGTTCTGGATGCAAGAAGTGAGACATTTTTGACGGCGTGTACGGGAAGGTGATTATCTGAACGGAAATGTTACAACGTTGGAACCAAAGGCAGATGATGACGAGGTAGGATGAGGAATAGTAGTTTCCAAAATGCTGGTTAAGACTCAGAAGACTGTACCAATAAGGGTAATGAATGTGAACTATTACCCTGTTTCATTGAAGAAGGGTACTATTCTGGGGTGGTTTTCGCCAGTGTCGGCCGTCGTTCATCATGTAGAGGAGAAGAAAAATGGATTCGTGGAGGTTCCTGAGAAATTGCCCGAGATAATCGACTCAGCCTGTCAAGGATTGAGCAAGAAAGAACAATGCCAAGTTAAGGATCTAATCAAACATTATGAAGACGTCTTTGAAACTGAAAGTGGTACGAAAGGAAGAACCAATATCGTGATGCACAAAATAAATACTGGCGATGCAAGCTCAATACGACAAGGACCAAGAAGGTTACCACTGGTAAAACGTGAGGAAGCCAAGCAGAATATACAAGATATAGAAGGCCAAGGAGTAATTGAACGTTCGAATAGTCTATGGGCTTCACCAGTGGTCCTTGTAAGGAAAAAGGACGGATCTACCAGATTTTGCGTGGACTATCCTCGTCTGAATAGTGTGACCAAGAAGGACAGTTATCCTCTCCCAAGAATAGAGGATACACTAGACACCCTGGCAGGAGCTAAATGGTTCTCCACTCTCGACCTGAAGAGCGGCTATTTGCAAGTGGGAATAGACCACAATGACAAATAGAAGACTGCTTTCAGTTTAGGCACAGGACTCTGGCAGTTTACAGTCATACCATTTGGACTATGTAACGCCCCAGCTACTTTTGAGCGACTCATGGACACTGTACTGAAGGGACTGTCTTGGAATACCTGCCTGGTATATCTTGATGATAGTAGTAGGAAAGACCTTTGAAGATCACATGGAAAATTTGAGGGTGGTATTCCAGAGGTTGCGAGATGCCAACGTGAGATTAAGTCCAAAGAAATATCACCTTTTCCGCAAAGAGGTAACTTTCCTTGGATATTTAGTTTCCGGAAAAGGAGTTGCTGTGGATCCAAAAAAAGTAAGAGCTGTGGAAAAATGACCTGTACCCAAAGACAAACGTTAACTAAGAAGCTTTTTGGGATTATGCACGTATTATCGACGCTACGTACCTGAATTCTCTAACATTGTGAAGCCACTTACCCGCCTAACAGAAAATCGAGCATTCAACGAATACCAAGCGTCTTTTGAGTTGTTAAAAGGAACTCTCATAAGTGCACCTATTTTAAATTATCCACTGCCATCTGGGAGGTTTGTTCTGGATACAGATGCCAGTGGCGTCGGGAATGGTGCTGTGCTCTCTCAAATCCAAAATGGACAAGAAAAGGTCATTGAATACTTCAGCTACACCCTGTTCAAACCAGAGAGGAACTACTGCTTAACCAGACGAGAACTACTGGCAGTAGTTAAAACCATTGAGCACTTTTACAAGGATCTGTACGGGCCGAAGTTCCTGATCCGCACTGATCATGCCGCTTTGAAGTGGCTCTTACAATTTAAGAATCCCGAGGGTCAAGTAGCTAGATGGATTGAGAGGCTACAGGAGTATGAGTTCGACATTGAACACAGAGCAGGCCTCAAACATCGAAATTCAGATGCTCTTTCCAGAAGGCCCTGTCCATAAGACTGTCGCCATTGGAACCGAATCGAAGACAAATTGGCCAACGCTCTCCGAACCACCGTGATTGATGACCAATGGCAACCTGACAATTTGCGCTCAGATCAAGAAGCTCCGGATCTTGCAGTCTTTAGGGCTTGGAAGAGAAATGGGCAAAGATCGACCTGGCAAGAAAGAATGACTTACATTCACGAGAATTGAAGTCATACTGGGCACAATGGGATTCCTTAACCATGGTAGACGATCTTCTGAGACGTGAGGTTGAAAATCACGATGGAAGCGAGCGGAAGATGCAAATGGTGGTTTCCAAGAAAAGAATATCAGAGGTATTTGCGAGAACTTCACAATGGTGCTTCTGGGGGACACTTTGGGGTCCATAAAATACTGGAAAAGGTGCACTAGAGATTTTACTGGGTTAATTGTTCACGAGATGTGAAAGAATGGTGCCGAAAGTGTGCTAATTGCGCCGGAAGTAATGGTCCCAGTGGCGTCAACGTGCACCCATGCGCCAATACAATGTGGAAAGCCCATTTAAAAGAATGCCATAGATACCGCCGCCCCTTTCCAGAATGCGACAAATGAAATAAATTCATAATAGTGGTCATGGGCTATTTTACCAAATGGGTTTAAGCATATGTTCTACCAAATCAAGAGACTGGAACTGTAACAGATGTGATTGTGAAGGAGTTCGTCAGCCGTTTTTGTGTACCCTTGGAACTTCATTCCGACCAAGGGCGAAATTTCGAGTCCAGTCTACTCGAAATGATGTGTGGACTTTTGGGCATGCGAAAGACGAGAACAACTCCCTTGCATCCACAATCAGATGGGATGGTAGAGCGAATGAACAAGACCATGGTCAGACAATTATCCAAGTGGTCTCCAAACACCAAAGAGATTGGGACGAACATTTACCATTATTCCTAATGGGGTATCGGGCATCTGTTCAAGAGACAACTGGGCAATCACCAGCAAACGTGCTATTCGGAAGGGAACTTCGACTGCCCTGTGACTTGAAGTTTGGGAGCAAGCCTGATGAATATTTTGCTAGAGAAGACTATGTCAGCACTCTCAGATGAAGACTGGATAATATCCATGATCAGGTAAGAAATAATATCCAAAATGCCAGTGACAGAACGAAAGAGACCTATGACATCAACGCCGAGAAGGGTGGTTACCATGAAGGCGATCGAGTTTGGTTATATAATCCACAACGCCGACGGGGCCTTTCTCCAAAGCTTCAAAAGAATTGGGAGGGGCCATACGAGGTGTTGAAGCGGATTAACGATGTAATATACCGGATAAGGCGAACACCTTATACTAAGCCAAGAGTAGTACATTTTAATATTAGCCCCATACTCTGGAGACAATAATGACGAAGCCGCTGACTTTCGCCAATTAGATAGCCACTGCAAGGAATTAAAATTCGAAGATTTTATGGAGGAGCATTCTGGTTCGAGAAAAGCTCGATTTAGGGTGACTATCGAGAAACAGCAAGATTTGTTTACGGTGCCGCGAGACTACGCGCTTGCTCATTGCGTAGCCCGAGATCTGCGAATGGCCAAAGGAATTGCCAGAGAATTTAAAGAGAAATTTGGCAGAATCGAAAAATTAAGGCAGCAGGGACCAGCAATTGGGAAGAGTCTCCAAATAATGAACGAAGAACAGACCATATTTTATTTGGTCACGAAAGAACTGTCAAGCCTGAAGTCAACCTATCGTGCCTTATGGGAGGCCCTGGTCCACTTGCGTGAGCAAATGTTACAAGACATTTTGAAATTAGCAGTTACAAAATTGGGTTGTGGATTGGACCGTCTGGACTGGAGAATTGTAAGAAGCATGTTAGAAGTAATTTTCTAACATACTGGTATGACAATTCTGGCATGCAGTTACCAGCCCGAGTATTCTTACACCCAGGCAAGAGAGGACCATGAACGGTTATTTCGATATGACGTCGCAATGTAACAAAGGCCTTGTCTGTCGATTTCGTCATCGCGTGAGGGAGCCAAAGCATGACATGTTTCGGGGCGAAACTTCGTTTTTAAGAAAGGAGCAATGTGATGAGTCATCAGACGATGTATCGGGCATCGTCTAGAAAAATCTCGACGTGGAAGAAGCTAGCGATCGAACATGCGGGAAGTTTTTCCGGAAATATAAATAGAACTCAAGAGGGATTTATTCATTCATTCCATACCAAATCATCGCCGAGTGAACTTACATAAATATAAATACATAAATGTGCTTATTGTTAGTAATTAGTCTTTAAATTGTTATTCGTTTTTATTATTAATATAGTGTGTGTGTCTAAGTTACCGTTAGCTTTATTTAAGGACCCAGACAGACAAACATTACAATATTAAGAATGGATATCCAAACTAAACACTTTGTTCACTATGGCCCTAGGTAATAAATCAGAGGTCTAATGTATAAAGCAATAAATAAATTTGTAAATATAAAAGATGCCGAGTACTAATAATTAGGTAATAAAACAGCGGTCTGAATTTGAATATACACGTTGAATATTTATAAAATTGGAAATGTTATGTTTGAATTCTTTATCCTAGATTTACTTATATTTAACAATAAAAAATATTTGAAATTTAAATATTACAAAAGGATATTAAATATATCCTCAAGAACTCTAGTACTGAAGTTCGCATCCCTTTCGGCAGTTTCTTTCAGCTGTGCACACATGAACACGGTGCAGTTTTCTTCAATGCTGAGTACCCTTAGCACAAACTTCGCAGCAATTTGGTGCGTGTTGAGTTCGCCGGACAGAATACGCTGACAAACGCCGTACGACATGCCGACAATGTTACAGTGTCATAAATTGTTCTTCTTCGGTTTTGCAGGATAGCGTCAACCACTTTTGCCACATTTTGTAGCGTGTTTTCCATCGATGGACGACCGGAATGCTCATTATCATCGACACACATCCATTTTTAAAACAGTTGTACTACAAGTTTGCGTCTGGCCTAAAATATCCTCACCAAACGCTTGTTTAAGCATTTTCTGAGTTTCCGCTGTCATTTTACCAAGTTTGAAACAAAATTTGACGCACGCTCTTTACTCTTTTACATTCCTTAGACATTATGGTGTCCCAGAATAATTCACAAATAACAAGTCAACAAATATAAACACAAGAACTGTCATCACCTAGCAAAGTACTGTTTGACAGACTGACTTAGTATAGACGTAGCTATATAGTATTTAGTTGCAGTTGCTGAATAGAAAAATAGTTTTTTATTTCGTTAAGACACTCAAACTAACTTTGTGTCTTATTGAGATACTGGTTAAATTATTAATACTCAAACAAACTGTGTGGCGAGTCTCTTTCTGATCCAAAAATTCTCAAGCATTAAACTTAAGATCAATTCTAGGCTTTTTAGCATTTGCTTCCTCAAACTGATATCACATCTGAATCACCGATCTAGTCATATGCTTCAATGGATTGCAATTTGTAGACTTTAATTTTGAGCCCTTTGCTATTTAATATATGCATCAATGATCTCCTAAGCTTGCTAGGTACTGGTGTATTGTTTTGGCTTACGCATGCGATTTAGAGATTTTTGTGGAAATTAAAAGTCTACAATACTGTGTTATGCTTCGAAAAAACTTGCAAATTGAATATGGTTGGTCCGCGGATAACAAAATCATTTTAAATGTTACCAAATGTGTCATCGTTGAATTTACTAAAATTACCAAATGCATATATGTAGTTTTCTTACCATATATGAAGAACAGCCGAAAAATTTCGGAAAAGTTATGACGAAAACGTTTAATACGCAAATAAACGCAAATATACCCAAATAAAATATTGTTTTCGAAATATTTACCATTAAATTCTATTGACTTTTTCATCCACTCAAACTAGTCATTAAAACATTTGCGGTATTCTGAAGTTGGCGTATAAAACATGTGACTTAAATGCAGTGATTACCTCTTCTGGACAGGACAAATGGTGGCCTCGCATTTTTTTTATTGTCGGAAACGTAAAAAATCACTTGGGGCCAAATCAAGATTGCCACAAACTCAATTTCGATGAGCGCGCAACCTTCCAGCGTCAAAAATTTTATAACGGAGCGTTGCGTGGTACGCATCTCAGAAATCGAACTCATAATAAATGATACTGTTATTCAAGGACGGTACACAGGAAAATGAAACTTCTCATGCTAAGACGAGATACTCGAAATTACCGTTTGCAGGTTAGAATTTGTTTCTAGCCCCACTACCCACACAATGACGTTGAAGACCTTATATATCATTTCGCCCACGTAATTTTCTATACTGTAATGACTCATCCGATGACGCGAGGTGCGTCATCCCTCTGGATGTTTTCGCGAGGCCTACGTGAAGGCTCTAGAAAAGTATTCACCGATATAAAAGCCGCGTCGAAGAAGGGATGGACATTCATTGAATCCTACAGTCTCGCGAAGTAAACATAAATATAGTTACATAAATATAAATATAAATGTACTTATATTGTTGTTAATAGTTAGTTTTATATTGTTATACGTTTTAATATTAATATAGTGTGTGTGTCTAAAGTTATTGTTAGTTTTATTTAAGAACCCGAAAAGACAAACTTTACAGTGGTATTCAGGTGTGGACTAATTAATAAATAATAAACTAAGTAGACAATTAAGTGTTAATTAAGTATTCGTTTAAATAAATATACAGTGCGGAAAGACGTTATTTTAAATATCGTGATGGCTAATAGAATGAAACTCACGGAATTGAAAGTGTCCGAGTTAAAACGAGAATTAGAAGAGAGGGATGAGGATACAACTGGCAAAAAGTCGATCCTCCAGCAACGGCTTCGCAATGTGTTGATCCAAGAAGGCGAGGATCCAGAGAATTATGTCTTTCAAGTTCCAGGCGGAGATGCTGACGTGAATTTGCTGTTAATTCAAATGAAGCAAATGGAACAGAATAATCTGGATAGTGCGAAAAATATGGAACAACGATTAATAGATTCACAAACTCAAATGCAACAAATGGAGCAGAAGAACCTGGAAACTTAGCGAAAACTCTAGAACAAATGGAACAGAAGAATCTGGACAGTGTGAAAAGTTTGGAACAACGATTGATAGACAATTCGCAAACTTTGGAACAGCGTCTAATAGGTTCACAAGCACAGATGGAAGAAAGAAACCTAGAAACCGCTAGAATTCTCGAGAAAAATCTGGAAAAGAAATTACTAGAAAATTCTAGAAACTTCGAAAAAAGTCTGGAACAAGTGGAGAAAGTTCTAGAACAGCAATTAGCGGAAAAATCAGAAGCGTTAAAAGAAGAGGTTTTCATAGCTGTCGAAGAGAAAATTGGAGAACATTCTAGGCTTTTAGAGGCAATAATGATTGAAATGAAATTACCCGCTACCACGAGTCATTCTGATCCCAGGCAGGTCAACAAAGAAGTCACACCGCGGCCCATCGAAATAAAAGAAGAACTTGTGGCTATTTCAAAGACCAGAATCAAGCCACCAACCTTTGATGGAAAGACGTCATGGGCAACTTACCTGACGCAATTCGAAGCGGCCGCAGAAGCAAACGCATGGTCTTCTGCCGAGAAGGCGACTGCTTTAGTCATAGCATTGAGGGGTGATGCTAGTGATATTTTGCAGACATTGCCTCCTGAGGAACGTAAAGACTATTCTCAACTCATTAAACGCTTGGAGATGAGATGCCACGCGCATTTGGAGCAAGTATACCATACCCAACTGAAGAATCGATCACAGAAGAAAGGCGAGAATCTTCAGGAATTTGAGGCAGATATTGCTCGTCTAGTTCGACTTGCATATCCGATGGCGCCAGATAATTTCATGGAACACCTAGCGGTCCAGACGTTCATAGATGGTCTCCGGGATATTGATACGCAGCAAGCATTAAGGTTGGCAAGACCGAAAACCTTGATCGATGCTTTGGCGCACGCGCTGGAGTTTGAGACTGCAAAGCAAGCTTCTCGGAACCATGCTCGTGTCTGCACTGTTGACAAGCAGGAAAATGAGGAGTTCATGGAGCAGGTGGTTAGTAGAGTTCTAAACCAGATCAAATCAAATAAAAGAGTACTGCGATGCTGGAATTGTGGAGAGATTAGTCACGTTCGGAGTAAATGTGGTAAGGTGGCCAAGAAAGCATCGTCTGAGCAGCAGGAAAACTAAAGCGGGTCGATGAGCGAGGGCAATCATCGATCCAGCATCAGAAAGCCCCAAAGACGCCTGGCCAAGTCGCATCTCTGCAACATCAAACCAACGGCCTGTATGTGGACGCTGTTATGGAAAGAAAGACCTATGCTTGCTTGCTAGATACTGGATCGACGAAAACCATCGTGCGACCCGATTTAATTCCCAGAAATAAAAAGTTAATTTCTAGCAAATGGAGACTTAGGACAGCAACAGGAGAAGCAGCTTCTGTGGCAGGTGAAGTAGATGTCAACTTTATCATAGGACCAACATCAATCCGACATCGTGTTCTCGTAGCCGACATAGAAGAACAAATAATCTTGGGATTAGACATCATGAACACCTACGGCTTCCAGTTAATAATTCCAATAAATAATGAGGAATTGTTTCTTCATGGGAAAAATTGTGGGAGTGTACAAGTAATTACAGCAGAAAATGTTGTTCTGGGAGCAAGAAGTGAGACATTTTTGACGGCGTGTACGGAAGGTGATTATTTGGACGGAAACGTTGCAATGTTGGAACCAAAGGCTGATGATGACGAGGTGGGTCGAGGAATAGTAGTTGCCAAAATGCTGGTTAAGACTCAGAAGACTGTACCGATAAGGGTAATGAATGTGAACCATTACCCTGTTTCATTGAAGAAGGGTACTATTTTGGGGTGGTGTTCACCAGTGTCGGCCGTCGTTCATCATATAGAGGCGAAGAAGAATGAATTCGTGCAGGTTTCTGAGAAATTGTCCAAGATAATCGACTCCGCCTGTCAAGGATTGAGCAAGAAGGAACAAAGTCAAGTTAAGGACCCAATCAAACATTATGAAGACGTCTTTGAAACTGAAACTGGTACGAAAGGAAGAACCAATATTGTAATGCACAAAATAAATACCGGCGATGCAAGTCCAATTCGACAAGGACCAAGAAGGTTACCACTGGCAAAACGTGAGGAAGCCAAGCAAATTATACAAGATATGGAAGGCCAAGGAGTAATTGAACCATCGAATAGTCCATGGGCTTCACCAGTGGTCCTTGTCAGGAAGAAGGATGGATCTACTAGATTCTGTGTGGACTATCGTCGTTTAAATAGTGTGACTAAAAAGGACAGCTATCCTCTTCCAAGAATAGACGATACGCTAGACACCTTGGCAGGAGCAAAATGGTTCTCCACTCTCGACTTAAAGAGCGGTTATTGGCAAGTGGGAATGGATCCCAATGACAAAGAGAAGACTGCCTTCAGTTTAGGTACAGGTCTCTGGCAATTTACAGTCATGCCATTTGGACTGTGTAACGCCCCAGCTACTTTTGAGCGACTCATGGACACTGTACTGAGGGGACTGTCCTGGAACACCTGCCTGGTATATCTCGATGATGTGATTGTGGTAGGGAAGACCTTTGAAGATCACATGAAAAATTTGGAAGTAGTATTCCAGAGGTTGAGAGATGCCAACCTGAGATTAAGTCCAAAGAAGTGTCACCTTTTCCGCAAGGAGGTAAATTACCTTGGACATGTGGTTTCCAGAAAAGGAGTTGCTGTGGATCCCGAAAAAGTAAAAGCTGTGGAAAAATGGCCGGTACCCAAAGACAAACATCAGCTAAGAAGCTTTTTGGGATTATGCACATATTATCGACGCTACGTTCCTGGATTCTCCAACATTGCAAAACCACTTACTCGCCTAACAGAAAATCGAGCATTCATTTGGAACAACGAATGCCAAGCGGCCTTTGAGTTGTTAAAGGGTACGTTGATCAGTGCACCTGTTTTAAACTATCCACTGCCATCTGGGAGGTTTGTTTTGGATACGGATGCCAGTAACGTCGGGATTGGTGGCGTGCTCTCTCAAATCCAAGATGGACAAGAAAAGGTCATTGGATACTTCAGCAAGACCCTGTCCAAACCGGAGAGGAACTACTGCGTAACCAGGAGAGAACTATTGGCAGTAGTTAAGACCATTGAGCACTTTTACAAGTACCTGTATGGGCAGAAGTTCCTGATCCGCACTGATCATGCCGCCTTAAAGTGGCTCTTGCAATTTAAGAATCCAGAGGGTCAAGTAGCTAGATGGATTGAGAGGCTACAGGAGTATGACTTTGTTATTGAACACAGAGCAGGCCTCAAACATCAAAATGCAGATGCCCTTTCCAGAAGGCCCTGTCCAGAAGACTGTCGATATTGCAACAGAATCGAAGACAAATCGGCCAACGCTCTTCGAACCACCGTTGTTGATGACCAATGGCAGCCTGACAATTTGCGCGCAGATCAAGAAGCTGATCCGGATCTTACAGTCCTCAGGGCTTGGAAAAGAAATGGGCAAAGACCGACCTGGCAAGAAATTGCTCCCCATTCACGAGAATTGAAGTCATACTGGGCACAATGGGATTCCTTAACCATGGATGACGATCTCCTGGGACGTGAGGTCGAAAATCACGATGGAAGTGAGCGCAAGATGCAAATGGTGATTCCCAAGAAAAGAATACCAGAGGTATTGCGAGAACTCCATAATGGTACTTCTGGGGGACACATTTTGGAGTCCATAAAACACTGGAGAAGGTGCGCCAGAGATTTTACTGGGTGAATTGTTCACGAGATGTGAAAGAATGGTGCCGAAAGTGTGCAAATTGCGCCGGAAGCAATGGTCCCCAGAGGCGTCGACGTGCACCCATGCGGCAATACAATGTAGAAAGCCCATTTGAAAGGATCGCCATAGACGCCGCCGGTCCTTTTCCAGAAAGCAGCAAAGGAAATAAATACATAATAGTGGTCATGGATTACTTTACCAAATGGGTTGAAGCATATGCTCTACCAAATCAAGAAGCTGGAACTGTAGCAGACGTGATTGTGAAGGAGTTCGTCAGCCGTTTTGGTGTACCCTTGGAACTTCATTCCGATCAAGGGCGAAATTTTGAGTCCAGTCTATTCGAAAAGATGTGTGGACTTTTGGGCATACGAAAGACGAGAACAACTTCCTTGCATCCACAATCAGATGGGATGGTAGAGCGAATGAACAAGACCATGATCAGACACTTATCCAAAGTGGTCTCCGAACACCAGAGAGATTGGGACGAACATTTACCATTATTTCTAATGGCGTATCGGGCCTCCGTTCTAGAGACAACAGGCCAATCACCAGCAAACGTGCTATTCGGGAGGGAACTCCGATTGCCCTGTGATTTAAAGTTTGGGAGCAAGCCTGGTGAAGATCTTGCCGGAGAAGATTATGTCAGCACGCTCAGACGACGACTAGATAAAATCCATGAACAAGTCAGACATAATATCCAAGATGCTAGTGACAGAATGAAAGAGAGCTATGACATCAACGCCGAGAAGAGTGGTTACCATGAAGGCGATCGGGTTTGGTTATATAATCTACAACGTCGACGGGGCCTATCTCCAAAACTTCAAAAGAATTGGGAGGGGCCATACGAGGTGTTGAAGCGGATCAACGATGTAATATACCGCATCAGGCGAACACCTCACACTAAGCCAAGAGTCGTACAATTTAATCGATTAGCCCCATACTCTGGAGACAATGACGAAACCGTTGACTTGCGCCGATTGGATAGCCAATACCATGAACTAACCTTCGAAGACTTTATGCAAGAGTATTCTGGTTCGAGAAAAGTTCGATTTGGGGTAACCATCGAGAAACAGCAGGATTTGTTCACGGTGCCGCCAGACTACGCGCTTGCTCATTGCGTAGCCCGAGATCTACGAATGGCCAAAGGAATTGCCTGGGAATTTAAAGAGAGATTTGGCAGAATCGAAAAGCTAAGGCAGCAGGGACCAGCAATTGGGAAGAGTCTCCAAATAATAAATGAAGGACAGCCCATATTTTATTTGGTCACGAAAGAACTGTCGAGCCTAATGCCAACCTATCGAGCCTTATGGGAGGCCCTGACCCACTTACGCGAACAAATGTTACAGCAAGACATTCTGAAATTAGCAGTTCCAAAATTGGGTTGTGGATTGGACCGCCTGGACTGGAGAATTGTAAGGAGCATGTTGGAAGTAATCTTCCGACATACTGGTATGGAAATTCTGGTATGCAGTTACCAGCTTGAATATTCCTGTCCATCCAGGCAAGATAAGACCGTGGACTGTTATTTCGATATGACGTCGCAATGTAACAAAGGCCCTACCTGTCGATTTCGTCATCGTTTGAGGAGACCAAAGCATGACATGTTTCGGGACGAAACTTCATTTTTAAGAAGGGGGCAATGTAATGACTCATCCGATGACGCGAGGTGCGTCATCCCTCTGGATGTTTTCGCGAGGCCTACGCGAAGGCTCTAGAAAAGTATTCACCGATATAAAAGCCGCGTCGAAGAAGGGATGGACATTCATTGAATCCTACAGTCTCGCGAAGTAAACATAAATATAGTTACATAAATATAGAATACATAAATGTACTTATTGTTGTTAATAGTTAGTTTTATATTGTTATACGTTTTAATATTAATATAGTGTGTGTGTCTAAAGTTATTGTTGGTTTTATTTAAGAACCCGAAAAGACAAACTTTACAATACGTTTAGGCATTTTACTAAATTTTGATTAATCAAATCTGACTTTTGTAAATTATTTAGCAAAATTTTAAATATATCACATCGAATTAATATTTTTTGTCATACTAGTTCATTATTGTTTTTTTATTGCTTATATGCCAACTACATAATAGTATACTTTATGCCCGTGAAGACATAAAGTGTACTTTATGGCCCGCGGGAGCATAAAGGCACAGAAAAAAACAGTTTTTGATTAACTTATTAATGACCTTTATTAATAAAATTACAAAATATACTTAACATTATTTAGTCGAATTCATATAAAACTGGCGATTCTAGAAGGACCCGGTGATTGCCTTCAGCAAACGTTGATTCATGTTTCATTGTCTAGGTATCCAGTTTCTATAAGGAAAACCAGATCCGAAGGAACATTGAAACCTTGAGCCAGAGGCATCCTTGAAACCTTATTTTTTGAAGATATACTGTCCTCTAAATACCGTTCAGCAACCGACGTACCCTTCCATCCATCATGACGCTTCCACGTGGTCATACTGGCTCCAGCTTCTGTCAGAAGAGTTACCGATGTTCGATGCAGATACTTGTCAGGATCGCTCAGACCCAGATATTTCGTAATGATGGATATTTCGGAATTTTTCCAAATGTGTTTCTTCCAACTGGCTCTACAATGCAGCGACCTTGTCTATAGGTAAGAAAGTCTTTTTTTCTGAACAACCACGTAGCCGTAAAGACATGTAGTCTCTTATCAGCTTCAAACTGTTAATTTCGACTTCGGCGACAATTATAAAACCGCGCTTTCATCGGTTTTTGTATTAATGCAACTTTGTTCATTAAAAACCTCAAAACCTATTTTGACCCCTGCTTCAAATATTCTCTTAACTTGTGGTAATTGGGGATGTTAATATTCTTATTTACCATTAAAGTCTTCTTTACCATTGAATATTCGGTCCATAATGAACTCGGGGAAAATGTTTCAACGAGATCGCCGAAATATCCAAGCAGTACAATTTCATTAATTTTTCCGCTTTTTTTACAATTTCGTCAGGGATTTCAAAAACTTTCCTGCATTCTGACTTTTAAAGTTTGACAGCATTTCCCTAGCAACGGTAGTGTCTACTATGATAAAATGACAAGGTTGTTAAAATCAAATTGAATTTTCGGATTTTTTTTAATATTTATATTGTGGATGCAATAACGAACTAGTATGACATAATATTATATAACAAGTGTTCATTTGAAAAGTCAATCTAGGTTACTTTGAAATTTTGATAGAATAAGACGCAAATATATTAGTATGTGTTTGTTGTTCCGTAAACGTAAATCCAAATGACATTTGATAATGTCAATCACAAATAATGTGTGTTCATTTGAAAAGTCAATCTAGGTTACTTTGAAATTTTGATAGAATAAGACGCATATATATTAGTATGTGTTTGTTGTTCCGTAAACGTAAATCCAAATGACATTTGATAATGTCAATCACAAATATCAGTAAGTGCATAAAATAATCGTGCATGGAAATTAATAACAATCCAGAGAATGTTGCAGGAGAGAACCAGGAGAGAACTATTGGCAGTAGTTAAGACCATTGAGCACTTTTACAAGTACCTGTATGGGCAGAAGTTCCTGATCCGCACTGATCATGCCGCCTTAAAGTGGCTCTTGCAATTTAAGAATCCAGAGGGTCAAGTAGCTAGATGGATTGAGAGGCTACAGGAGTATGACTTTGTTATTGAACACAGAGCAGGCCTCAAACATCAAAATGCAGATGCCCTTTCCAGAAGGCCCTGTCCAGAAGACTGTCGATATTGCAACAGAATCGAAGACAAATCGGCCAACGCTCTTCGAACCACCGTTGTTGATGACCAATGGCAGCCTGACAATTTGCGCGCAGATCAAGAAGCTGATCCGGATCTTACAGTCCTCAGGGCTTGGAAAAGAAATGGGCAAAGACCGACCTGGCAAGAAATTGCTCCCCATTCACGAGAATTGAAGTCATACTGGGCACAATGGGATTCCTTAACCATGGATGACGATCTCCTGGGACGTGAGGTCGAAAATCACGATGGAAGTGAGCGCAAGATGCAAATGGTGATTCCCAAGAAAAGAATACCAGAGGTATTGCGAGAACTCCATAATGGTACTTCTGGGGGACACATTTTGGAGTCCATAAAACACTGGAGAAGGTGCGCCAGAGATTTTACTGGGTGAATTGTTCACGAGATGTGAAAGAATGGTGCCGAAAGTGTGCAAATTGCGCCGGAAGCAATGGTCCCCAGAGGCGTCGACGTGCACCCATGCGGCAATACAATGTAGAAAGCCCATTTGAAAGGATCGCCATAGACGCCGCCGGTCCTTTTCCAGAAAGCAGCAAAGGAAATAAATACATAATAGTGGTCATGGATTACTTTACCAAATGGGTTGAAGCATATGCTCTACCAAATCAAGAAGCTGGAACTGTAGCAGACGTGATTGTGAAGGAGTTCGTCAGCCGTTTTGGTGTACCCTTGGAACTTCATTCCGATCAAGGGCGAAATTTTGAGTCCAGTCTATTCGAAAAGATGTGTGGACTTTTGGGCATACGAAAGACGAGAACAACTTCCTTGCATCCACAATCAGATGGGATGGTAGAGCGAATGAACAAGACCATGATCAGACACTTATCCAAAGTGGTCTCCGAACACCAGAGAGATTGGGACGAACATTTACCATTATTTCTAATGGCGTATCGGGCCTCCGTTCTAGAGACAACAGGCCAATCACCAGCAAACGTGCTATTCGGGAGGGAACTCCGATTGCCCTGTGATTTAAAGTTTGGGAGCAAGCCTGGTGAAGATCTTGCCGGAGAAGATTATGTCAGCACGCTCAGACGACGACTAGATAAAATCCATGAACAAGTCAGACATAATATCCAAGATGCTAGTGACAGAATGAAAGAGAGCTATGACATCAACGCCGAGAAGAGTGGTTACCATGAAGGCGATCGGGTTTGGTTATATAATCTACAACGTCGACGGGGCCTATCTCCAAAACTTCAAAAGAATTGGGAGGGGCCATACGAGGTGTTGAAGCGGATCAACGATGTAATATACCGCATCAGGCGAACACCTCACACTAAGCCAAGAGTCGTACAATTTAATCGATTAGCCCCATACTCTGGAGACAATGACGAAACCGTTGACTTGCGCCGATTGGATAGCCAATACCATGAACTAACCTTCGAAGACTTTATGCAAGAGTATTCTGGTTCGAGAAAAGTTCGATTTGGGGTAACCATCGAGAAACAGCAGGATTTGTTCACGGTGCCGCCAGACTACGCGCTTGCTCATTGCGTAGCCCGAGATCTACGAATGGCCAAAGGAATTGCCTGGGAATTTAAAGAGAGATTTGGCAGAATCGAA
Source organism: Melolontha melolontha (assembly GCA_935421215.2). Classification (NCBI taxonomy): domain Eukaryota; kingdom Metazoa; phylum Arthropoda; class Insecta; order Coleoptera; family Scarabaeidae; genus Melolontha; species Melolontha melolontha. The sequence goes on along the minus strand of OW285241.1, from coordinate 61,214,091 downwards.
AAGCTAAGGCAGCAGGGACCAGCAATTGGGAAGAGTCTCCAAATAATAAATGAAGGACAGCCCATATTTTATTTGGTCACGAAAGAACTGTCGAGCCTAATGCCAACCTATCGAGCCTTATGGGAGGCCCTGACCCACTTACGCGAACAAATGTTACAGCAAGACATTCTGAAATTAGCAGTTCCAAAATTGGGTTGTGGATTGGACCGCCTGGACTGGAGAATTGTAAGGAGCATGTTGGAAGTAATCTTCCGACATACTGGTATGGAAATTCTGGTATGCAGTTACCAGCTTGAATATTCCTGTCCATCCAGGCAAGATAAGACCGTGGACTGTTATTTCGATATGACGTCGCAATGTAACAAAGGCCCTACCTGTCGATTTCGTCATCGTTTGAGGAGACCAAAGCATGACATGTTTCGGGACGAAACTTCATTTTTAAGAAGGGGGCAATGTAATGACTCATCCGATGACGCGAGGTGCGTCATCCCTCTGGATGTTTTCGCGAGGCCTACGTGAAGGCTCTAGAAAAGTATTCACCGATATAAAAGCCGCGTCGAAGAAGGGATGGACATTCATTGAATCCTACAGTCTCGCGAAGTAAACATAAATATAGTTACATAAATATAGAATACATAAATGTACTTATTGTTGTTAATAGTTAGTTTTATATTGTTATACGTTTTAATATTAATATAGTGTGTGTGTCTAAAGTTATTGTTGGTTTTATTTAAGAACCCGAAAAGACAAACTTTACAATACGTTTAGGCATTTTACTAAATTTTGATTAATCAAATCTGACTTTTGTAAATTATTTAGCAAAATTTTAAATATATCACATCGAATTAATATTTTTTGTCATACTAGTTCATTATTGTTTTTTTATTGCTTATATGCCAACTACATAATAGTATACTTTATGCCCGTGAAGACATAAAGTGTACTTTATGGCCCGCGGGAGCATAAAGGCACAGAAAAAAACAGTTTTTGATTAACTTATTAATGACCTTTATTAATAAAATTACAAAATATACTTAACATTATTTAGTCGAATTCATATAAAACTGGCGATTCTAGAAGGACCCGGTGATTGCCTTCAGCAAACGTTGATTCATGTTTCATTGTCTAGGTATCCAGTTTCTATAAGGAAAACCAGATCCGAAGGAACATTGAAACCTTGAGCCAGAGGCATCCTTGAAACCTTATTTTTTGAAGATATACTGTCCTCTAAATACCGTTCAGCAACCGACGTACCCTTCCATCCATCATGACGCTTCCACGTGGTCATACTGGCTCCAGCTTCTGTCAGAAGAGTTACCGATGTTCGATGCAGATACTTGTCAGGATCGCTCAGACCCAGATATTTCGTAATGATGGATATTTCGGAATTTTTCCAAATGTGTTTCTTCCAACTGGCTCTACAATGCAGCGACCTTGTCTATAGGTAAGAAAGTCTTTTTTTCTGAACAACCACGTAGCCGTAAAGACATGTAGTCTCTTATCAGCTTCAAACTGTTAATTTCGACTTCGGCGACAATTATAAAACCGCGCTTTCATCGGTTTTTGTATTAATGCAACTTTGTTCATTAAAAACCTCAAAACCTATTTTGACCCCTGCTTCAAATATTCTCTTAACTTGTGGTAATTGGGGATGTTAATATTCTTATTTACCATTAAAGTCTTCTTTACCATTGAATATTCGGTCCATAATGAACTCGGGGAAAATGTTTCAACGAGATCGCCGAAATATCCAAGCAGTACAATTTCATTAATTTTTCCGCTTTTTTTACAATTTCGTCAGGGATTTCAAAAACTTTCCTGCATTCTGACTTTTAAAGTTTGACAGCATTTCCCTAGCAACGGTAGTGTCTACTATGATAAAATGACAAGGTTGTTAAAATCAAATTGAATTTTCGGATTTTTTTTAATATTTATATTGTGGATGCAATAACGAACTAGTATGACATAATATTATATAACAAGTGTTCATTTGAAAAGTCAATCTAGGTTACTTTGAAATTTTGATAGAATAAGACGCAAATATATTAGTATGTGTTTGTTGTTCCGTAAACGTAAATCCAAATGACATTTGATAATGTCAATCACAAATAATGTGTGTTCATTTGAAAAGTCAATCTAGGTTACTTTGAAATTTTGATAGAATAAGACGCATATATATTAGTATGTGTTTGTTGTTCCGTAAACGTAAATCCAAATGACATTTGATAATGTCAATCACAAATATCAGTAAGTGCATAAAATAATCGTGCATGGAAATTAATAACAATCCAGAGAATGTTGCAGAATATCATCAGAAATTTCGAACGGAGGATTTTAAAGTGCATTGATCTTGAAGGACAACATTTTCAACATTTGTTATAGTTTTCAATAAATACCTATTATTTGTTATTTATTTGTATGTATGAAACTGTCAAAATATACGACTTCGTAGGTTAAGTAGTAAATTTTAATTTACGACATACTTCAAAATGTTCTTAGTAAATCACATGCTACTAAATTGACTTCTCAAATGAACACTTGTTATTTATCAGTTAGTGCATAAAATAATCGTGCGTCGATTCTGGTTTAAATAAATTTTTTTAATTTTTAAAATGGCTTTCACTTTAGAACATAATTTTTTTTTAGTTCAGGCTTATTTTCGAAGTGGTAATAAAATTGATGGTTTATAGGTTTATTCAGTTCAAGATTGCATGGTAGAATTTTAAGTTGAGTTTCCACATTTTGTAATAGATTATATACAATTTAAGAATACTTTGGATAGAAATTTAAAACTTTTTTCTGAAACTGGTAGTCTCTTAAGGGCTAAGGTAAAGCAAACATCTGCCACCGATTTTCGCAGAAATAATTATTGGGGAGTAAAATAATTAAGGGGGGGGGGGCGTTTAAAGTACCTTTAGGAAAGTGATATATCCTAATGAAGTTTACAAAGTTTTAAGAGCAAAGGCACCGCTAAGCTATCAAAAAATCAAATACGTTCAAGATGAGAACTAACCTCGAACGTTACGTTTACATCCAAATACACACATAAATTTTTCTTGGCATTATATAGTATCCTTGATTTATACTAAAGCCATTGGCGTTTATATTTTCTGTATATTAACTTTGATTAGCGTATTTTTTGTAAATAAACGCTATGGAAAATTCCACTGTAAAAAGGACATTTGAGCGTATTCATTTTTTTTGTTGCTCAACGGTGCCTTTTCTCCTAAGACTTTGTAAACTTTATTGGGATAAATTGCTTTCCTAAAGGTCCTCCAAGCGCCCCTTCTTAATTATTTTCCTTCCCAATAATTATTTTTGCGAAAATCGGTGGCAGATGTATGCTTTACCTTAGCCAAAAGATATGCAACTTTATCCATACCGTGTCACAGCAGTACAAGAATTGCTAGAAATTGATTACCCACGTAGACTACAGTTTTGTAATTGGTTTGTAAATATGAACAATAATGGAGAACTTTCGCAAAGAGTCATCTTTACTGATGAAGCATGGTTTTATAAAACGGGATACCTAAATTCACAAAATACAAGAATTTGGAGTCGTGAAAATCCACATGTAATTAATGAAGAATCGCTACATCCAGAGAAAATTGGTGTTTGGGCAGCGATAAGCCAAAGGCGAATCATCGGACCAATATTTTTTTCAGGGAACGTTAATTGCTCAAAGGTACCGTACGGAAATTTTACAACCATTTGTCAATTAGTTGCATGATGATTGATGATGAACTTCAAAATGCATATTTCCAACAAGACGGAACACCTTGTCACTGTACTGCAGAATCTTTGGATTATTTAAGAGAATTTTTTGGATGAGCGTATAATTAGTCGAAATACTGAAATTGCCTGGCCTGCACGTTCATTCGATTTAACACCTTGCGACTTCTTTTTGTGGCCTTATCTAAAAAATAACATATTTCTAACACCTATATTGAATTTGAATTATATGCTACAGGGAATCGAACAGAAATGCATGGAAATTAATAACAATCCAGTAATGTTGCAGAATATCATCAGAAATTTTGAACGGAGGATTTTAAAGTGCATTGATCTTGAAGGACAACATTTTCAACATTTGTTATAGTTTTCAATAAATACCTAATATTTGTTATTTATTTGTATGTATGAAACTGTCAAAATATACGACTTCGTATTTTAAGTAGTAAATTTTAATTTACGAGTACGACATACTTCAAAATGTTCTCAGTAAATCACATGCTACTATAGATTGACTTTTTAAATGAACACTTGTTATTTAAGTCGCAAAGAATGTAAGGACGTATTAACATTCGAGGTAGGCAAATGCCTGCCAAGAATGTTAGTAGTCGATACATTTCGTGTGACATAGTTTTCCTGCTACCTTCAGAAATTAATATATATTTTTTTAAGAAATCGTTTTGGTTGTCACCTGTCAGAATTAATTTTGACTTGAAACCCTTTTCGTAAATCGTGTTGTAAAAATTTTCTAAGTTCAGTTGTACATCATTAAAAATTCATGACGAAAGAATGACGCCTGCTTACTCAGCATTGCAATATAAGACGTTTGTTTTAGATTCAGTGGTAACACTGCCGTTTGAGCTAGGGTCGTAGATAAAAATGTATCATTAATTGTATTGTCAGTTGTCATCGTCGGTCAGATTTAATACCACTTTTTGGACAGATAAAGAATGTGTATAAAAACCGCTTCCACAATTTGAAAGAACTTCAACAAGCGATTAGGCATGAAATTCAAAACATAACACAAGAACAGCTTTGCCATGTATTTGAAAACATGGAACGACGAATAATGTTATGTTTACAAGCAAATGGAGAACATTTTCAATAATTATTATAAATAAACTTATTTTCAACTTATCAGCGTTATTTTCATTTAATAATAGCGTTTTTAATATGTCTTTTAACAAGTCTGTACAATATACCCTCATTGTGCTTTTACTGCTTATCATTATTTAGAACAATATGGTCATGCCATGGTTCCATACTTATTTTCTATTTATCAGCGTGTTTTCATTTATTAATAGCGTTTTTAATATGTCTATTAACAAGTCTGTACAATATAACCTCATTGTGCTTTTACTGCTTGTCATTATTCAGAACAATATGAATATGGTCATGCCATGGCAGTGTTGCCAGGTGAAAATAATTGTTTTCACTAGATGAGAACTTAAAAAATCACTAGATTTCACTAGATTGTTACCACAATTATAAATGAAACCATTACATATGTCTAATTACCGGTAGTACTACGTGACTATAAATGTTTGTAACAAATATTTACTTTGGCAACACTGAAAAATTGGCTAGCCTGGTTATTCGTATATAGGTGCAACTTTGTAGGTTATGTCATTTGTATCATATGAAAGCGTTAAAAATCAGGTGTGCTAACATAAAATTACAGAAGTGTTGCCAACTTAAGTCGAAAATTTACAATCATTTATAGTCTCGTTGTATATATAATGTATAGTTTTAGTTTTCGTTAATAAAGAAAGAAGAGCTATTGCAATAAAAAAAAATGTAAAGCAATAGGTAGGTATGTAAATAATAAAAGAAACACAAGAATTTCTTGATATATATTTATATATAATATATGTATTTATTGGTATAATATTGCATAAAGTCGTACCTATTTTACAGTAACACTGTACAAGCTGTTTTAAACTTAAGTAAAATTTACAATAAAATAAAGGTAATTATAGTAAATTACAAATTAGAGCTTATATAAATTGCATTAAATAATATATTTTTATTCTGATGAATACATATTGTTGTTATGTTTATTTGCTACAGTTACAGGAATTTATTAATCTCTTAGAGTGTAGAATTCCAGTTAAGGTAGTAGCAGATAACAGATTTCTGATTTTACTTTTGTTGAGAGATACTGCACTGAATATTCTTTCTACCGAAGCACTACTGTGAGGTAATGTTAAAACTAAATTGACAAATTTTGCTAGTTCTGGATAAACAGCAGTATTGTCACATCTAATTTGATTACAGATATTTTTCCAAAAATAAATATATGTAATCGGCTGCATCCTCATTGAAGTCACTGTTTTGCAATAATCACCACTCTCTATCCAATGAAAGAAGATCAATATCTTTCCTATGAAAATTTGCTGCTGGACCTAATGAACTTGTAGTTTTAATAAGTTTTGGGTACAAAAATTTAAAGAACTTAAGTGTCTTTACATTTTTTGCATTAAATGGAAAGCGTTTATATAATTGATGAGCAGCTTCAACATAAAAACCTAAGCATGTTAATTGAAAGTTATGTTTATCACCATCTGAAAGAGTATTTTCTTGAAATAATATAGCTGCCTTCGGGCCACAATATACTTCATTTAGTAAAACATAATGTTCTGGGTTTCTATATTGCAAAATAGTTACATCAGTTTTACTCAGATATGTATTATTTATATAACAACTTAGAATAGTCTTGTATACTGCTAACATTCTGTCATATATTGCATAAATTTTAGGAGATTCTGATTGAAATTCCTTATTTAAATCAGTAAATACAAGCATATTCCAAAAACTCTAAATAATATTTATTCATAGGATTTTGTAAATTATTGTGAATGGATTCAGATGCATCGATTTGATTGAAAGATTCATTTTGGAAATATAATTTAAGAGCTTCATACTGCTCCAACACTCTTTTAACAACAGAAATTAAAGAGAGCCAGCGTGTTTGGCTAGGTTGCAGCAGCTTATGGGGTTTAATATCAAGAAACTGCTGAAATTCTTTGTATTGTGTTTGTCGTTTAAAACTATATTGCATATAAGTGTATACTTCTCGCACCAGTTTTTCCGTTGTAGAAGGTAATTTTTCACAAGCATGGGAAGCTATGAGTGCTATTGAGTGACATAGACATTTTACAGTAAAAAGATGTGGTACTTCATTCTTTAATAAAGTTTTGACGGAATGCTTAATGCCCATCATTGAATTTGCCCCATCAGCTGCAAATCCTACCATATTATTTTTATATGGAACATTATGTTTATTAAAAAATTGAACAATAACATTATGTATATTTACTGCAGTTGCATCATAGATTGGTAATAAAGCAAGAAATTTGTCATTTATACTAAAATTTTGATTTAATCGCAAAACTAATGCTAAGTTTTTAATTCCGGTATGATCCGTAGACTCATCAATTAATAAAGAAAATTTGCTGCACTTTAAAGTTTCTATTAGAGTTTCAAAACTTGATTGACCAATTACGTTATTTATAATAGCTGTGCATTTTGTACGATTACAGGAAATATTTTTTATAACATCACTTTCATTATTTATAGACCTAATTAGTTGTACCAGATGATCAACTGAATTTATATATATATTGTGTTCTGCAATGAAAGATGCAATTCTTATTTCTTTTGTACTAAGTTCCGTGCTTGTAGAGCTTCTTACATATTGCGTAACACAGAATATTTGTTGTTTGATTAATTTAGATTTAGATTGGTGTTTTATAGAATCATGGTGCTTACGTATTGCAGCTATCCCTCCAAGATAGTCATTACCGCATATTTTACATCTGTAAAACTCTTCTCCTTTTGAACTAGCTTCTATCCAATGTTGGTAATCATTGTGTTTCTCCCAATCAGTTTTGTATTTTTGTTGATAAATTTTCTTTTTTTTTTGACGTAGATGGTTGATCTGTGGTCGACATAATAACTGCTAGAAATTCAAACAGATTTAGGAAAACTAATACAAATATGTAAACGGTTTTATTTGCAGTAAATACTTACATGGTAATAATCCGAAAATTAATTTATTTAAAGAATTCAGTGCGATTGGGCGCGCGTGAATAAGATTCTACCCTAAATATCTAATATGATTTAATCTAAAATTCCCCCCGCCAAGAGCTTTTATACTTTCCCATTTTAAATAGGTACTTACCCTTCATCGTATTATTTAAAAAATTACAAATTTAAAAATAATTTGAACGGTACTTCCCGTAATGAGCTTATGTATTATATCAATTATTTATTGCGAGAAAATTGTTTCGACTACTGAGGTATAGATGTCACTTTACGTAGGATCTATAATATTTAATAATAATAAATAACGCAATCTATTTTGATAAATATATGATTTCATATAAACTACAAAACGAAAAATACGAAAAATAACGTAAAATAACTAGATTTTACTAAAATACAGAAGTTTTTCACTAAATCACTAACACAGTACTCAAATCGCTAGATCTAGTGAAAAATCACTAGACCTGGCAACCCTGTGCCATGGTTCTATACTGCGCCCAAGGATTGTATAAGAACATAGGATTGCTCGATCCCGCAATATTTTCGCCGCGTAGTGGGGAGCCATGACGTCACAAACGGACCAGGTTGAACGCGTTCACTACTGTAAAGCACCTTATAAAATGTGTTTAGCTACTACAACAATTAATTATCGAGTTATATTAGTGCTATTATTATGGTATATAATATTTCATTTGATAATAACATATCCATCAGTGTACTGTTATAAATATAATACACGTTTTTATTGCCATAAGGTTATACTTTGGTTTATAATTTAAAAAAAACTTTTCCAACTTCAAATAAACACATTTATTAAGTACATAAACATAAATAAAGAAAGCCGATGAGCATGTATTCTCTATACAAAGCAAAAAATATATATTTTTCAATTAAAAGAGTCAGTATATAGCAAAGTTTTATTACGCAGTAATTAAATAAAAACGAATCAAGTAGTGGTTTTTCGCATTTTTTTAGCTAGTGTTCGTTGAGTGTCTGACGGTGTACTAGTAGAAAGCTTACGTTTACTCGATTTTTTAGCATTGTCAAGGGTTCTTTTTGTATTTAAATAATTCATACGGATAACAGTTCTTAATTTACAAAATAATTTTATAATAACAAAGCACAAATTTTCTCGCTTTTTAATTTTTAAAGCTAGTCTTTTAACAACCAGTGTTTTCCGCAGTTTATTATCGCCATGATATATCTCAAAATATTTGTTCCACTGTTTAATGGTACTTAAGAAATCTGTTGAGGGCTTAATAAGACCACCAAAAGAGAGCTGTTGTACCCATGAGGGTAAATTGTAGGCGTAATCGGCTTTAATTTTATAAGTATAATCGCCGAGTTGGGGATGACAGTTTTTAAATTTCTTCGCTATAAAACCAGCAATGTACTCAAATGCATCGTCCGTTGTTTCTGGTGATTTTGCATCAGATATTTCTGAAATCCCTGATGATGAAAACGAGCTTCCATTGCTACTTTGAGTTGCATTGCTGTCAAACTTCTCTTCCGGTAATTCAAGTGAAACTTTCGCTTGTTCCAAAACTGTGGCCACTATATATTCTTCAGGAATAGCTTCTTGTGTGTTCACCTTTAAAAAAAGTATAGCTATGTAGATAGGTACCTATATAATACTAGGAATATGTAAAGAATTAATAAACACATTTTATGTACCTGTGCTTCTAAAATACCAGGATTCTTCCCAAGAATAATCATTCCTATTCTTTTGATGGCTTCCAATGGAGATGGATGTTCATTCGGCCCCCGACATCTAAGCTGGAAGAAAAAATTCTCCAAACAATCCTGATTAAGTTTATGAGTACATATATAATGTACATCTTCAAATTCGGTCTTCATATCTCGTAAAAGTAGTTTCAACGATTCTATAGAAATTCGGTTTTTTCCTTCAGCTCTCATGTCAAATATTAAATCTCTAACTTTATTTAAGTGTTCTTGGTCCTGTAAATAAATTCCAAAAGGGGCTTTCATAGGGTCAGGGCCAGGAGATCTATTCACATGGCTATTAAAAATATCAAACCAAGAATTAATATTGTCTATGAACATTCCGACATCTTCAGCAAGTTTTTTATCAGGGCCTGGTTTGTATCGTAATAATCCCTAAACGGTCTTATGTGATAACAATTCAGCCGCTAGTCTTACATTTTGTCTTTTACTCTTTTCAACTGTAATATGCTTTTCAGAAATTTTATAACAGGAATTTACTTCTACATTAGTTAATTCTATCAAACTTTCTAAAGGTTCTTTTCTTATCTCTTTGTTTCCAGCACTTCTCAATATAAATCCTGTGTCCAAAAACCAATTACGGAGAAGTTTCAGTAAATGGGGAGCATCTGCGAAAAAACATAAACATTTTTCTTGGTTTGCGGATGCTCGAAATAGGCCTTATTTATGTCAACGGACAACGCTTTCCAGAGACCAACATTACTGCTTTCCGCAATCACTTACAATTGCAACACAGTTATATGATATTTTATGCAATTGGGTGATCAGATCCATTAACACATCCTTTGTCATCTTTTTGTCAAAGTCTAGATAGATAGGCTGTTTCCAAGTAGAAAATAAGCTTCTAACCATACAGACTTGCATTAAATTGTAAGGACCTAGCATCTGATCTTCACCAACACAATACTCTCAAGTGGTTTTAACTTTGACTTCATCAAAAGAAATGACTACAGTTTTCTCTCTTGCAGACATATTTTCTCCTGCTACCTTTAGAAAAGTTAGTACATCTTCTAAAACTCCCGGCGTTATTCTGATTGTTGATGCCCACTTTCTCAAAGATGACAACGCTGGCAACGGAAAATTAAGTTTAGTTCGCAAAAATATATAGCATTTCTTGCTGAGGTAACGAATAGTAAAAGCAACTGCAATCTCTTCAGTAGTCCAATTAACGCGTTTCTTTTTGTTTAGAAGAATAGAAATTTGATTTTCTGTTAAGAGTTTTCTCAGTATTTTTACCGTTTCCTGTTTTTGTGCAGGTTTATCTTGCTTGTTCTTTCTTCTATAGTATAAAAGTTGTTTTCTCTGCAAATTCAATTTGCGTTTCATAATTTCCATCTCTGTAGATAATTTAGTGTGACTTTCACGAAGCTCCGCATATTGTTTAGATAATATATTTTCTGCTGGGACAGTTAAAGGCTTATCGGTTTTAAATTCTGCTGTTGAAGACGCTGTTGACAGCTCACTTGCCGCTAAACATGAAGCTATCGATTGTTCGGCAATCAATCTATTTACTTCTTCTTTCCTTTCATTTTCCTTTTTTTCTTTTTAAATATGCTTCCCTCTTGTCGCAACTTTCTTTATATCTTTGGACATTTGTGGAAGATTTACACTAGGCACAGCAGTGTATTTAAGCTGTTTTCGTACTACCCTAGCAATAATTACTATGTATTAGAATAATTTATCTCATAACGTATAAATACATTTATTACTTAATAATTCGTTCCGCATATCACGTTCATAATCGTTTGCATTAAAGTGGATTGAGCAAATTTGGCTAGTATTTGGATTCCACTTATCTGCTCGTTTGCAGCGCCTTATCCATTCTTTACGGACAGTATCGGATACGAAGTTTGTCGCCTTTGGAAAGTTGTGATAAACGATTTCTCTATTGGTAATTTTCGTAGAAATACGACTGTTATTACAGCCAACTACCGCACAACGACGTCCCGGCATTTCAGTCGCTAATTTACAAAGGGTAACGGCGAAAACTAAATTAAAAACTTTACTTTAACTCGAGCAACCCAAGACCTCAACTATTTATCGGTGCGACTGGTCCGTTTGTGACGTCACAGGAGGCGGAGTCACGGCTCGATGCGAACAACACTGCCGGTATAGGGATCTGGCTATCCTATGTTCTTATACAATCCTTGTACTGCGCCACTGGATTTCATCAACTGTATAAAAATAAAATCCACACTACCAACTTAAATGGACTATAAACATTTACAGACACATAGTATTATCCTTCTGGAGCCACATTATCATTGATATGAAAAGGTAGCAATTTCATCTTTATTGTATTTATTCATGTTTTAAATAAATTATCTATTTTTCAATCAAATGTATTTACAATATGAAACAGACATGTAAAAAATTTACATATCTGTAACTGTACACATGGACAATACATTTCGTATTTTCAGCATTTACTTCTGCTTAAGCCTTTCGTCCCGATCGGTACACATATGTACCATCAAGACTTAAAAATTCCTGAAAGTCCTATTATACGTTGTTAGCTTATGAAAAGTGTACCACGCCGGTATTTTATGTGTATTGCATATAGTCCACCATATGTTGACAGCTGATTTTTATTTGGAGGTTAGTAGTGGCATTGTTTTCGAACAGTCGGTCGGTGTGCTGATATGTACTAACAGGTCTAATACCATAAATTTCGAGGTGCCATGGCACGAAAAAGAAAATTAACGGAAAGAGAGCTTGAATATGCAATAGAGAATTTGTCAGACATTAGTAGCTGTGAGGACGAGCCATATTGCGCTGGATCTAGTGATGATTATGTACCTGAAAGTAATAGTGAGTTAGAGTATGTTTCCGACCAAGGCGTATTGGATGACGAATACGAGAGTGAACCGGACATTGATATATGCGAGCCAGAAGAAATTCCTCTAAATGAAGCACAATCAAGCCAACAAAATTCAGGTGAGAAAAACCGTATTTTAGACTGGGTGCTTCCCACTGATAAGTTTGTTCCTGCGAAAACACTTACACAATATAGAAATTGCAAAGTGAATGAAAATATTACTATACATATGAGTCCTTTGCAAATTTATAATAAACTGTTTCCTCATTCACTTTATATGAAAGTAGTAGAATATACCAACCAGCGATTGGACATATTGAATAAGGCAAAGAAAAGTAAGCATAAATTCACAGACAAAGGAGAAATACAAAAATTGCTAGGATGTATATTCATAATGTCCTACAATAAGCTTCCTGGTATCAAGCACTATTGGAGTGGGAAAGAATCATTAGGTAATCGTGCAATGAAAAAGCCATGTCACGTGATAGATACATGATTCTTGCTTCAAAGCTCTATTTTGCTGCACCCGAAAAACCACCTAATTCGTCAAAGACTTATATTGATGAGCTATTATATTGCTTGAAATATACATTTTGAAAATGTCGTCAAGATAGTGCTTTTCAAAGCATAGATGAAAGCATGACAAAATTCAAGGGCCGTTCCGCGTTGAAACAATTTATGCCACTCAAGCCAACAAAAAGAGGAATAAAGTTATGGCTACGTTGTGATGCCCGTTCTGGATATACTTACGATTTGAATGAATATTGTGGCAAAGAATCTTCTACAACTAAAAATAGCGAATCACTTACCCTTGGAGAGCGAGTAGTAAAAGCACTAGCGGCTACAATTTAAGATGCTGATGTAGTACTATGCTTTGACAGATTCTTTACTAGTGTACATTTATTGGAGACATTGAATTTTTCAGCACTGGGAACTTGTATGTCTAATCGCAAAAATGATCCAAATATGAAGGAAAAATTGAAACGGGGAGAGTCTATATTTATATGTACCAACAGTGGATTATTGTGTACCAAATGGCAAGACACAAAAGAAGTCATTGTTATGAGTAATTGTCATAAGCCGGATGTGACTACAGTTTCTAAAAAAACAAAAACTGGCGAAAAATTACCTATTGAATGTCCAGAAGCCATATCATTTTATCGTCAGATTATGGGAGGAGTTGATAGGGCAGATCAACTTGTAGGCTTGTATGATCACGACAGAAAGTCAAATAAATGGTGGAGAAAAGTAATTTATACGTGCTTGAATATGTGTGCAGTAAACGCTTGGATACTATATAATGATTTGAGACGTGAAAATAGAAAAACGTCATTTCTAACGTTTTTTGTAACACTTACCGAAGAGTTAATAGCTGAGGGCATACAAAATACTTCGTTGCCTCTTACAAAACGAGGACCTCCGAATAATAAAAGGAAAATTTATGGTTCAGATCCATTGCATCTTCCAGTGGAAGGACCAACAAGAGGATGTTCTAGATGCAGTGAGGAAAATCTTCAAAAAAGGACAAAGACAATATGTCAGGAATGCAATATTCCTTTATGTAAGGATTGTTTTAAGTTGTACCATACAAGGTAATTACTAATGTTTTCATTGTACTTCTGAACATATGTTTTTGAATAAATTCTCAATAGTTACAAGGTTGTTGTATATACCTGATGGTACACTATTGTACCACCTAAAAATCCTGCTGGTACAAAGGTTTACCACCAAATATTCTCTCCCCTCAACAAGAAAAAAAAATTTTAAAGATAGTAGCCAACAATTTTGAAGCAAATCATTAACGTATGCATGCTTTTTGTATTCTTGGTTTAAAATTAGAATTCAGGGACGAAAGGGTTAATACATATGTTTCTGCCATCTAGGCGTCATCAGTCAAGCTAGTGAAGCAATGTGATACAAATGAAACAAATCTTTATGAATAGATTTGTATCTGTATATACATTTCATTGAAATCGCCCAAAAGATAAAGCAAATTTCATCCTATAATGTGGCACCTATTTCATAAGTGACATCTTACGGACGAAAGAGACTTTGCCGAAAAAGGCAACCTTTCGCTTGAATAGCTAAGCTATTACATAAGCGAAACAATACTAGAACATATGTATTAAGCAGAAGTAAATGCTGAAAATACGAGATGTATTGTCCATGTGTACAGTTACAGATATGTAAATTTTTTACATGTCTGTTTCATATTGTAACAAATACTTTATACGTGCATAACGTATTGTTATACATAAACACAACCTTTTTGTATATTTACCGCCATCTGGCACGTGTTAATGGACTTCACCTATACGTATTGTTTCGCTTATGTAATAGCTTAGCTATTCAAGCGAAAGGTTGCCTTTTTCGGCAAAGTCTTTTTCGTCCGTAAGATGTCACTTATGAAATAGGTGCCACCTTATAGGATGAAATTTGCTTTATCTTTTGGGCGATTTCAATTAAATGTATATACAGATACAAATCTATTCATAAAGATTTGGTTCATTTGTATCACATTGCTTCACTAGCTTGACTGATGACGCCTAGATGGCAGAAACATATGTATTAAGCAGAAGTAAATGCTGAAAATACGAGATGTATTGTCCATGTGTACAGTTACAGATATGTAAATTTTTTACAAGTCTGTTTCATATTGTAACAAATGCTTTATACGTGCATAACGTATTGTTATACATAAACACAACCTTTTTGTATATTTACCGCCATCTGGCACGTGTTAATGGACTACACCTATACGTATTGTTTCGCTTATGTAATAGCTTAGCTATTCAAGCGAAAGGTTGCCTTTTTCGGCAAAGTCTCTTTCGTCCGTAAGATGTCACTTATGAAATAGGTGCCACCTTATAGGATGAAATTTGCTTTATCTTTTGGGCGATTTGAATGAAATGTCATTCGCACGCTATCGATGACTCTGAGCACATCGGTAGTAATAGAATAAATACGACCGATATATTATATTATAATATATTTTACCGACAACGAAGCGAAACCAGAAGAAATGGCTGGCACCAACAACAACGCCCAAACTATAACACTGGACATGGAGAACATCAACACCTACGAAGAACTACAAAAATCAATGGAGATCTTTGTCAAGACAATGCACAACGCCTTCGAGAACAAGATTAACGAGATCAAGATGAACGAAAAACCACCAAGAAAATCCAACAAGCGACAAAAGAGACTGAACCACCGGTGATAGAAACGAGCAACATGTACGAAGCACTCCGCATGATCGATGAAGAAACGAAAAACGAAGAAACGACGCCAATGGACAGCAGCGAAGAAGAACCGACAGCCTCCACCTCCGCAGGGAAACCCGGGGTAAGTACCAATATCACTAAACACACAAACAGCACAAAACAATCACAAAAACAGTAACCAACACAAACCAAACACCCAAAATGCCCACTATCTCCCCAATTACAATCACCGACCCAACACAATGGAATCGAGTCCGAGAACTAATGAAATCAAACAGCATTTAATACACACAAAGCAGATTCGTCCAGGCCGGAGTCCAAATCACTCCATCAACAGAACAAGACTATCGCAATCTCAATCGAATTCTCAACGAAAAAGCCATTCAATCCTTCACATACCAACTCCGTAGTGAAAAGAAATTAAAAATCGTCATCAGAGGCGTACCCCAATTCCTGACCGACGAAGACATCAAAGCCGATCTAGATTCTAGAAACTATCCGATCGCAAAAATCACTAGGATGAACGGTAAAGACCGCCTTCCAGCCCCCCTTATTTTAATAGAAATAGACAAACAATACAAGTCAATTTTCGACATCCACACAGTTTGCGGATTAGAAGTAAAAGTAGAGTCCCTCAGACTTAGAACAGACATCGTACAGTGTCACAGATGTCAGAAATTCGGGCACCAACAGCGTACTTGCAACGTGAATTTCGCGTGCATGAAGTGCGGAGAGTCACACTCGACGCATGAATGCGCAAAGCCGTCAACCACCCCCCCTAAATGCGCAAACTGTGGCGGAGCTCACCTCTCGATCAGCTTATCATGCAAAACGAATCCAAATAACCCAATAAACACACCAATACAAACACACAAACTCATAGAAGCACCACTACCAAAACACAACGCGTGGACTCAAAGACAACAGACAAATAACATCACCGCAACTACACCCACAACCCGGGAAAATACACCAAAACCAACACTTAACTCACACGAAAAATCTGACGACACAATTGCACTCATGATTGGGAAACTATTCCTAACATTCAGCTCGACAAACCCTACACCCCAACAAACACAAAGCTTTTTCGAACAAACAAATGAACTTACAAAACTTTTCCACGCACGCAGACAATGAATCACAAACACAACATTAAAATAGCCTATTGGAATGCACAAAGCATAACACACAAAAAACATGAATTACACGTATTTTTAGACGAACACCAAATAGACGTAATGCTGCTAAATGAAACACATCTAAAACCAAGTCACTCATTAAAAATACAAAAATACAAAACATACAGACACGATAGGCCGGTACAAAAAGGCGGCGGAACCGCTATACTCGTACACGAAACAATAAAACAGCGAATTTGAATACAAAACACTCGATATGATCGAAAACACAGGCATACAAGTAAACACAAAAAGGGGACCGATAAACCTTTACGCAAGTTATCTTCCCTCCGGATTAGACATAGTAGAATCAGACATACAAACGATCTTCAATCAAAACACACCTACAATATTTGCGGGAGATTTTAACGCGAAACACCAAAACTGTAACTCGAAAGTAGCCAATAAAAACGGTAAAAAAGTAAAGAAAATAGCACAAAACAACAACCTCAACGTAATCGCGCCGGTGGAACCCACACACAAACACATACCAACGGGTACTACTGACGTTTTAGACATAGCAATACTTAAAAACATAACAACACATACAATAGAAACTATAAACGACCTCTCCTCAGATCATTTTCCAGTGATATTAACGCTTGACATGGACACCACTAGAACAAAAAAATACATTTAATAAGACAGACTGTGGAAAATTCAAAGAATCCCTAGTACTCAGAACAGTAAAAATTCACAACGCGAAAGACATTGATCAAGCAGTTATTACACTGGAAGATGACATAAAAAACGCAATCGCACAAACGACAAAAACGAAAACCATCGACACAAAACTTAACATCCCGACTGAACTAAAAATAAAATTACGAAACAAAAAAAACATACTTAAAGAATATAAAAGAACGCTAAATCCGGAAATAAAAACAAAATTAAACGCGATAACTAATGAAATAAAATCTGACATGATCGAACACTTTAATAAAAACTGGAATAACAAAATTGAATCCCTTAACACGCAAGATCAAACACTCTGGCAGATGACAAAAGCCCTAACAAACACTAAAAACAAAATTCTACCGCTAAAAACCGCAAACGGACCGGCAATAACTGATAAAGAAAAAGCAGACGAATTTGCGAACGCGTTAAAGAGACAATCCGAAACGAACCCAACAATACCGAAGCATAACACATTTTCAAACCAAATTGAACGGCAACGAAATACACAAATCGATATAACAGATGGAGAAATCGACGCCACAAATACCGACGAAGTGGAAAAAATAATTAAAAACCTTAAAAACCGAAAAGCCCCGGGAGCGGACGGAATAACAAATGTAGCAATTAAAAACCTACCAAAAACCGGAATACAAATAATAACTGACATAATAAACGGAATAATAAAACACGGACACTATCCCGAGATTTGGAAACACGCGCAGATAATAATGATCCACAAACCTGGAAAAACAACAAAAACAACCGCAGATTATCGGCCAATCAGCTTACTTCCGTCAATAAGTAAGCTGGCAGAACGCGTGATACAGACAAGACTTGAAAATGAAGTCGAAAACAAAAACATAATCCCAAATTTTCAATACGGTTTCCGGAAAAACCACTCAACTACACAACAGGCACTAAGACTGACAGAACACATAACCGAAAAAATGAACATATCGACATCAACGGGCGCAATCTTTCTCGACATTGAAAAGGCCTTCGACCGGGTTTGGCACGCCGGCCTCATACACAAAATGAATCGTCACAAAATATCAAACACATTAATAAAAATAACCGACAATTATCTAAAGAACCGTACATTTAATGTCACAATCGGAAACGAAAAATCGACAATAGAACACATAGCAGCAGGAGTCCCACAAGGATCTGTCCTCGGACCGCTCCTGTATAACATATACACTTCGGATATTCCCACAATAGAAAAATGTAATATCGCACAATACGCAGACGACACCGCTATATACATAAGCAGCAGACGAATATCTTACATACACAAACAGTTACAAAACAATCTAGTCCTCCTAAAGGACTGGTACGACAAATGGAAAATTAAAATTATCCCATTAAAAACCGCGGCAATTTACTTCCAACACAGAAAACGACACAAAAGGCCGGACGAAGTCAAACTCGAAGGTCACACAATACACTGGCAGGAAAAAGTTAAATATCTCGGGGTCACAATGGACTCACAACTCACATACACGGCACATATTAAAGAAATAAAACGAAAAATAGGGTTCACAACACACGCACTGTACCCGATACTAAACGGCAAAAGCAAACTAACACTGGAAAATAAAATATTAATAATAAAAACGATAATACTCGCGGGCGCGGCATACGCCGGAGAAATATGGCATCAAGCCAGCGAAAGGCAAAGACAATCGGTACAAGGGAAAATAAACAAGGTTATTAGACTCGCGATAAATGCACCGCGATATATGACAAACGAGCAAATACATAAAGAGATGAAACTAGAAACACTGGAAACAATAATATGCAAACGAACACTAAAAACAATAGAAACAATAAAGTCACACGAAAACCCCACAATAAGGAAAATAATAAACCCAAAACGGAGACTAATTAAAAAAGACGGACTCAAACAAATTAAAAGACGCGCTGAGGATAACGATATCCAATTAGCCGCGAAAAAAATCAAAAATTAACAAATAAACAAAGGTCAACACAAACACACAAAAATGTAGCAAAACACACAGCATTCCTAATAGGCAAAACAAACGTAACACACAAACATACACCTACACACAATAACACAAAACATTCACAACCCCGGGTAATGAAATTGGAGTGGAAATGGAGGCAACTTCGACCACCAAACAAAAGGATTCATATAAAAATGAAATGTATATACAGATACAAATCTATTCATAAAGATTTGTTTCATTTGTATCACATTGCTTCACTAGCTTGACTGATGACGCCTAGATGGCAGAAACATATTGCAGTGGAATGTGCTTTCAATTGCTTATTAGATTTAAGTTCACACTGCAACTTATTCTGCTAGCTATCTTCAGTCGGGTAGCCTTCCTTGAGCTCACTTTTCCAGGGGGAATCCTCTCGGATACGGGTTAAAATTGAATTAAAACAACAAGCATTAATTAAAAGGTCACAATTTGTTAATTTACAATTTTATTTAAAAAAAATTAAAAAGAAAAAAAAATCCCTTTACCGAGTGTAACGGGAGCTAAAGCAATATTAACAGTAGCTAGGAGGAAAGAGTCCTTGCGATAAATGACACGCGCAAGGAGAAAAACCCCCTGTGACTCTCGAACAAAGATATGAAATAAAATAACAACAAAATTTATCAGATGTCAACAAAATTATAAACCCCAAACTAAACGTCAAGATAAAAATTTGTTTATCTTCCGCGCAACAAACAAACTCTTACAGTCATGCGTGCATTTAACATGACACCACACAAAAGTTTCCCCACCTTCATACGTCTTACAATATTTATCTGAATAAAAAACTAAACTCAACAAAAACGGCCTGATAAATTTTCTAGATATTTTTCTGAACATACAAAAAAATTTTACAAAATTTACAAATTAAATTATAGCGCTTTTTTCAATATTTTAATTATAATTATAAATGGTACCTACATTAATTAATGTATCGTAACACAGCACGAGAGATTTCTTTTCTCCAGATAGGTGTTTCAAATTAAATCAATTACAAGTATACAAGACTTGTAAAATCACGACAAATGACCTTAAACCACAATCGACGCACCAAAAAAACTAAAACGAATTATCCAAAATATATATATATTAGACAAAATTAAGTCTTGTCTAATATTAAATTAATACAACCTATCTCCAAGGACACTAATGAATCTCTAAAAATGAAGGTCCAGGAAACGCCAGGGCATCCCTACCTAATATCAACTCAAAATAATGATAAAATGCATATATCTCAATACAAGCTCTGACATCCAGGTTGGCGCCGACTTTGAACATCTATCTAGCCCTGAATAATATACAGAGGTGGATCAAAATCAAAACTTACAAAATTTATCATTTATAATACCAATTTTATCGTTATACACCTGAAATAAATCACACAAACCACAATAAAATTCATTTTTACATAAATGTTATAATTATAATGTTCAATATAATTTTTCTTCTCTTCTTCTGTCTTCTGCAGGGAAAAAAACATTGCATTATGTATTAAGCAGAAGTAAATGCTGAAAATACGAGATGTATTGTCCATGTGTACAGTTACAGATATGTAAATTTTTTACAAGTCTGTTTCATATTGTAACAAATGCTTTATACGTGCATAACGTATTGTTATACATAAACACAACCTTTTTGTATGAAAATGTATTTAATTTCAGATTCATGTTTGAACAAAAATTCATAAATATTCGACACTAAAAAAACTTTTTCCCACTCCTCTTATAGTAAGCATACCATTAATACATTGTTTCTATAGACGTAAGTTGGTTTTACTGAAATGACTGTGATTGTTATGACAACGGGGCGTAAGTAATTTACTTACGTCCTTTAGGGAAAAAAAGTGCATCAAAGCACGTGTTCTATTAATTTATATTTATGGTAATATTACAGTTTGTACAATTAGTAACATTATTAACAAAATTGGGATATTTATTTATATTTCTTGATAATTCAAGGTTATTATCACCTACTTTATCAGCAACACTTAATGTCTAATTTATTAAATTCCGAGGTTGTTCACCGTTACTGTTTATCATGATTACATTTATTTTTTGAGGATTTTATTGTCTGGAGAGTGGGAAAAATGTTATAAGCAATTCGGGAGGGAACATTTACCAGTCTCGAACTCTATTGCAAGTCCTCGGGCAAGCCCTCGGACGCAAACTAGTCCTCGACTAGTAAATGTTACTTACCTCCCTTATTACTTAAATAACTATTTTAACCTCTCCATGGCAAACTAATTTAAGACTTAATCTATTATTATCTCCACTTGCCGTTCTTAACGTTTGAAGTGCCTCTGAAGCAATACTTTCCTGTTCAACGCAAAATTTAATTATTGCCTGCATTTTTCGTGTGACGCGGTATTCGAACACAACTGCAAACAACTGGCGATCACACCGCTGACACTGAACTGAGCGGACTGCACCTTTTCTGGTTGCATATTTACCTTTTCACTCACATATAGTCGTCTCCAGCCAGCTCGATGGAGGATAGCCGCATTGGACGTAAAAAATTCATTCCCATTACTTCGAAACATTCCTCATGTCTTGAATTTAAACTACATGCTTAGGATGCTTTTGTTTCACGTGTTTTTGCAAATTTCCTTTGTTACAAGCCTTGTATTCACAGTCCATGCATCTATAATCTTTCCTTTTAAGATGTAACGCTTTCACGTGTTCTTCTAAACTTAACTTGCGATTTGTCTTGTATTCACACTCTGCGCATTTATAATCATATTGTTGAAGATGTTTCGTTTTTACGTGTTCTCTTAAATCTGGTTTGCGATTTGTCTTGTATTCGCATTCTGCGCATTTATAATCGTATTGTTGAAGATGTTTTGTTTTCACGTGTGATTTTAAAAGCGACTTGCGATCTGTCTTGTACTCACACCCTGCGCATTTATAATCATTTTGTTTCAAATGTTTTTTTTTATGTGTCTGTTTAAATCCTTTTTATATTTTGTCTTGACTTCACACTCCGCGCATTTATAATGCTTTTTTTGCTGATGTCTTTCCTTAATGTGTATTTTTAAATTTAGCTTGGTATTCGTCTTGTATTCACACTTTGCGCATTTATAATTACTTTCCATAAGATGTTTCATTTTCATGTGAATCTCTAAATAAGTCCTGTAATATGTCTTAAATTCGCAATTTGCGCACTTATATTTGGCTCTGTTCAGACGTTTTATTTTACTAAGTGATTTCAAGTAGCATATCTGCCTTGTTTGAAGCTTGCATTCTAAGGATTGATATTGTTTTTCACCATCATGTGAGTGCGCGCATCTTTCTTTTATGTTTGTAATAGTAGCTTTGATATCGTCACACGTAGAATATTCTTGGACATCTCTTCCTTCATTGTTAACATGCATTTTTTCTACGTGTGCCTTCAGAGATTCCTTTGCCTTGTATCTTCTGTCACAAATTCTACATTTAAAGATTTTCACCTTGTAATGCTCGTTATTGTGCTGCTTCAAGTCGGTGTTGTACATTGTTCTGAACTTGCATTGGGTACATTTGTATATTCCATCCTTCCATCTTTTGGCCTTGCGTCTAAGAGATAAACGCTTTTCTACTTCTAGCTTACGAACATCCAGCGAGGGACGCGCGCAGTATCTGAAATGAAATGAATTCGCATTAAATTAAAAAAAAAATTTCAAATTTATCTATTCATTTGAACGTGTTTCAAAAAGAACTTCATCTCAGTAGGCCTGAGTAACTAGAACTTGCTAATGATTATAAGCCTGTTGTATTTATTTTAACGCACAAAGAAGTTTTATGTTGCTATTACATACAAAACCACTCGTTATATTTATATAATATATAATACAATCCTTGTATTAATGTAAATATACTATTGAGGAATTATGCAAGAGATTGTTATTAGCTAAAATTTTTGCACTGAATGAACAAATATCTAAAGAGGAAATTTGACTTCATTTGGTGAATAAATTCTTGATTAAGTATTTATAATTCTCTACTTAACAATATTTATCATAATTTTCTTAAGTCACTTAATTTTCTATGATATTTGAAACCGTAATTTATATTTTAAAATATTAATTTTAACAATGACAATAATAATTATGGACCGGACGCATCGGGCCAAAATTACCATGGACCATATAAATAGTCTATAACATCGCTTAGTACAACACACAGTTATTGAATAGCACTATTCATTCGGTTAACCGCACATCTGGTTTTTGTCGTTGAATTGTGACGCAATTACCTCGATATAACACTTAAATTCAACAAACATTTCTTCATGGGCGTAGATAGAATGAGACTTTTTAAAAACTATTTTATTTATTAGTTTATATTTCGTATGATAAATGAAGTACGGTGAGTTAGTTATGTTATATCTTAGAATGTTATATCTTAGAATGCTTAGGTTTAAAACACTCTTCCCTCAGCAGCAGAACGATTGTAAATAATTAGTTTGCAACACATGAAAGACTGTGATGTGTACCGTTTATCATCGAATAAGAAATTTTGTCTTTTTCTAGCACCGTCCTTCTTTCGTTCTATTTCTTACTTCCGGACATCGACATAACCGACTTCGGTTGTGCAGGGAACGACCACAGTGAAACGAGGAATGGCACACAATATTCTTGGCCAGGAATTCCCTCACTGTTTATTCAAATGTGATGGTTGTCAAAGAGTGAACAGAAGACGTGGTGAAAGGTGTTATCAAAAATTCTTGATTAGGAATATCTCGCACAGTTGTAGCCACGGTATAGAAAACTATTACTTAAGCAAGATCTTAATAACTTCATCAAAAGTATGCTTGGACGCAGACAATGGCGCAGCAACACATTTTTAAATATATTTTAAGGCGTGATTATCGGATTAGTTTGAAATTTTAATCCACTATGTGGGAGCAGTTCTGACCATGTTGCACATAACTGTACATATTGCTATAGATTTTTCCTTGGACAAGAAAGGAAAAATGATTGAACAATATTGAACTCTGTTATGTAGTGAATTTATTAAAATTTATCTATTTCAATTTTTATGTTTATTTATTTCAGACGGGGATCGTTATAAATATATTTTATTTTATAAATGATAAATGTTATTATGTTTGAAATTTTGATCCATCCTCGTATATTTAGGTTAATCAGAGGATTGAAGTTGCTGCTTTTCCGGATATTGTATTTATTAAAATGTGTATTGTCTGTATATTTTTGATTTTATAGTGGGTAGGGATATCCAGGCGGATGTTAAAGATTTCATTTTTGTTAGAGATATCTTGACGGTTGAAGTGATCGGATTATTAAAGAATAAAATACTCAATTTTATTCTTTGTTTTATAAAATCGGGTTGAATATTGTTTATGCATTTGTGTGAAGTGCATGTAAATCTTAATTCGATTTTTGCGAGTGTTTTGATGTTTATAAAATGTTCTTATGAATAAGATATCTCTCACGCAGTTTATTAATGGTGCATAGATCTATGTAAGTTTGATAAAAATATTTTGTTTATATATTTAATATCACGATTATTTTCATTATTATAATTTCATGTATTTCTTGTAATAATTTATATATTTGAAAGTAGTATATGGGTATTAGAGAAAATTGTCATGTTTTTTGTAAGGGAAGTTTTTTTTTTTAAATAATATTCGAGAACGTTTTGAATTCAAGGTTGGAGTTTTCTTTATTGTGGGTTGACCTTGTTGTGTTATTTTGCGCACGACTAAAATTCAATTTTCGCGGGTTTTGAAAACTTGGTTGTTTTTGACATTTGATTGTAGAGGTTAAAGTAGAGGTTAAACTTGACAAATTTCACTAGTATTTATTAGTTTTAATTTTGTTCGAGAGTCACAAGGGGTTTTTCTCTGTGTGCGAGTCATTATTCACAAAGAGTGTTTCCCCATTGCTACTGTTGATGATGCTTTAGCACCCTATACACTCGGTAGAGGGATTTTTTTTAATTTTTTTTTAATAAAATCTTCCAAATTAACGAATTGAGATCTTTCATTGATATTCTTTGTTTTTATTTTCAAATTAAAAAACTTGGAACTATTTCCGCAAGGAACGATTCATGAGATGGGAGTTCGTGGATTCTACTAGACTGAATAGCCGGCAATATATGCTGTAGTGTAAATTAAAATTAATAAGCAATTTCAAAGCAAATTCCACTGCACAATTATGGCGGCCCAACGTGTCGGCGTATGAAGCAAAGCAAATGCCAAAATTTACAATTATGGCAGCCCAACGTGTCGGCGTATGAAGAAAAGCAAATGCCAAAATTTACAATTTTGGTAACCCAACGTGGTGCGAGAATAAATAATTTAATAATTGGACTGCACAATTTTGGCGAGTCCAACGTATAATTGGCAGAAATAAAACAATATAATTCAAAGATGGAAAATATAATGGAAAATTTGAAACAAAGAATGGGTAATGCTGGTTGCATACATGAAGCGGGGGACGACGAAGTAAGCAGTCAAGGGATAATGGACATGATGCATACTATGATGCAAATGCTGATAGAAATAAAACAAAATTATAATGATATGGAACAAAACTATAATGAGATGGAACGGATAATGCAACAAAATCACAATGAAACAAAACAAAACTATAATGATATGGAAGAAAAAGTGGAAGAAATAGTGGATCAAATAGTACCAATAAATAGCAGTAACAATCAAATAAACAAGGAAAACACAATAAGCGAAAGTAAAATAGCACATGTCGAGGAAAAACAAGCAATAGAAGAAAAGGAATCAACGATTACAAA
The DNA here is from genome assembly GCA_935421215.2 of Melolontha melolontha. Lineage (NCBI taxonomy): Eukaryota > Metazoa > Arthropoda > Insecta > Coleoptera > Scarabaeidae > Melolontha > Melolontha melolontha. The sequence goes on along the minus strand of OW285241.1, from coordinate 61,187,910 downwards.
AGAAAGTTTAGAGGACGTGCCTGGGGAGGAATCTATGCAACAGGACGATGGAAATCATTTAGATACAGAAGTTGGAAGAAATAATCAAATCAGGGTAAGCGAAGAAATTACATTAAAAAAAATTAATTTTAAAAAAACTAACGAGAAAAAAGAATTTAATATAATTAAAATAAATGCTAAGTTAGAATGTAGGATGGAAGAAAGTATTCACGATAAAATGATCAATAAATTAAATAAACAAGCAGTTGTCATTAATGATATTAATGATAAACGAACTAAAATTAAAATGAAATTGATTTCTAGAAATAACATTTATGGATATAATTTGAGTAATTATATAGCAAGTAAACGCAATAATTCCCGTAATTCTAGTTTTAAATTCAACTGCTTTTTAAATAATATAAATCAGACCCATGTCAATAATAAAATGTTAAAATATTATACTCTGAAAATTAGAAAGTATAAGGGTACTAAATTTAAAATAAATAGACCCACATTTTATAGTAGGTAAAATAAAAAGGTGTTTACAGAATTTCGTCATGATAAAAAGTTATATGATGTTGAATATGGAAAAAATTTATAGAATTTCGTCGATAATATATGAAATAAATATATGAAGTATTTGGAGTGAAAATGAAAGTATATTTATATAAAAAAAAATTTCGTCGGTATATTTAAATAAAATTTCGTCGTGATATATGAAAAAAATTATTATGATAATTGAGATATATATATATATATTGTTGAAATAAAATTATGGTATTTATGAATTTATAGAAAAAGAATTATTGGCATGTTAAAAAGGTTAATGAATAAAAATATATTTGAATAGGATGGTATACGATGTGCTGATTTAATTGACCAGGTAACGAATTGGATTGAGTAAATGGATATATACAGGATGAGTTATGATAAAAAAAAAAAAATTATTGTTGATATAATTAATTAATTAGAATTATCTGCGTATAAAAATTGTTGATTATGGGAATTGCGTTGTGAAAAAAAAAAAAATTAAAATTATATAAATATAGGAAGAAGAAATTAAGCTTAGGATATGATTATTATTATTATTATTGCTTGGAAATTAACGGTGTTATGAATTTGTTTATTATGATGATTTGATATATGAGATTTTGATGCTATGTTTTTCTTTTATCTATGAAAATTCGTTGGAGATGTTCATGTCCATGAGATCGAGAGAGTGCTCGAATATTCGACGAGGATGACTGTTGCTTCGGCGTGTTCCTTCGTCTATGATGTGTGTAACGAAGCCCATTCGAGAATGTCAAGCTATATGACATTAAATAAATTATGTCACGCAAAACGACATAACAGATAACATGTCTTAAGCAAAGTAGGACATGTACATTAATAAAATTTAAATACAGAATGTATATTGAAATGATGAAACCGTTTGTCACACTACAGCATCAGAACGAGGATGATCCTGTTCGACAACAATGCAACAAGTTAGTGCGGGGAACAAAGACAGGGTGCGTTACTGTCTCGAGTGTTGTGCTGAAGTTTATCCTTGAAAAAAGCTCAGGAATGTTCTGACTTTGTTCTCGGATAAATTCGGGGAATCATGCTATAGATTTTTCCTTGGACAAGAAAGGAAAAATGATTGAACAATATTGAACTCTGTTATGTAGTGAATTTATTAAAATTTATCTATTTCAATTTTTATGTTTATTTATTTCAGACGGGGATCGTTATAAATATATTTTATTTTATAAATGATAAATGTTATTATGTTTGAAATTTTGATCCATCCTCGTATATTTAGGTTAATCAGAGGATTGAAGTTGCCGCTTTTCCGGATATTGTATTTATTAAAATGTGTATTGTCTGTATATTTTTGATTTTATAGTGGGTAGGGATATCCAGGCGGATGTTAAAGATTTCATTTTTGTTAGAGATATCTTGACGGTTGAAGTGATCGGATTATTAAAGAATAAAATACTCAATTTTATTCTTTGTTTTATAAAATCGGGTTGAATATTGTTTATGCATTTGTGTGAAGTGCATGTAAATCTTAATTCGATTTTTGCGAGTGTTTTGATGTTTATAAAATGTTCTTATGAATAAGATATCTCTCACGCAGTTTATTAATGGTGCATAGATCTATGTAAGTTTGATAAAAATATTTTGTTTATATATTTAATATCACGATTATTTTCATTATTATAATTTCATGTATTTCTTGTAATAATTTATATATTTGAAAGTAGTATATGGGTATTAGAGAAAATTGTCATGTTTTTTGTAAGGGAAGTTTTTTCTTAAAAATAATATTCGAGAACGTTTTGAATTCAAGGTTGGAGTTTTCTTTATTGTGGGTTGACCTTGTTGTGTTATTTTGCGCACGACTAAAATTCAATTTTCGCGGGTTTTGAAAACTTGGTTGTTTTTGACATTTGATTGTAGAGGTTAAAGTAGAGGTTAAACTTGACAAATTTCACTAGTATTTATTAGTTTTAATTTTGTTCGAGAGTCACAAGGGGTTTTTCTCTGTGTGCGAGTCATTATTCACAAAGAGTGTTTCCCCATTGCTACTGTTGATGATGCTTTAGCACCCTATACACTCGGTAGAGGGATTTTTTTAAATTTTTTTTTAATAAAATCTTCCAAATTAACGAATTGAGATCTTTCATTGATATTCTTTGTTTTTATTTTCAAATTAAAAAACTTGGAACTATTTCCGCAAGGAACGATTCATGAGATGGGAGTTCGTGGATTCTACTAGACTGAATAGCCGGCAATATATGCTGTAGTGTGAATTAAAATTAATAAGCAATTTCAAAGCAAATTCCACTGCAATATGTATAATCATAATCAACTTATCTAAATAAAGTGCATACTAGAGAAACACACAGAGAGACAATGTGAAAGATTTGAAATAAATATGAAAAATTGGAAACTGGAGCCTTGTGTGATTCCACTATCTTTTTCTTTCATTTCTTATAACATCACATGGACCGCTTCAATCTTAAATTTGGTGTATATTGACAAATGCAATATTTGAAATAAAGTTAAAAAAATAAAGTTGGGTTATTATAACCCAAACACCACTTACTTTGAAAGTCAACTCATGAGTTACAATTACTGTAACCCCTTTGCTATTACTAATGCGTAAATTTACAAGCATCCAGGTTTTATTACATCGTGCAAGACACAAAGATATAAGAGGAAGCTACGGAAACGTGGTAAAACAAAAATTATGAATTCCAACAATTAAAATGATTCAGCTTACCTTTTTCAGAAAATATTTTGTTAGGTTCACCATGATACACAGCTTTATGTTCAGCTAAATAATTCTTGGCACAGAATCCCAAGCAACAGAAAGTGCAGGCAAATACATTTTCAACATCTTTTTTGTGATGGGAACAAAATCCATTTCCATGTTTTGAACTAGATTAACTTCATATTCTTCACCAAAATACACCAATAGTTCTTCACCCTCCTGGATTCTACGAGTGCTACAATAATATAGCTTGTCTTCATATCGAAATGGGAATAAATTTTGTTCGCAAATATTTTGTGCAAGATTGATATACTGCATCCAATTCAGATGCTCTAATTTATCATCGCTAACTATAAATCTTCCTCCCTTTATTTTCAAAGACGGTCCTGCTACATCAAGTCCAGTGAAAGGGCCAAATCTTATATTTTCAGGTATAACTTTTAAAGAGAAAATTCCTAAATGTCCAATTGACTCTCTTGTTTCTAACATATTTTTCGGTAATTCTCTAACTCTGTTATATGTCTCAGAAGGTCTTTTGTTCAAAATATGAACTAGCTCTCTGCATTTGGTGCAATAATCCTGATATAGTTCGTGGCAATTGTTACAATCTATAAAATAAATTCAATTGTAGAATCTCACAAAATTAAAACGGCAAATTTAATTTAGACAAAAATTATAGAAAAAGGATCGAAATTACTTTGAAATATCTGTTTAAATAAATTTATGACCAATTTACTTTATATAAGTGGGATGTTGGTTTATTAAAGAACACAAGTATTCCTAGTTAACTAGAATCTCTTCCATTTCAATGTAAAATAAAATTTTTAAATTTTTTAAAACTAATTATTGTGTTATATTTGTCAATAGCACTAGATTATTTCAAAACATACACTAAAAGATAAAACATATATGTACCACCTAATTATAAAAAATCTATCTTGTTTGATACATTGGTACACGTAAATTTATTAGACATCTATTCTAACAATTGTTTATACCACAATAATGTATTACGATATTCATAAATATATATTCTGGATTAATTTACTTGTAAGATATCTGTTATTGCAAATAAAGAACCTTCAAATTTATACATTACAAAAAATAAGTTTTATGGATCTAATTACCATCATAGTAATAACATAAATGTACTTACATAGCAGTTCATTACAGAATTTAATTTTTACATCAGCAGGGCAAATACCATCTTCTATTTTAACATTGTTGCCTACTGTTTCATTTATTTCGGTTGATGGTAAATCTGTTTTATGATTTACACAGAGCATTTCATCTTTGCTTATTTTGTCAGCCTCAATGTACCCATTTAATTCACTATTATCAATAGCATCTGTGATAGTAGTTTCACAGATGCATACTTTATTGTCCTGGATTTCCTCTTTTACACGAGTTGAATTTTCCCAAGACAATCCGTTTTTTAACATTTTTAACTCTGAATATATTTTATAATTTACAAAATCCTTATGAACATCATGTGTCAAATTGTCTGTACTAAACTCAAGCAGGACGGACGGGTATTCTTTCTCTTGATTTTCTATATTTCGTAACGTTTTTTAAAACTTTTTTGAGAACGCCATGCAACTGTCACAACAACGAAAATCAAAAATTTTCGATTTATTATTTTTTTTAATAGACGTGATGCATGCCCGACGCCTCTGACATAAGTCAATGCTGCCGCCACCAGCATAGATAAAACAGCTCTAAAAACATACTGAATTTACAAAAAACGTACTGAACAGTGTTGTTCCGTGACCTGTTAGGATAATCGGAAGAATGGTTCGTGAAAATTCGGTAGATTTTTTATCCTTAGTTTAAAATCAAACAATTATATGAAAACAATTTTAATTTCTAAAATACATATAATAATAGCTATTAATATAACGAGAACATTAAGCGATTTATAATACTCGAGGACGTTGCCAGGTGACGAGGCGCTAGCCGCGTCACCTCGTAACGTCCGAGAGGGTTTAAATCGCTTAATGTTCTCGTTATATTAATAGCTATTATTATATGTATTTTAGAAATTAAAATTGTTTTCATATAATTGTTTGATTTTAAACTTCGAGTTTATATTCAAAGCTTTATCGTATCATCAACAATATCAAGATTAAAACAAAATCAACAATTTGTCTGTCATACAAAATACTTACGCCAAAGCTTGCACGTTTTTGAAATAAATTAATAAATCATGGAAGAATTTGATGTTCCCGCAAATATTGTAGAGGCTGCAAATAGTGCAAAATTAGATTTGTTGCCAGCGAAGTCAAAACTGCATTACGTAAACGAATATCGTCTGTTTTGTAAATGGCGAGATGAAGAACATGTTCAAGGTGCTGGGGAAACAGTCTTGCTCGCTTATTTCGTGAGACTGTCAAAATTGAGAACTGTCAAAATATTGAAATTCATGTTCACAAATAATGTACTATTTGACGTATTATCGTTTTGTATCTAACGTATTATGGTGCTGTATCTAACGTGTTATTAGTTCGTTACTAACGTATTACCGCGATATCATAAAGTTTCTGGGTCAACGGTGGCCATGGGGTGAAAAACGTCTGTCTTAATTTATATCATCCTTTTGAGAAAAATCTGATAAAATTTTCAGGTTAAGTGTCATGCTGACGTTAAAATTTGTCAATATATTAATCTTAATATCAGTATGACACATAACCTGAAAATTTTATCAGATTTTTCTCAAAAGGATGATATAAATTAAGACAGACGTTTTTCACCCCATGGCCACCGTTGACCCAGAAACTTTATGATATCGCGGTATAAGTAACTAAAGTATTATTAAGATATTGTAATATTATGTTCCTAATAATTATCAATAAATGTTTCACATAAAGATGGCATAATAGTTGATGATACGATAATAGTTATTAATAGTATCATATAACTAGTAAATATAATAAAAATGTAAATATATATGAAGCACACTAACAATAACTTATATTATTATATACATGATGTTTTATAAAACTAATGACGTTAATAATAATAATAGTTAATAAACTCTACTCGTCATCAGGTATATTTTTTAATGTTTCTTCATTTATTTTCAATATCAATTTTTTGTCTATTTTAAAATCGAAACAGCTATTTTTATTTATATATATCTTACTATGAAGAAGTCCTGTGACTGTTTCCGTGCTTAATTTAGTACGTTGTTTAGTTTTCATTAAATTGATGGAGGAAAAAATTCGCTCCACATTTGCGGAAGAATGTGGTAAACACAACAAATTTTGAATAAAATTACATAATAATGGAAAGACATTCGATTCATCACCACGTTTTATTGCCCTGACACTAGCCCAGAATTCCAACATATCTGTGCTGAAATTTTGGCGTTCTGTGTAATTTCGTAATTGCCTCCATTCGCGATCTAAATTTTCAAGTTCGTTTTGTGGTATTAAATTCCCAAAAAGTAAAGCTATATCTGCTATTGAACTTATAGTCAGTAACGCGCCAAGTATCTTCGGTGCCGTCGTGCGAAATACTGATAAGCGCCTTTACCCTATATGTATTGAGCCAAAATTACCAGCCACTCTCCCACAGTTCAACATTGAAATTTATGACGAACTCTTTAGACTTGTTAGTACTGGTAGGTATTTTTTATTTGAGGCAAACAATAGGTTCACATACAAAAAAATATTATTAAATTTTTTATTGCACACTGAAACAACAGTAACAAAATAAAAAACTGTTGGAGTGCGGTCGCATTACAAGCGAGTCGTAGTTCGTGACGTCATCACAGAACACAAGTGAATACGTAGTATATAGTCCTAGACGCGTGAGATGTACTGCCGACTGCGTATGTGAGTAGTGAATAAAATGCACGTGTGTTCGCGTCGCGTAGAACAATAGTTTATCGAGGTTACATGTATGCGAAATATATTTTGTTCTTTAACTGTAAGCTTAATCTAAATATACGTATTAACCACAAATGCGTTTCACTCTGCAACCTATCTAACAGGTTATGTGCCCAGAGAGATAAAACAGTACGATAATACGGAAAGAAAAACAAGTGTTTTTGTTGTGTATTCGTGACCGTGGGAAAAATGAGTTCGTCTAACCTATTACGTATCGACACGTTAAACAAGGAAAATTATGACACTTGGAAGATACAAATGGAAGCTTTGTTAGTTAAAAATGATAAATGGGCATACGTAAATGGAGATCTGAAGGAACCTACTGCAGAAACAGGTGATAAAGAAGCCGAGGAAAAATTAAACACGTGGAAGCGTAACGATAGTATTGCGAAAGCTGATATTATATTGTCTATTAGTCCATCGGAATTAAAGCAAATTAAAGGCTGTCAAACTTCACAATCTATTTGGTTGAAACTGAAAGAAACGTATGAATCAAAAGGACCAGCTCGAAAAGCGACTCTATTAAAACAATTAACGCTGAATCATATGGAATCAGGTGAGGATGAACGTACTCATATATCTAAGTTTTTTGATATCGTGGACAGATTAAAGGAGATGAATATTGAAATAAATAACGATCTACTTGCTATAATGTTGTTATATAGTCTGCCTCCGGATTACGATAACTTTAGATGTGCCATCGAGTCTCGCGATGAATTACCGACACCTGAAGTGCTAAAAATTAAAATAATAGAGGAAAGTAACGCTCGAAGAAAGGACACTCGTGTTCAAAACGCAATGTTCGCGAATAAACATTACAACAAATCACGGTTCGGGAATAAACAAATGAAAAATGAATCTAATACAAGTGGAAATACGAACACTAAATTAGAATTTAAATTTAAGTGCCACAGATGTCGTGAAATCGGACACAAAGCTGCGGACTGTAAAAATAAGAAATACGTTAATCACGCTAGCGCAAAATGTGCGGAAAACGTCGGTTTATGTGCATTAAACACTGAAGAATCATTTTCGGAAAATAAAAACACGATATGGTGCTTGGACAGTGGCGCGACGTCTCACATTTGCAAAAGTGCGAAAGATTTCGTGAATATAGAAAATACCGAACGCGGATCGCTGAACTTGGCGAACAATGAATCTACTGAAATTGTCGCAAAAGGGAGAGCCGCATTCACGGCGAATGTATACGGGGAAATTAAGAATGTTTCTTTATGTGACGCGTTACATGTACCGGACTTGCGCGCGAACCTACTATCAGTTTCCAAGATTACGAATAACAATTGCGAAGTTCTATTCAAAAAAAATGAAGCATTAGTAATTGGAAAAGATGGAAACGTAAAACTAGTGGCCGATCGAATCGGAGAACTATATTATGTGCGAGAACACGGACAAGAAGATTGTAGTATGGCTTGAGATTCAGCATTATCTACACAATCAGCGTCCGAACAAACAATAACGTGGCATAGACGGTTGGGTCATTTAAACGAGAAAGACTTGATGGAAATGAAACGCAAAAATATCGTTAAAGGAATAGAATCAGTGAAACTCCAAGAGAATGTCAGATGCGACATCTGCGTACAAGGAAAAATGACTAGATCAACTTTTCCAAAGAAATCGGAGAGGAAAACAGAATTACTGGAAATTATACACTCTGATGTATGCGGACCAATGAGAATCGAGTCGAATGGCAAAGCCAAATATTTTGTCGAATTCATCGATGATCATACGAGATGGTGCGAGGTAAGATTCCTGAACTCGAAACAGGAAGTATTCGAAAAAACGAAGGAATATATCGCATTGGTCGAAAAGCAGAAGCAAAGAAAAGTAAAGTGCTTGCAAACTGACAATGGTACTGAATACACAAGCATCGATTTCGACAGTTACTTGAAGAAAAATGGTATCACCAGACGATTAACTGTACCCTATAATCCTGAGCAGAATGGAATTGCAGAAAGGAAAAATAGAAGCTTATTAGATACTACAAGATGCTTACTGCTGCAATCTGGATTGCCTTCATCATTTTGGGCAGAAGCCATAAATACTGCTAATTACATAAGAAATCGTTGTCCAACAAAAAGTCTTGATGGGATCACGCCATACGAAGCATGGACCGGACGAAAACCAAAAATAAATCATTTTAAGGAATTTGGTTGCCGAGTGTTCATTTTGAACAGGGAACCTGGAAAGGGAAAATTTGAACCAAGGGCCAAGGATGGAATTTTTGTGGGATACGCGGAAGAATCGAAAGGATACAGAATTCGGGTACCTAACCAGCGAAAAATCGAAATTTCCCGAGATGTACATTTCCTGGAAAACCATGAATCAGTGCAGAATAATCTTGAAGAATTCATTCCGGAACACATGTTGAGCATTGATGAAGATGGTGTACTACCCATATTGGATATCATAGAAGCGGAAGATGAACCATTACGCGAAAATATGGAAGGAATCCAAACAAGGGAGAACGAGGCCAGAAGCGAACGACCTACTGGAAGAAGTAGAGGAAGGCCGAGAATAGTAAGAACAGGATCTCGAGGGAGACCAAGAAAGCTTTTTAAGATGAATGTGGAGGAAGTCAACTCTATTGAATCAGATGTTTGGGCATTGACATCTGAAGTTCCCTTAAAACAAGCAGTTTCGGGTCCTGATGCGAATGAGTGGTTTGATGCAATGGTAGAAGAGATGAAGGCCATACTGAAGAACGACACATGGGATCTCGTTCCAAGACCAACAGGCAAACAAGTCATTGGTAGTCGCATTGTGCTGAGAGACAAATATACAGCTGAAGGAAATTTGGAAAAACGTAAAGCTCGATTAGTTGCACAAGGATTTGCACAACAACCAGGAGTGCATTTTAATCAAACTTTTGCTCCAGTAGCACGACAGAGTTCGATTAGATTGTTGGTTTCGTTAGCTGCTCGTCATGGAATGTCAATGAATCAATTTGACGTAACTACAGCTTACCTCAATGGAATTTTGGAGGAAGAAATCTTCATGGAACCACCAAAACTGATGGAAGAAATCATGGAAAGTATTGCTGATCGCGAGAAGGATTCCCAAATCGGAAGAAAAGCGAGAAAACAAGTGCAATACCTGAATAAAGGTAATATGGTATGTTATTTGAAGAAGTCATTATATGGTCTTCGACAATCTGGTAGAAGCTGGCATAATAAGCTGGATGGTATATTACGGCAATATGGAGCCAAACCCACAGCTTCGGATCCATGTCTATATTATATCAAGTCAGGGGAAGAATTAACCTTGATAGCTACTTATGTCGACGATATAATAATCGCTTCTCGAAACAATGGAAATATTAGAAAATTGAAAAATTACCTAGAAACCAAATTCGAAATAAAAGATCTGGGAGAAGTAAGTTATTGTCTAGGAATCGAATTTAACAAACATGACAATGAAATCCACTTACGACAATCTGGGTATGTGAACGAATTATTAAAACGATATGGCATGACCGACTGCAATCCTATCGGAACTCCAATGGAAGCCAATCTTAAGTTAACTAAATACAAAGAAGTTGCGAACGAAAAACCAGAACACGACGTACCGTATAGAGAGTTGATTGGTGCCCTCACTTACCTATCAGTTAGTACAAGACCAGATATAAGTTACGCCGTTAATTATTTGAGCCAGTTCAATAATTGCCATGGTTTGCAACATTGGAAGGCCGCCAAGAGAATTTTAAGGTACTTGAAAGGAAGTATCAATGTTGGATTAAAGTATGAATCTGACAACAAACCAATTGTTGGGTACGTAGACGCCGATTGGGGAGGATGTACGGAAGACCGAAGATCCTTTACGGGGTATGCTTTTATCCTTAGTGGCGGACCTATAAGTTGGGAAGCTAGGAAACAACGAACCGTGGCGCTATCCTCGACTGAGGCTGAGTACATGGGATTGACTGAAGCGGCTAAAGAAGCCATGTATTTACAGAAATTGCTGGGCGAATTGAACTTAAATGAATTGGCCCGCATCTGTATATATAACGATAATATGGGAGCTTTAAAATTGGCCGAGAATCCAATATTTCATGGAAGATCGAAACACATCGACATCCGTTATCACTTCATAAGAGATGCACTGAAGAATAACAGACTGGAAATAGATCATACACCCACAGAAGAAATGGGAGCCGACGTGTTAACCAAAGCACTAGGAAGGCAGAAACACCTGAAATGTTTGACAATTTTGGGCATAGGTACTTCTTCTGGACCAACTACACCTCGAGGGGAAGTGTTGGAGTGCGGTCGCATTACAAGCGAGTCGTAGTTCGTGACGTCATCACAGAACACAAGTGAATACGTAGTATATAGTCCTAGACGCGTGAGATGTACTGCCGACTGCGTATGTGAGTAGTGAATAAAGTGCACGTGTGTTCGCGTAGCGTAGAACAATAGTTTATCGAGGTTACGTGTATGCGTAATATATTTTGTTCTTTAACTGTAAGCTTAATCTAAATATACGTATTAACCACAAATGCGTTTCACTCTGCAACCTATCTAACAAAAACAGTATTCCAAATTATTAAAAAACAAAAGGTCCAATAAAATATTTTTAGAGTGCCCGTGTTTTTAAATAGATAAACGCGAAGGAAAACAACGGAAATGTCTTATAGAAATTGGACTTTTCTAGCTTTACTTTTGGCAAATTCATTAATAAGATTTTCAATATTCAGCAGCTTTAAAAAGTCAGACTCTATAGAAATGATAGCAAGATTACAGTATGATTATTAGCTTCTATTAAAATGCTTAAGATACCCCTTTCACCTTTTTTAATTATTAAATAGTATTATACAAAAGTATTTTTAATAATATATAATATTATTAAAAATGGGATGTGAAGAACACAATACAAGTTCATATGTATTATTGAATGTATCTTCTCCAAAGACGTAGATACGTATTTCACATTTCTACATGATTGTCAATACGCCTCTGTTGGAGAAGAGACACATTCAACAACATTGTGGTCTTCACACCCCATTTTTAATAATATTATATATTATTAAAAATACTTTTGTATTATACAAAATTGGTAGGTTTTACTTACTCAAGTATGTTTCAAATTATGTTGTTAAATAATATTAATTAAGTTAAATTTATACAAAAAACAGTGTAGATGCAAATATCAAGTACACTCTTTGAAGTAACAATAAAATTATTGCTGTCAATGCTAAAATAATTGTAATAATTGTTTTATGTAAATTTGTTGATTTGTTGTAAACTTTCAAAAAATGTTTTTAATATTTTTAAAATTTAACTTATCACAAGTGGCCGTAGGCGCCTTTAAGCCCTTGGCGCCGTTGTGCGCTGCACGACCTTGTCCATATGGACGGCGCGTCACTGCTTATAGTTCCGCTTTTTACTATCCGGGGTCAATGAAATTAAATTTTTTAAGTGGGTTGTTTTTTAGTGGAAAACTAGTCGTAATTTGTGAACAACTTTCAACGTAAAAATCCAAACAACGTAGTCGCAAATATTTTATTTGTTCTGAACTCAATTTACCTTCTAGATAAATTCTAACATTTGCTCCTAAATACAATTCTTCTAATGCTTGATAATTATGTGGATTTTTAAATTCAATGTTTTCTAATGCTGTAGATAATAAATAGTTACGTTTTAGGAAACAGTCACAAATTGTTCGAAAAATATTGGATACACTATTATATAAAGTGTAAAGTTTTGGCGATTCTGATTGCATTTCACGATTTAGACTATTAAAGAGTGGCAAAACATAATCTAGAAATAATAGAAAGACTTTGGTTAGCGGATTATTTAAATGATCGAGTATGTTTTCACCTGTTGAGACATCGCCATCTGCAACAGCAGTTGTAAAATATAATCTGAGCGGATTGTATTGTTCTAGAATTCATTTAATAGCTGAATCAACCGATAACCATCTGGTTTGGGACGGGTGTAAAATTTTGTGGATTTTAACGTTGCAAAATAATTGATACTCTTGGAATTCGCTGATTCTTTTTGGACTAGAGTTGAAGTAATTAAAAATATTTCTTGTTAAGTTTTCAAGGAAATTTGGCAATTTTTCGCATGCGTATGAAGCAACTAAGTGAAATGAGTGGCAGATGCACTTCATAACAAATAAATTCGGTATATCTTTTTTTAGTAATGTTGTAACGGAATGATGTCTTCCCATCATTACATTTGCTCCATCAGAAGCAAAGCCAATCATATTATCTTTATAAGGAACAGAATTTGAGACAAATGTATTTATAACATGATTATATAAAGTTTCCGCATTCGCACTAGCAATGCGGAAGAGCAAAAAAACAGTCTCTGATTAAATTGTCTTTTGCATACCTGACAACGAGACAAAGATGTTTTATCGTTGAGCGATCTGTAGACTCGTCTATAATAAGGGAAAATTGATTATATTTAATATCCTCACATATATTTTCGAAACATTCAGCACCTATGACATTTCTAACAATAGCTGTGGTTTTCTTTCTGGCGCACGATATGCCTTGAGCAATCTTTGAATCGGGACAAATGTTAGCTATTAATTTTGGCAAATGATCCATTACCAAAAATGGCAAATTATGTTCTGCAATAAATGCAGACAAGCGGATCTCGGCTAAAACCAAGATAATTAAAATTATTGTAAACATGAAATAATTTAAATAATCATACCTTCGGTAATATTATTCTTTATTTGCGCCGATTCTGCCATACCTGCTGAAAATTCGGTTAAACGCGGCTGTTTGCGTATCATCCTTGCTGTATGTTTATGAATTATCGAAAGACTGTGTTTCATTAGAGAATCTTTTCCGCTAGAAATATTAATGTCTTTACTGCAGATCTTACATCTTGCAAATTTTTTTCCCTTTTTACTTCTAGAAAGCCATCTCTCAAAGTCTTCCAGCTTTTCCCAATCTTCCTTATAATTTTGGGAATATTTTATTTTTTTTTTTGCTATATTACTTGGGCCAGCTTGTTCACAGTCACTGCCACTACCCATATTTTAACACTAGGTATATTAATTTAAAAAAAATCATGTGACACCTATGTATGTGTTCTTCTAGAACCGATATAGGATACTGATTTCAAATTTTAAATGCAAAAACAGAAACAAACCTTTCACTCAAGATGCCCCACTGTTTTAAACTCATAGAAATAAGCAAATAACCAAATAGATATCGCTTTTATTCATTATTGAATGATATGTTGTATTTATTTCATTCATTCATTTATTCGAATGAAAAGGATTATTTCATTGTTGTAGTATTTTGAAATAATTATTTTCGGGGGAATAAGTATTTTTATTTGAAAAACAATGTTTCTTTAAGATAATTTTTAACCAGAATAGTCCCTTTATTTAGAATAAAGAGCGCTTGAGAAGCGTGCAAATAAATACCTACCGACATACATAATTGTTGCCTTTGAATTCAAGCATTATATCGACTACAATCCATAGTAGCTTTTATTACTGTCCCTACTCATAAAATTGCTTGCCTGTTTTAATTTTCTATTTATTATAGTCATAGATTAAAGATGAATGCCATTATAGTAGTAATTTATTATATTGTATTTTTATTCTTTCTTACACATTAAAAAAAAAATACCCCTATAAATATTTACATTAACACGTAGGTATTATTTACATGAATATAAACAGTTTTAGCACAATTTAATTTTTTTTTTCTCATTCGTTTAAAAATCGGTAGATATGATGGCTTCATCGGTAGATCGGTAGAAAAATCGGTAGACGGAACAACACTGAGGACTGAATCCACAAAATTTTTTTCTATTTTGCGTTCGAAATGAACACAAAACAGTAACGCTTTTTTTCATTTTTCAATGTTGGCGTTGTTTGAACACAGAAATAAATATCATTACTGTCATTTGATTTTGAGAATTTAAATACATTTGACAGATATGATATACAGTTCTCAACAAATAAAACGGGACACTTTTTTTAATTATTGTAAGTCAGGATTACAGCTATTGATATGACATTTTATAACATAGTATAATGACAAGGAAATTCATAATATTCATTGTTCTATAAAAAGACTTATAGCAAGCGCCAATTAAGTTGGCGCGAGGAGGGGGTGCGCAGAAGCTGTTTTTAAATACGTCCACCCCCACTACTCAAGTAATTGTCAGAATACATTTGTCATTGACGCTTGACGGAACATAATGTCTTTGCTAGCGGATCAAAAAGTGATACACGCTGAGAGGTTAGAATTATCTGACATTTGATGTAAAACCAAATACAAATCTCCCCACTACTTTTAATCCTGCGCGAACTTACCCCTCCTCGCGCCAACTTAATTGGCGTTTGTTATACCTTTGTGCATTTTTTTAAATGTACTATCGTGAGCAAATGAAAGTGCACACTTTATTATGTTGGCATGTCGAAATTTCAAAATTTATCTAATGTATACAGTACTTTTGAAGTGTCAGTGTCAGCATTTAATCATAACATAAATGACATTTGCTTGACAATTTGGTAAAATTTACGCAGCTATAATAGTGCGTTTACTTTCAATTGCTCACGATAGTACATAAAGGATGCAATAACTTTTTAAGTATGTATGCATTATATATTTTAAAAGAATGTTATTATTATGCGCATCAAATATCCTTATTATGACATATCTATAATTATTAAAAAACAAAATATCACAATATTGCAAATTTCATACCGTAGTTATGGTAGAATCGATAAATTAATTTTATATCTCTTGAAACCGATATCAAACAATCGACACCTAGAAAACGGGTTATGAATATTGATTTTTAGGTATCGAATTAAGGTATCGATTCCAAAGTATCGATTCCAAGGTATCGATTCCAAGGTATCGATTCCAAGGTATTGATACTTTACCGATTCCAGTACTCAGAATCGATACCGTGCACAGACCCGATACATCGCTAAGTATCGATACCTTGATTGGTATCGGTACCCGATACCGAAAACGTCGGTATCGCCCAGCCCTAGTTAAGACCATTGAGCACTTTTATAAGTACCTGTATGGGCAGAAGTTCCTGATCCGCACTGATCACGCCTTAAAGTGGCTCTTACAATTTAAGAATCCGGAGGGTCAAGTAGCTAGATGGATTGAGAGGCTACAGGAGTTCGACATTGAACACAGAGCAGGCCTCAAATATCAAAATGCAGATGCCCTTTCCAGAAGGCCCTGTCCAAAAGACTGTCGATATTGCAACCGAATCGAAGACAAATCGGCCAACGCTCTTCGAACCACCGTGGTTGATGACCAATGGCAACCTGACAATTTGCGCGCAGATCAAGAAGCTGATCCGGATCTTGCAGTATTCAGGGCTTGGAAGAGAAATGGGCAAAGACCGACCTGGCAAGAAATTGCTCCCCATTCACGAGAATTGAAGTCATACTGGGCACAATGGGATTCCTTAACCATGGAAGACGATCTCCTGAGACGTGAGGTCGAAAATCACGATGGAAGCGAGCGGAAGATGCAAATGGTGGTTCCCAAGAAAAGAATACCAGAGGTATTGCGATAACTCCATAATGGTACTTCTGGGGGCCATTTTGGAGTCCACAAAACACTGGAGAAGGTGCGCCAGAGATTTTACTGGGTGAATTGTTCACGAGATGTGAAAGAATGGTGCCGAAAGTGTGCTAATTGCGCCGGAAGCAATTGTCCCCAGAGAACACCAGAGAGATTGGGACGAACATTTACCATTATTTCTAATGGCGTATCGGGCCTCCGTTCAAGAGACAACTGGCCAATCACCAGCAAACGTGCTATTCGGAAGGGAACTCCGATTGCCCTGTGATTTAAAGCTTGGGAGCAAGCCTGGTGAAGATCTTGCCGGAGAATATTATGTCAGCACGCTCAGACGACGACTAGATAATATCCATGAACAAGTCAGACATAATATCCAAGATGCTAGTGACAGAATGAAGGAGAGCTGTGACATCAACGCCGAGAAGAGTGGTTACCATGAAGGCGATCGGGTTTGGTTATATAATCCACAACGCCGACGGGGCCTATCTCCAAAACTTCAAAAGAATTGGGAAGGGCCATACGAGGTGTTGAAGCGGATCAACGATGTAATATACCGCATCAGGCGAACACCTCACACTAAGCCAAGAGTCGTACATTTTAATCGATTAGCCCCATACTCTGGAGACAATAATGACGAAACCGCTGACTTGCGCCGATTGGATAGCCAATACCAGAAACTAACCTTCGAAGACTTTATGGAAAAGTATTCTGGTTCGAGAAAAGCTCGATTTGGGGTAACCATCGAGAAACAGCAAGATTTGTTTACGGTGCCACCAGACTACGCGCTTGCTCATTGCGTAGCCCGAGATCTGCGAATGGCCAAAGGAATTGCCAGGGAATTTAAAGAGAGATTTGGCAGAATCGAAAAATTAAGGCAGCAGGGACCAGCAATTGGGAAGGGTCTCCAAATAATAAATGAAAAACAGCCCATATTTTATTTGGTCACGAAAGAACTGTCAAACCTGAAGCCAACCTATCGTGCCTTATGGGAGGCCCTGGTCCACTTACGTGAACAAATGTTACAACAAGACATTCTGAAATTAGCAGTTCAAAAATTGGGCTGTGGATTGGACCGCCTGGACTGGAGAATTGTAAGGAGCATATTGGAAGTAATCTTCCGACATATTGGTATGGAAATTCTGGTATGCAGTTACCGGCTTGAATATTCCTGTCCATCCAGGCAAGATAAGACCGTGGACTGTTATTTCGATATGACGTCACAATGTAACAAAGGCCCTACCTGTCGATTTCGCCATCGGTTGAGGGAACCAAAGCATGACATGTTTCGGGACGAAACTTCATTCTTAAAAAGTGGCAATGTGATGACTAAAGACGGCAGACTGTGCCCCACACTGTTAAATTTAATAATACACATAAGGTGTATTAGATAAAAATGTAGATTTTACAAAATTAGGGCAACTTTTTACCAATACTGAAGATCCATTGTACAGATACAAAGAGCACTTTAACTATGCAAATATAACATCTCTCAACGTCGAACAATCCTTCTCAGTATATAAACATATTATTATTAAATTTGACAGTGTGGGCACATAGTCTGCCGTCTTTAGTGATGACTCATCCAACAACGCGTAGGGCGTCATATCCTCTAGCATTTTGTCAATCGTTCCACATGCGTCGAGAAAATATAAGCCACGATATAAAAGCCGTCGAAGAAGGGATGGCGACATTCAATACCTGAGCTTCGCGGAGTGAACATAAATACAGATATATTAATGTGCTTATTTAGTAATTAGTTTTTATATTGTTATTCATTTTATTATTAATATATAGTGTGTGTCTAAAGTTATTGTTAGTTTTATTTAAGAACCCGAAAAGACACACTTTTACACTATTTACATTTTTTCATTGTCTACCAATGAATTAACATTTTGTAATGGTAGTAAGTATATATTAATTACTGGAGTATACTTAAATCTTATTTAATTGATATTTGTATAATATTAAAATCTCATTTTGGATATTGTCATTTATATATAAAAGAATATTAAACGGTTTTGTAAATAAAACAGATATAACCAGTCACTTTAATTATTGGTTTATCTTTATAAAAATACATGATTAATTACATAAGTAAATGGAAAATTCAAACATATAGTACGAGTTAATTTGGTTTTGGTGCAATTAAATAGGTACTACAGAGAACTATTACCTTACTTCAACTTTTCTTAGGTAATATCCCTTCATTTAAACTTTACTGTTAAGCCGCTCTTGGCTAACTCTTGTTTCTTCTCCCCCCGACAGAGCACTCGAGGGCTAGGGGGGCTTCATACCTCCAAGGCTATCTATTCTTCTTCTTCCACAAACCTCAATCTCAAGGTGTAACACCATCGTGCTCAGGAGATGCATGGCACAGAGGTCAAAGTGTATCGCGAGCGATGCCCCGGATACCTGGTGACCTCCGGGGGAAGTTAGCCCTGGTGCGGTAAGGGCGCACAGCCGCATTTGACCATAAGACGTCCCAACTTGTGGGAACTAGATGGAAGAAGTAAAAACAACACAA
This sequence comes from Melolontha melolontha, assembly GCA_935421215.2. Classification (NCBI taxonomy): domain Eukaryota; kingdom Metazoa; phylum Arthropoda; class Insecta; order Coleoptera; family Scarabaeidae; genus Melolontha; species Melolontha melolontha. The sequence goes on along the minus strand of OW285241.1, from coordinate 61,168,702 downwards.
AAACAACATGAAAAACATGAAAAAAAAGAAAAAAAAAGGAAACGACCAGTACAGAAAAATGGGCAGATCTAACGGGTGAAGGAGAGATAAACCCCTTTGCCAGAAGGGATTCGCTCCTCAGATCTCCTCCTAGAACGAGAACCAACTCTCTACCCAGTTTGGAGGACTACTATGTATCTCAAGAAAGAAAAGAATCTATACAAAAAGAACAATCCTCAAAAAGGAAGAGGATGGACCAATCCTTGGAAGGTCAGACTACTAATACTCAAGAAAAAGCAGAAGATCTTATCAACGCCATAACAAAAATTGTAAAACAGATAGAGAAATTAAATCCGGTAGTTAAGGACATGTACAAGCCAAAGATCGAAATCAAAGAGATTGCCAGTAGGCTAGCCCTACACGCCGAGCAGCTCCAAAGCAATAACCAGATGGAATGGCTCGAACAAGTGTTAAAAATTGATAACGGCGATACCAGAGAGAGGGAAAATCTTAAACAACTGAAAGGCCTAGAAGAAAGGCACAAACAAGAGCTTCGTGAAGTCAGCCAAAATATGGGGTATGAACAATGCAAAAACTGCCTAAAAGCACAACATAGGAAAAGCAGAAGATTAGAGCTTACAAAAGAGCTATGCTTTGAAGCATACCAGCAAATTAGCGAAGAGGAGTGGGAGGAGGGAATATTTCCCAGAGCCAAGATAGTCGAGGCGAACATTTGGGAGGCTCCGAATGATCATGAGATAGTACTACCGTGCAATAGCAGAATCAAATCTACTGAGAAAGTAGTAAGTGCAGCCATAGATTGGTATGGTGGACGAGATGGTCTCCTAAAGCAACATGCGAACAAAAGGGAAGGACGGAACCTTTGCAGCTACCACCATGAACATTTATTACCCAATAATTAGTGATGATGAACCAAACGAGGAGGTGGATGATAAAACTGTCTTGCAAGCTCTGTTGGACCTGAAATGTAGCCAATCTAGTAATCAAAACGTAACTAAAATAGCCACACCAGAGTTAGAAAGCATAGGGGGAGCAATGTTTGTCAGAATGCTGGAATACCTGTTTTCGGATAGAAACGCTGAAGTCAAAATATATAGAAGCCACCGTGACTCTTGTAGTAAAAACAGGCAATTACCTCACAAAACGACAGTCATATCAGCCGGAGGGCGCAAAACCACGGTGGATGATACCTCAGAGGTAAAAAAGCAAAAGAGACCGAAACAAGATGCTATACTAATTGCAATGCAAGGTAAAACATATGCTGATCTTCTTAAGACAATCAGCAGCTCAGTCGACCCCGGAAAAACTGGAGCAAATATCAAGGACATCTACAAGACCAGTAAAGGAGAACTACTTCTTACGGTCAGCAATGGGTTAGACAAAGCAGAAGCTCTAAAAAGAGAAATCAATGAAAAAGTGCCTACGGCTAAAGCGATAAATCTGTAAATAAATAAAAGGGCATGGACCAAGCAGCAACAATAGAGGAAATTAGGGAAGCGATTTGCAAGGATACTGCGATAAATAATGACAGCTTTGAAGTCAGGGCGCTGAGACCAGCCTACGGAAACAGGCAAAATGCTATGCTGATTATGCGCGACACCGATGCCGATAAATTAATAAGTCGCAACAAAATTAAAGTTGGGTGGACGAATTGAAGGATACTAGAAAGAAAAAAGGAGACAAAATGCTACAGATGTTGGGAATATGGGCACATCCGAACAGAATGCAGCGGGCCGGATTGAAAGAACCTGTCTGAAATGCACCAAGGAGGGTCATATGGCCGCTGAATGTCCAAATCTACCATACTGCTTTTACTGCAAGATAGAGGGCTACCAGACAGGAAACCCAAGATGCAATACCATCAGAACCAGGGGTAGGGCGGAGGAACCTTTGGATGGTCGCACCAAAATTCAAGATCCTCCAAGTTAACACAAATAGGAGCCGGCCAGTCCATGACCTCGCCATGGCCAAAGCTAAAGAGATTGGAGCTTCGATTATCCTCATATCTGAACCCAATAAGAATGCGATTAGGGCCAGAAAGGACTGGATCTACGACGAGAACCTGGTCGCTGCTATCAAAATCATTTGACGATAGGATCCCTATAAAAACACTAGGACAAGGCATTGGTTTCGTGTACGTAGCGATGAGAGTCTGCACTGTTTACAGTTGCTACAGCTCCGGCAACGACGATATTGGAGATCTAGAAACAATGCTGGACGAAATAGGACACCATATTAGAACCAGAAAAGAGGGTGCCATCGTTGGTGGTGACTTTAACGCAAAGTCTCCACAATGGGGCATGGATAACATGGATAGTAGAGGCCGCATCATGACCGACTGGCTGGCGGCAAATAGTCTTCCAATGGTAAATCAGGGGACGAAGCCCACCTTTCAACGGAGGAACCATTCCTCGATATTGGATCTAACACTTGCAACAGAAAACGTAAAGCGGACGATTAGTGGGTGGCACGTGAGCGAGGACGAGTCGCTAAGTGACCACAATTACTTAATTTTTGAAGTATATGAAGACAAACAGATTCTCAATCATGAATATAAACGCAAAGGCTGGCAAGTAAAAAAGATTGATCGGCAGGAATTTAGGAATGCATCTGTGGAGCTGAGAAGCAGAGAGACGGATTCGCCGGGTTTGGACTTCTCTAGGGAATTAGTCAGAATCTGCAACAGGACTATGCCTAAAACTAAATCGGTTGCGAGAGGAAGACCAGTGTATTGGTGGACTACGGAAATAGCAGACCTTCGCAGAGTGTGCACAAAAGAAGAGTGTTCACTCGAAATGCAAGAAAAAATGTACCGGATGATACACACCAACTGTGGGAAGATTACAAGAATAGCAAAAAGCTTAGAACTAGCATTAAGGCAGCGAAGAGGGCTAGCTGGCAATCGTTATGCGCAAAAGTAGACAACGATATATGGGGAGATGGCTACAAAATAGTTATGAAAGGTATGATCGGGTATCCGCCGAGAACAAAGTTAACTATGCAAAGAATGGTGGCTTATAAGAAAAGGCGACAAACCCATAGACAACCCGGGTTCATTTAGACCTATTTGCCTGCTAGATGCGGAAGGCAAGCTTTAGGAGCAACTGATATTAGCCAGGCTGAAGGAAGAGCTGAAACGCGTGGGTGGTCTCTCAAATAACCAATACGGCTTCAGGGAGGGCCGTCAGACAGTAGACGCTGTTATTGAGGTTCTACGGGCCGCGGACCGGGCAGCGGCCTATTCGCATCGACACCGTAGATTGTGCGCGATTGTCATATTGGATGTCCAAAACGCTTTCAACAGTGCGTCGTGGCAGCAGATACTTGACGAATTGAGAAACATAGGCGTAGCAGGATAAGAAGTAAATGCTGAAAATACGAGGTGTATTGTCCATGTGCACAGTTACAGATATGTAAATTATTTACATGTTTGTTTCATATTGTACAAACGCTTTATACGTGCTTAACGTATTGTCATACTTAAACAAAACCTTTTTGTATATTTATGCAATAGACACTAATAAATCTATCGAAAAGAGTTAATTTGGACTGTCTGTAGTCTTCCGCAAAAATATAGACACAGTTCCACCTTGTGGATTGCAGAAAGGATCACCACCTTACATTTCTGATTGAATAATGTCTTGGCGAAAAAACTCACCTAATATAGGGTAAAAGGTCGTGTGTCGGAAGGAAATCTGAAACACCGCGACCACGTAGGTATCACTTTAGAACATTTTTATATCAGTTGAAATCCAACAATAAACAATATTTCGACATCCTCTATATCCCTGCTATTGTTTAAAATTAATTATAATGACTCAAAGGCGCATTAGCGAGTAATAAAATTACTTATAAGAAGTCATTAATAATTTAAATTTTCAAGTGATGTACAGCCCCGATGCTTTTCAGAGCATCGGGGACGATATTTCGTATACTCGAAGCTTTTATACGGAAAAGTACATAGTCCTTACAAAATTCAATGACAGGGGTAGCTACGGTAGAGAAGAATTATGATGAAATGCTTAATTAGAAAATAAATTCGCTACATCAAAATTAAGTCGATAAAATTCGGAATCTAATTCATTAAGAATATTAATTACGTTCTTAATTAAAAATTATTAATCGAAGACCATAGTCCAGAAAAATGAACACGAGATGACTGACGCTTCGGTACCCAAGATCTTAAATGAAAATACTAATAACAATTCTAACGGAATTCACTACAAAGCCGTAAAATTTCTGATTAATTTTAAAATAAAGATTCGCATTAAAACTGGTACAAATTAACCCAATTACCAAAATGACTGTTCACGATATACCAACTTTACAATTTTTATCGACAACTCTAGCGCCATCTACACGCGTACCATATGAACTATATTAAACCAAACCATAATTTTTAATTTAATTTAAATCATACTTAGAAAAACACTACGACGAAATTTCTAATTTTCACTAACACTAAGATAAATATCCGCAAAAGAAAATATACAAATTTCTAAAGATCATAAAGATTTATAAGCAAAAATTCTACCATATACCCCGTCAGTTCAAAAATATATATACGCTGTCCTAAAAACACAGTAAAGCAAAAGTCCTAAAAACACAGTAAAGCAAAATCAGCGCATAACAAGATATTTAGTGTCTTCCCGGCCAGACATTAAAATACATACACGTTTTTGCATTCACTTTTCATGCACTATTTTCTTCAAGTTGTTTCACTTTTATGCATTTTTATAAATGTGATTTGTTACTTGTATTTTGAATTCATACTGCACGTATTTATAATGTTATTCTTCAAGATGTTTTGCTTTCGTGTGTACTTTTAAATGTGAGCTAATACCCTAATACGAGGTATGTTTCAGAATTAATAAGAATGATCTATTTAAAAGTCTTTTATTGAATGTGTCTACAATTTAAGATTGCCCCCTTTAAAGTATACTCCTTAGGAATGTACATCGGTAACAATTCTGAAAGTCTTGTTCCTTTAGGCTGATTGGAACCTGCATCGGTACTCTTTGGATGTTGTTTATTGCTCCGTAACAGTAACCTCTAAGCCGCTTAAGCGTTGGAAAAAGAAAATAATTACATGGAGCCATGTCTGGACTGTAGGGTGAGTGTGGGAGTACTGGAATGTCTTTCTCTGTCAAAAATTATCTAACCGACAATGAGGTGTGATTCGGGACATTATCGTGTTGCAAGATCCAAGAGCTGTCAATGTCAGGTCGCACACGTGAAACCCTTTTCCGCAAACGTTCAAGGACCTCGCGATGAAGTGTTTGATTCACTGTTTGGCGCTGCGGTACGAATTCTTTGTGGACAATTCCACGATTATAAAAAGTTGATAAGCATGCACGATTCAGAATTGCTCACGCGAGCTTTCTTCGTTCGCGGTGGTGATGGTGTGTGTCTCTCCGCGCTTTGTTCATTTGTTTCAGGATAGCATTTAAATACCCATGATTCTTGGCTAATGGATTGGCGATTTTCTCTTTGTTCATCAGACAAGTTCGTGGGCACCCTTTTTGCATAAATTTTTCTCATGGCTAGTCCCTCTGTCGAAACAGCATACTTACTCAAACTTACCTCATGTGCCATCATTCTGACTGTTAACGTCTGTCTCGTTCTAACACAGAACCCACCTTCGACACGCTTTTAACGGTTTCTTGAATGCCTTGTCCCATCTGATCAAAACTTGTGCTGAACACAAAGCAGCATCTTCATATGTTGTTCTTAACATTTGTAGTGAAGTGTCTTAAAAGCAGTTCCTTCCATTTTAACGCAAAATTTAATTGCATATCGCTGTTCGATATTTGTCTGCATTCTTCGTGTAAAGCGCTAATGAAACACAACTGCAAACAACTGGCGATCACATCGCTGACACTGAACGGAGTGGACTGCACCATTTCTGATTGCGCACCTACCCTTTTCACACACATGCAGTCGTTTCCAACTCGATGCAGGATTGCCACATTGAATGTAAAGAATTCATTCTCATTACTTCTGAGACATTCCTTATGTCTTGAATTTAAGCAACATGCTTAGGATGCTTTTGTTTCACGTGTTTTGGTAAATTTCCTTTGTAACAAGTCTTGTATTCACAGTCCATACATCTATAATCTTTCCTTTTAAGATGTATCGCTTTCACATGTTCTTTTAAATTTGACTTGCGATTTGTCTTGTATTCACACTCTGCGCACTTATAATCGTATTGCTGAAGATGTTTCGCTTTCACGTGTTCTTTTAAATATGGCTTGCGATTTGTCTTGTATTCGCACTCTGCGCATTTATAATCGTATTCTTGAATATGTTTCGTTTTCAAATGTATTCTTAAACATGACTTGTACTGTGTCCTGTACTCACATTCTGTACATTCATAATAGTTTTCTTTAAGATGTTTTGCTTTTATGTGTTTTACTAAGTCTGGCTTATGATATGTCTTGTATTCACAGCCCATGCATTTATAATAATTTTCTTTAAGATGTTTTGCATTTCTGTGTGCTTCTATGTCTTTCTTGTGATTTGTCATGTATTCACACTCCATGCATTTATAATCGTATTGTTGAAGATGTTTCGATTTCACATGTAATTCTAAATGTGACTTGTGATATGTTCGGTATTCGCACTGTGCACATCTATAATTCTTTTCTTTAAGATGTTTGACGTTTTTGTGTTTTTCTAGGTCAAATTTGCGACTAGTCATGTATTCACAATCCATGCATTTATAATCGTATTGTCGAAGATGTTTCACTTTTACGTGTTGTTTTAAACGTGACTTGCAATATGCCTCGTATTCGCACTCCATGCATTTATAATCCTTTTTCTCATGCCTTGCCTTGATATGTATTTTTAAATTTACCTCGGTGTTCGTCTTGTATTCACACTCGGTGCATTTATAATTAATTTCCATAAGATGTTTCATTGTCATGTGTCTTTTTAAATAAGTTCTGTTATATGTCTTAAATTCGCAATTTGCACACTTATATTTGCTTCTATTCAGACGTTTTATTTTGATAAGTGATTTTAAGTGGCATTTGTTACTTGCTTGAAACTTGGATTTCGAGGATTGACATTGTTTTTCACTATCATGTGAGTATGAGCATCTTTCTTTTACATTTTTAATATTAGCTTTGATATAGTCACACGTAGAATATTCTTGGACATCTCTTCCTTCATTGTCAGCATGCATTTTTACCACGTGCGCCTTGAGAGATTCTTTCGCCTTGTATCTTCTGTCACAAATTCTACATTTGAACATTTTCACCTCGTAATGCTCGTTAGTGTGCTGCCGCAAGTTGGCGTTGTACATTGTACTGAACTTGCATTGGGTGCATTTGTATATTCCACCCTTCCATCTTTTGGCCTTGCTTCTTGGAGATGAACGCTTTTCTACTTCTAGCTTGCGAACCTCTGGCGACGGACGTACGCAGTGTCTGAAATGAAATGAATTCACATTAAATTAAAAAAAGATATTCAAATTTATCTATTCATTTGTATATCACAGAAAATACATTTGAACTAGTACAATCTATACAAATAATAATAATTTTTGGTAAAAATAATAATCCCAGTCTTGAACATGTGTACAGCAAAGCCAACACAAAAAACCGCGAAACGCACAACACAATACCCAAGTATGTTGCGATTTTTATGTTGTATAATCCCTCTTATAAATCACACTAATAGCATATGGACAAATTCTAGACATAATTTCTATAATCACCAGAAGGAATGGGAATTGTTTCGTCATAAAACAAAATTTCTTATATTGTATATATTTATAAGTAAATTTAGCATAAAAGAATTAAAGTATAACATTTCAATTTTTATGACTATTCAGCGTGTATTTTCAAGTGTAAACCACTATATAATGTACTTTTATTAGCATATTCAAAATTATATTTTCCTTAGATTTCAAGAATTTACATTTGGTAATCTGTTTGTTACCTGATTTATACATTTATAGCCGTTTCTTTATTGGCTAGGGTTATTAGTAAAAGACCGGACGCATCAAGCCGAAATTACGATGGACCATATAAATTGCCTATAACATCGCTAACTACAACACGCAGTTATTGAATAGCACTATTCATTCGGTTAACCGCACATGTTTTTTGTCGTTGAATTGTGACGCAATTACTTCAACATTACAGTTAAATTCCTTTCTTTATGGGCGTAGATAGAAGCGTGAGGAGTTTTTAAAATTTATTTTATTTATTAGTTTATATTTCGTAAGATGTACGGTGAATTAGTTTCTTTTCCTCATTGTTTTAACTGTTAATTACATAAGTTCTTCGTAATTTTTGTTATAGATTCTGTTTAATATCGTTTCATCGAATCTACTTCTCTCAATTATTTTGACGTAAGTGTGCAGTGAATTTCGTTAAGTTTCAATAGCTTACGCATACATTTTTAATTTTTATTTATTTAGATCTAGAACATTGTTTAAGTTACTTTTTCAGATATAATATGGAACAACGTCGAGAATGGCATCGTGAAACAATGACGACTTGGATTAAGGGTCAAACTGATTGTATGTCCATTGCCAGTGATTCCGAAATATATTGCAAAGTCTGTAAAATATCGTTAAAAAATTCCAAGAAATCGCAAACACATACACAGAAATTTGTCCCGTTGGAATCTGACAATTTTAACGAAGAACTCTGTGAAACTTTAATGGCGCCATATATTCCATTAAATAAACTTGACAATCCCACCTTCAAAACATTTCTCCAAAAATATACTGGTCGAAATGTTCCTGATGAATCCACCTTATGCAAATATTATGTTTCTAAGTGCTACACAAGCAGTAGAAAGCATTACAAGACATCTTTCAAGTCAGTACCTATGGAAAAGTGCCGAAGAAACTGTCGATATATTAGGACGCTTTGTGGTAAATGTTGTAGCTGGTGTACTACATCCAACTATTCCATATAACGCGTATGTAATAGCAACAAATGTTATAAATACAGTTGACGCGGAAACAGTAGGTAAAACCATTTACGAGAATATGCACCAAATGCTTCCTCCATTCGGACGACAGGTACAAAGAAAAATTCCTTTAATTTGTCAGTGATAGTGCTGCACATATGTTAAAAACAGGCAGACTATTAAAGCAAACATATCCTAATATGCTGCATATTACCTGTGTAGCACATGCTCTCCACAGAATCTGTGAATATATCAGAGACACATTTCCGGAAGTTGATAGACTTGTATCAGCTTTTAAAAAAGTTTTCAGAAAACCATCATTGAGAGTAGCTCTTTACAGGGAAAAACTTCCATCTTTGTCACTGCTTTCCTCTCCAGTAACAACTAAATGGGGAACATGGTTGGAAGCTACTAATTTTTTATGCAGAGATTTTCGATAGTTTACAAAATTTCGTTACATGTTTAAATGACGATGCTCGATGTATTTCTGAGTGCAAGGAAGTAATACAAATTCCAAATTTAAAAAATTAGTTGTACTTTCTTCAGGAACACTTTGAAAATTTGCCAAAACTAATCGCTTATTTTGAAAATTAAAATCTCAAATTAAATGATGGATTAAGCACATTAGATATGACTATTAATAATTTGAAAAATATTCCAAGTGACTTCAGATGTGGCCTTCGTCAAAAATTAGACGCAGTTTTTAATCCAAGTTTAATAATATTGCGGCAATTGTGTACCTATGGGGACAATGCCTCAAAATCTAATTCCTAAATACGCTGAAATAAAAGAAATTTCCAGTATGCACCTATAACCAATTGCGATGCAGAAAGGACGTTTTCTATCTACAAGGATGTATTTCACTCAAAAAAAAAAGGAATTTTACAACCTTGAGAAAGTATTGCTAGTTAATATTAATACTCCTTTACTCAACTTGAACTACAGAATTAACAAATAAAAATGTATTTCGTATCTTATAAATCACCACCCGTTTGTTTTCCAATTATATAAATAAAATTAAAAACTTTTTAAAAATACAAATTTTCAATAGTACGCCCGTGGGCGATTAGTCATCGACCTCTTATGTCCGGTTTCTACTCATGATGTATGCGTTTTTGACATCGCAACGCCTAATATGTTAGTAATATTCTAAATTAATGAATATGTTGAGCTATTGAATAGGCAATTATGCTCACATAGAATACATTCTGTTTGGTATAGTGAGAAGGATTTATTAGAAGAGTGATATGTAACAAGCTTCGTAGTAGTCATAAAATAAGCGTGTAATATATGTCTGTTAAATTGTATAATACGTAATAGTTTTGACCTTTTGTTTAAATAAATTAACTAACAGGTTATGGGCCTAGGCCACGTATATTAAACAGTGCTAAGTGTAGAAGAAAATTTAAACAAAATGGCAAGTAGTGACGATTTCAGAATTCCGAAATTAGAAGAAGAAAACTATTATGTATGGCCAGTGAGAATGAAGGCAACACTAATACAAAAACAATGTTGGCAAGCGGTTGACCCCGGATACGAAGAAAAAGAATTAAATGAAGTACAGACGAAATTAAACTTAAAAGCATTGTAGTTTTTATTATTAAGCGTGAATGATTTCTATGTTGAAGACATTGGAGATTACATAACGGCGAAGGAGGCCTGGGAGACATAGAAGAAATGCATACAAAGTTTGGGTTACACACAGTTATGTTAATTAAAGAAATGGTAACAATTACAAAAAATGAAGTCATGACTATGCGTTTTTGACATCGCAACGCCTAAGATACGTCAGTGACGGCGTAGACATGCAAGCTGTCTAAATATCCCCGCCACAGTAATTAGTCTATTTCGTTGTGGCACAGTGTATAAACATTCACTCTTTCAACATCAGCAAAAACTCAAAAACTAATCTTACCTGTCATTTGTCTCACAACAATAATCCATGTGACGCTCTAAATATTCCTTCGCTTCAAAATATATTTTGCAAAATGGACACTGGGCAAACTCTGAAATTAGACACATTTTTTTATTCTACTACTAGAAATTACAAGATATAAAATTTAGCGTTAGTTGTAACCTCTCGCAACCTACCGTTAAAAAAACACGAAAATATTTTGTTTCAGTATTGAAAACTGAATAAAACCGCTTGTAAAATGTTTTGTAGTAAGCAACCCTGTTAGGTGACTGCCAATACCAAGTATTCATTTTCATTAGCAAGAAACAAATTTATGTCGAAAAAACGTGAATATTCAAGGATTTGAAATAAATCAGACATATTAAATCACAGTCTAGCAAAACGCGCACTCGATCAATACGACCACCAGTCTACGAAATAAATGCTTCCATGTTTCGAATCGAAAATTTATTACTCCATCATCACTGCTTAAATGTGTGTTTAAAATGGAATCTTTTAACTACTTATTATACGACAATTGTGAAGAAATGACAATTTTGACCAACTTAACGAGTTAAGAGAGCGCGTATTGTTTCAAGAATACTGGTTTCAAGAATACTGAAACAAAGACATTGGACATCGTCGAAGAACTGCGGAATGCCAAGACCGCCGCCTTAGAATGCTTAGGTTTAAGTGACTCTTCCCTCAGCACCAGCGATTGCAAATAATTAGTTTGCAACACACGAAAGACTTATTGCGGTGCATATCGTGTATCATCGAATAAGAAATTCTGGCCTGTTCTCGCACCGTCCTTCTTTAGTTCTATTTCTTACTTCCGAGCATCAACATAACCGACTTCGATTGGCACAGAGAACGACTACAGTGAAACGAGAAATGGAACACAATAGTCTTGGCCAGGAATTCCGGCATTGTTTATTCAAGTGTGATGATTGTCAGAGAGTGAACAGACAACGTGGTGAAAGGTGTGATCAAAAATTTTCTCTCAATAGAAATATCCATCGTACAGCTGTGGCCACGGAATAGAAAGCTATTACTTATGGCAGTAGGTCTGTAGGCTTTATCAGAAGTAGCATGACCATTCAAGTTACATCCAAGAAATTGTATAATCTGCCGGTTTATACATGCCCAAACTAATATATAGCCATGGCTACCAAGATCTCTGGACTCTCCGTTACTGAACACGTGTAAGATATAAACTTCATACAGATAGTCTGGGATCAGGCATCCCAAGAGAATCTTAATAACCTCATCAAAAGTATACCTGGACGCACCAACACATTATTAAATATATTTTATGGCGTGATTATCGGATTAGTTTGAAATTTTAATCGACTACACTGAAGTAGTTTTGACCATGTTGTACATAATTGTATATATGCATATCTTAATCAACTTTTAATGATAATAAATTACATAGTAACGATACACACAGACAGAGAGAGAGAGAGAGACAATGTGAAGGATTTGTAATAAATGTGAAAAAATGAAAAGTGGAGCCATGTGTGATTCCACAATCTTTTTTTTCATTTCTAATAACACCAAGACGAACCAGTTTAAATCTTAAATTTCTTGTATATTGACAAACGCAATATTTAAAATAAAGTTAAACATTATATGTAGTTGAATTATAACCCAAACAGTATTTACTTTGAAAGTCAACTAAAGAGTTACAATTACCATAACCCCATTACTATTACTAATGCATAAATTTACAAGCATCCGAGTTTTATTACATCATGCAAGAAAGAAGAATTAAAGTGACCTGTTCGCGGACCTCTTCCGCGGGGGCTGAGCTACCCACCAGGCGCGTCCCTAGATGGCGGATAAGGGGACGGTCAGGTCTCTCTTGAGGGACCTGATTAGTGGCAGTTATACGAGGGATGGATACGCCTCAAAAACCTTCTAATCCTTAGCGAAAGCTGTTACCGCGGACCAGCTCTCCCAAGCTACGGTGTAAGGCAACGTGCTTAGAGCTGAATGTCCACTGGGGTATATGTGGTCTCAAACGTTCCCCTGAGGGCACTAGGCGGCACCCCCTTGTATTTACGCCTTGTGCCCGTAATGGAAGCTCTGCGGACATTGACCTCATACTTCTCCCATACTCGTGGGAATTAAATGAACACAGAGAACAAAACCCAAAAACTTAAAAAGATGGAGTCTGAAGAGAATCCAAAACCTAAGGAGTCTATAGAGACTCCCTTGGCAATGGAGACTGATGAGACTTCAAAAAACAAAAGTGAAACGCAACGGGCTGAAACTGAGAACGTTGCGAAGATAGAGGGTGCACCCAAGGAGAGGAAACATTTCCGGGGCACAAAGAAAGAAGTTTAAAGAAGATGGGGAAACAGAGGGTGGATACGAGCAAAATAAGGCTGCCCGTTTCCCAAAAAGAACCTCAGGGAGAACCTAAGCGTTAAGCGAACCGTATCGGCACTCCTGAGGATAAAGTAACTAAGCGCACGAAATTTTCACCTTCGGGTGTGAGTTACAAAGCAGCTGTTAAAGGTATTAAGGCTACAATAGTTCCTAAGGATTACCCAGTCAGCTTAGTGAATGAGGGCAACGTAGGAGCTATACAAGAGGCCCTGATGATGATCATAGGTAGGGCGCAAAAGGTGCCGAGGTTTGAATCCTCCCGTATATGGACGGCTACTATGGACTCATATGTGCAGATGAGGACTCGTCCAACACTACGAGAGATTACTTGGAAAAGGAAACTGTTTGGAAACTCGTGAAGAGCGAGAAGTTGCCAAAACAGCAACGAGTTTTAGTGTTTCTGCCAGAGACTAAAAAAGAGGATCTGACAGTGGGCTTGAAAAAATTCGAGGCAAAATCCAGGTCTTAAAGTGGACCGATGGATTGTCCTCAGTTCCAGGTCTTCCGAAAAGGGCCTACATGTGAGCCTTCGCATTGACAAGGAGTCTGAGATGTTCGTAGGGACTAACTCGAGACCTTACTACCACTTTCAGAGGGCTAGCTTTGTAACCCTCGAAACAAAAAAAAGACCAGAAACCCGTGATGCAGGATGAGGGTACTCTAGGAAAACCTCAAGGCTCAACCTCTTAGTGTTAAAATGTTGAAGATTCTCCAGATAAATCTTCAACATAAGAAAACAGCTACAGCGGCACTTTGCCAAAGGACGCTGGCTGAATATATCGATATCCTCCTCATTCAAGAGACATGGATAAGTAGAGGTAAGGTGGGAGGACTACAGATTAGGGGAAGGGAGCTGTTGGTTGGTGCCCCAGACATTAAAATTAGAACCTGTATCTGTTTCAGAGCCGACCTGGACATAATGCCTATTATGGAGCTATGCAGTGGGGACATAACGGCAGCCACGATCAGAGTGTCGATGGGGGAATATTACAGACGACGATTGCGTCTCTATATCTACCCATTGACTCTCCAGAACTACCAGGGCCTGATCTTGAGGCCTTGGTGGCATATACCTGTAAGAACAATTTGGAATTGATTATCGTCGCAGATACCAATGCTCATCATAAGGCTTGAGGCAGCAAGGATAACAATTACAGGGATAAGTCTCTATTTAGCTATCTCTGTGGCACTGAACTTGATTGTCTGAATCAAGGTGATAAACCGACATTTAAGACATCAAGGGGGGAATCAGTTATAGATGTAACCTTATGCACGTTAGGAGTACGGGATATTGTAAGGGGGTGGCATGTATCCGACGAGCCGTCGCTCTCTGATCATGCGTATATCCGCTATAAATTGTGTATAGTTTTAACGGAACCCAGACTATACAGGAATCCCAAGAGAACAGACTGGGGCTCTTACAAGCAAGACCTGTTAGCTGCAACCCGAAACATCCCTGTTAGAAGAGGGAATGTGGAAGAGCTTGAGTTGGCTGTTGCAACGGATCATTCTTTCCTGCTATGAAAATAACTGTCCGCTTAGGGAATGCCGTATATCTAGGCGGGCTGCCTAGTGGAATACAGAGTTATCCAATCTAAGGAAAGAAACTCGCCGGTCAATTAATAGGGCGAAGAAAACAGGTAATTGGGAAGCCTACAAGCTCTCCTCAATAAATATAATGATAAAATCAAAGAAAGCAAAAGGAAGGTCTGGCGGAAATTCTGTGAGGACATCCCTGACATGGTCAGGATTAACAGAATTCTCAAAAAAGAGCCTTCCAACGCAATTAGATCTATACAAAAATCGGACGGGAGGTGTACCAATACCGTGGGTACACTTTCCAGGTTCGGAGCGTATGGATGACTGTGATACCAATCAACTTATCACCTCTTGGAGGGCGACTAGGAATGATTGGGAAATATCAAACGAAATCTTCAAGCCCCATTTAATAGATGGGCGATAGGGTCGTTCGAACAATATAAATCCGCAGGACCAGACGGAGTGTTTCCCAAGCTTCTTCAGGAGGGAATTTGGGAAATTATGGGTGCTCTATTGGAGATATTCAGGTCTAGCCATGCCAATGGGTTATATCCCTAGGGCATAGAGAGAAACTAGAGTAGTGTTTATTCCAAAACCTGGAAAAGGAACATATACCCACCCTAAATCATTTAGACCATTAGTCTTACCTCTTTTATGTTGAAGACTATGGAAAAAATTATATATTTAAATAATAAAGAAGGGGCTCTGGACAGATCTCCTCTACATCCACTGCAATGGGCATACCAGATGGGAAAATCAGGTGAGACTGCTCTGCATAGCCTGGTGAGAGGGCTCGAAAGGAGCCTACACCACAAGGAAATTGCGCTTGCAGTCTTCTTAGACATAGAGGGAGCTTTCGATAACACCTCGACGTCTTCCATTATTCGATCTTTAAGATATCGAAAAATAAAGAGCACCACATGCAATTGGGTTCATAACATGCTGCGTAGCAGAGTAGTTCATGCCCAAATGCAAAACAAAACGATCTCCATGAGGACAAGAAAAGGGTGTCCTCAAGGAGACGTATTGTCGAAATGTAGAAAGATGGTGCCTTGAGGAGGGATTAACTGTCAATTCTCAAAAAAACAAGTTGGTAGCCTTTACCAACATGAGAAAATTAAATGATCTGGGCAGCTTAAGGCTGTTTGGACACGAGTTAAAATTAACCAATAAAGTGAAGTATCTGGGCACACTTGATACGAAACTGAATTGGAGCAGACACCTAGTCAAAGTGGCAGACAAGGCGACGCAGCTCTTCTGGAGATGCAGAAGCGCTGTTGGCAAGACCTGGGGACTAAAACCAAATGTGGTACACTGGCTGTACACAGCAGTAGTAAGACCCAACGATTACCTATGGAGCAGTTGTCTGGTGGAGGAAGACGAAGCAGACATCGTCGGTGGGGTCGCTGATATGGGTACCAGGGCATGAGGGAATTAAAGGCAGTGAGATAGCCGACGAACTAGCCAAAGAAGGTACTAATAGGAACTTCATAGGACCAGAACCTGTATGTGTAATCGCTAAGGATTCCACTAAAAGAGAGATCTGGTTAACGATAGAAAGTGAACATAAAAATAAGTGGAGGTTAAAGGAAGGTCAACTCCATACCAAAACACTACTAAGGGAGCTGGGCAGAAGGTTTTCAGCCAACCTAATTCGTAGTAACAAAAAAGAAATTAAAATAATTACCGGCTTAATAACCGGACATTGTCCTTTAAGCAAGCATCTGTACAGCATGGGTTTGGTTAGCGAGCCCTGGTGTAGAGGATGTGAAAAACAGGAGGAAACTAGCCTTCATGTAATATGCACGTGTGAGGAACTGAAGGAACTCAGACAGAAATATTTCGGGAGAGATCTATTGGATCCTACGAGTGTACTCAAACTTCCCCTGAGGATAGTGGCTTTTATCGAGGACACAAGACTAACAGAGTGGACCTGAGAGATCTATTGGGGATAGTACAAAGAGCAGTGTGCTCAACTGCCTGGACGTGCTGACGTCCAACCCAAAACAGAAGAAGTGGAAACTACGGAAACGTGGTAAAACAAAAACTATTAATTCTGAAAATTAAAATGATTCAGCCTACCTTTTTCAGAAAATATTTTGTTAGGTTCACCATGACATGCAGCTTTGTGTTCAGCTAAATATTCCTGTGCACTGAATCCCAAGCAACAGAAAGTGCAGGCAAATACATTTTCAACATCTTTTTTTGTGATGGGAACAAAATCCATTTCCACATTTTCTACTAGATTATCTTCATATTCTTTACCAAAATACACCAATAGTTCTTCACCCTCCTGGAGTCTACGAGTGCTACAATAATATAGCTTGTCTTCATATTGAAATGGGAATAAATTTTGTTCACAAATGTTTCGGGCAGGATTGACATACTGCATCCAATTCAGATGCTCTAATTTATCATCGCTAACTATAAATCTTCCTCCCTTTATTTTCAAAGACGGTCCTGCTACATAAAGTCCAGTGAAAGGGCCAAATCTTATATTTTCAGGTATAACTTTTAAAGAGAAAATTCCAAAATCTTCAATTGACTCTCTAGTTTCTAATATATTTTTCGGTAATTCTCGTACTCTGTTATATGTATTATAAGGTCTTTCGTTCAAAATATGAACCAGCACTCTGCATTTGGTGCAATAATCCTGATATACTTCATGGCAATGGTTACAAACTATAAAACAAGTTCATTTGTAGAATCTCGCAAAATGAAAAGGCAATTTTCATTTAGACAAAAATTATAGAAAAAGGATCGGAATTACTATCAAATATCTGTTTGAATAAATTTATAATCAATTTCCTTTATATAAGAACTGGAATGTTGGGTTATTAAAGAACACAAATATTACTGATTAACTAGAATCTTTTCCATTTCGTTGTAAAATAAAATTTTTTAAAACTAATTATTGTGTTCTATTTGTCAGTAGCACTAGATTCTTTCAAAATATACAGTAAAAGATAAAACATATACCACCTAATTATAAAAAATCTATCCTGTTTGATACATAGGTACACATAAATTTATTAGACATCTATTCTAACAATTGTTTATACCACAAAAATGTATTACGATATTCATAAATATATATTCTGGTTTAATTTACTTGTAAGATATGTTATTGCAAATGGAGAACCTTGAAATTTATACATTACAAAAAAAAAGTTTTATGAATGTAATTACCATTATAGTAACACAAATGTACTTACATAGCAGTTCATTACAGAATTCAATTTGTATATCAGCAGGGCAAATACTATCTTCTATTTTAACATTGTTGCCTACTATATCATTTACTTCGGTTGATGGTAAATCTGTTTTATGATCTACAGAGAGCATTTCATATTTCCTTATTGTGTCAGTCTGAATATACCCATTTAATTCACTATTGCTGATATTAACAGTATCTGTGATAGTAGTTTCACAGATGCATACTTTATTGTCCTGCATTTCCTCTTTTACACAAGTTGAATTTTTCCAGGACATTGCATTATTTACATTAAATTTAACAATTTCTTCGGACATTTTTAACTTTAAATATATTTTAACTGAAACCAACGGGTATTCCAGTGTCTCTCTCTTCAGTTGTTCTCTCTCTTGGCATCCTGTGTCTAGAGCTTCAGAACGTCATGTAAATCACAGAGTCTGTGTGTAAATGGATGGCAAATCAGTGTTGTTCCTCATATTTTGTTGTTGGTAATAGAATTTTAGGGAAAAGGTAACAGATAGTAATAAATCTTGGTTTAAAGGTAATAAAAATGCAGTTTAAAAAATTTATATACTTTATTTATAAATTAACAAAAGATGTATTCGAAAACGTGATATAAATTCTATTCCTGAGGGAAAAGGAAACTTGTGACTGTGACAAACAAAGGTAACAAATAACATTAAAAATAACACGTTCTTAATCAAAGAACAATCTATAATAACTATAAATATTATTAACTTTATAACATAACAAATTGTGGTATGTAAAATAAAGAAGCAGGTGATAATGAAATACAAAAAAATGTTACCCTTAAAATGCTAAATCTTCCGAAATTTGCAAGTTGTCATCTTATTTATATTATAATCTAATAAACTAGTGGATGGCTCAAAATTATAACAATTTTTATCACCCAATAATTGCTTAGTAAAAATTAAAGCATTACAAGTTTCTATATTTAAACGATTCCGTAATTTTGTTTTGATTAAATTAAGTTGCGAAAATATCCTTTCTGCAGCTGCAGAAGAATGTGGTAGTGATAATAATCCTGACACTAATTTTTTCAAATTTGGATACATCAGTGCATTTAATGCATTTTGTTTGATAAATATTTGTCCCCAAAATTCATGAAGAGGCTCCTCTGCAATTTTCTTTGCTTCATCACAACTGCTCAATAGACGCCATTCTTCATTCAAAGATTCAACATTATCAATTAAGTTGGGAAAATAGTGGTGTGCAAAAAGTATGTATTCGATACTTTTGTATCGGATACCTAGAGGGAGCAAATGTATCGTATACCGACAATGATAAGTATCGGATACTATTAAGTATGGGATACTATCGACATTTATTAAGTTTTATAGATATGGATGTATTTACAATTTTCTTTTCCAATACTTTTGATAGATATACTATACGTATACGATATGTTCATGTAGATCTAAGTTTGTGTACAATTGGATATAATTTATTCTTTAGTCACGATCTTTTTTAAAATCATATCTAAAATATACTGATAACAAACATGTATAAAAATTAGTGTTTTTAAAAGCAAATATGTAATAGTATATAGTATAGTATATATAAGTAGTTTTTTTTTTAGTATACTTTTATGTAATATATTTTATTTTTCCTATTCATTTATTTCCTGTTTACAAACATTTACATTTAAATATTTTTTCTTTTATGTTCATTACCGTATTTACTATAAGTCGTGAATAAATATTTTTTATTAATTATTCAACAATAGCTTAAATTTCTCGCAACATCGCATAGTAAGTATTTATTTGATACATTATTATTTAATTTGCATAGAAGTACGTCTCCATAAAGCATAGATATATATAACCGATCGTCATCGTATTAAATGTATACCAAAGTAGCAAAGATGAAATACAAGTATAGTTATCGACTTGAGTTGAAACAAAAGTATCGAATACTTAAGTATCCGATACAAAGTATCGAATATAAAAGTGTAAAGTATTGGTATTTATTCGATACATAAAAGTATCTATTTTGCACAATACTATGGGAAAATAAATTTTAAATTCTGCTATTGAATCAGCAGCACTATCCGAGCACACTAATTTAGGATTTAAATTTGCTACTAACTTTAAAACTGGATCGTTAAAATTAAATCTTTCTTTTATTTGTCTACAAAGTTCTACATAAAAATTCAGACAATTAATTCTCACTTTATTTAGATCTCTGGGGTCAAAATTTGTCTGTTTTATTAATAAATCTGCTTGGGCACCAATATATATTTTCTCAATAGATGTATAGTTTTCAGGATTACAAAAATCAATTATGTTTAAATTATTTTTGAATTTCTCGTTATTTATTATTTCTATTTT
This sequence comes from Melolontha melolontha, assembly GCA_935421215.2. Classification (NCBI taxonomy): domain Eukaryota; kingdom Metazoa; phylum Arthropoda; class Insecta; order Coleoptera; family Scarabaeidae; genus Melolontha; species Melolontha melolontha. The sequence continues at coordinate 61,148,379 of OW285241.1, read as the reverse complement.
AATAAAATTTTTTAAAATTGTTTTGAACATACAACCCAATGTATAGTGCAAAAGGAAAAGCTTAGGAGATTCACTCTGAAATTCTAAATTGATATTATTTACAATTTTTAACACATAAGACAAAAAATAAAAATATAATTTAAAACATTTATCATTTAAGGCATTTAAAATGGCTTGTGTGTTAAAGGCACTTGTTTCTTCAGTTGCAGCTGCAGTGAAATGTAAAATTAAAGCTGGCCATTGTTCGACCAGACGATTTACTACAGACTGTAGTGATAACCACCTAGTTTGGCTTAGTTTTAATATTTTATGGGGTTCAACATTTGCAAATAATTGACATTCTTTTAACTCGGTGATTCTTTTTGAACTTTGTGAAAAATAATTGTAAATATCTCTTGCAAATTTTTCAATGTAGTCTGGGAGCTTCAAACATGCTGCAGATGCTGCTAAATGAAAGGAGTGACATGTGCAACCTAAAATAAAAATACTGGGGTTCAATTCCTTAAATCTTGCTTTTACACCTGTTTTGTTACCCATCATAACTGAACAATTATCTGCAGCAAACCCCACCATATTAGCAAAAGGTATATTGTTGTCAGTTAATAATTTCATTACTGCATTAAACAAAGACTCTGCATTGGATTGTGATAATTCTATTAATCCTAAAAACTTATCGTTTATTTTATTTTTACGAAAATATCTGGCGATAACTGTCAAACATTTAGATGTACTTAAATCTGTTGTTTCATCCATGATCAAGGAAAAATATGATTCTTGCAAAACTGAAACTAATTGTTTAAAGCTAACTGGAGTCGTTGATTGAAGACACATTTGGGTGCCTTTCTTTCTTCCGCATACTAATTGATTTGCAATTTTTGAATCCGGACATACAGATGAAATTAATTTTGTCAAGTGGTCTAATGTACGAAAAGGTAAATTATGTTCTGCAATAAACATAAGCAATTTGATTTCACCTATCTTTATGTCCTTTTGTAGTCTCCTTATTTTGTCAGTAACAATTAAGTTAGTAATTTTTGTGGTTTGACATGCTGCATTAATATTACGAACATGAATTTGTGTGGCAGCATGTCTTTGTATGTGGGTAATTCCACCAGCGAGCTCCTTATTACATACAAACGATTTTGTGCTTTTTCTCAACTCGCGATATAACGCCTGAAGTCGAAGGGACACTTTCCTCTGATTCCTTCTCAGATTTGTTCAATTTTACTACAAATCTGAAAAAAAGAAGACATGAGGCTACTTAAAAATATTTTATAATAATAGTTGTACTTACTTATCTATTTGGAGATTAAAATATACTTAACAAAACACCGTTTTTAGACCAGATTAAAACGTGTATACAAAAGATATACTGGTTCTTATTTAAAGTTGAAACGTAGACAAACGCAGACGCTTTGTAAAAGTAATATAAATATATTGCTTTATTGGTTAATCTTTATTAAATAATTATGTTACAAACAAGAGGTTTTATTTACATTCGTCATTAAGATTTATAAATACAAGTTAATACACATGTTACATATACATATGTTACATACCGTACGAACGCCGGGGAGTGATTGATCTACCACAATGTAGTAAGACGAAGACGAATAGCGAGTTTATGTGGTTAGGGTTGAGAGAGTATATTCAATCGGGTTCTACTGTCTAACTGTACGGGCGTTCCCTTTCTTTATCCAACACATTCTACATACGATCTAAGAACGAATAAAATAATCTCTCTCTAACACATTGAATATTCCTATCAGTCGGTCATTGTGTTCAAGCAAGGCCAATATACTTGCAGTTGGCCAGTCATTACTTATATATCCATCGATCGCACGACGTTGGGCACACGGTATACATACGTCTTACATATACACATTCGCTATATGTGCACATTCTTAAGATAATACATTTTGTTGTGCTTCTAAGTTTTTAGAATGCAGATAAGGAAAGAAAATACAGAAAGTTACTTTGTGTGAATTAATTCAATTAGTTTTTAGTGTTACATGAATCGTCTATGTAATAACTCGCATGTTTTGAATAAAATAATTTTAATTAAAAAGATTGTTTTAATTTGAAAAAACATAAATGGCGCAGTCAGTGAGGATAGTGAAAAGGCTTTTAGTGTAAATAAAAGTCGTGTGTTTCTACACTTAGTTTCACAAAATCTGCAAAAAAAAAAAAACAGAAATCATCGAGATTTCCCAGGAGCCGACCGGACCAGCATCGCCGAGAAGTTCCAACGAACCAAGGGCAGCATCGCCAACGTTCACCCCTAGGATAAGAAACAAGAAACAAAGAAGAACTGAAAATTATTTTATTAGTTTTAATGCAAGTACAATAATATTGTTCTTTAATATAATCTTCTGGCACAAATTTAATGTTTAACACTGACGACACACTCGACGAAATTTTAAGTAAATTTGCGAACATCTCTCTTAAAGACAATATGGCTATTAATATTTCTATGAGAGATTATCTCGAAACAATACCTCATTTTGATGGTAACCCTATGTATATTTCAACGTTTCTATCGAGTTGCGATTCAATTTTACAAACTTTAGGCCGAGAAAATGATCCTGTATATAATGCGTTCTTATTTAGAGCAATCATTTCGAAATTAAACGGAAAACCCGCGCAAGTTGCATCAATAAGAAATGTTACAGATTGGGCTAGTTTGCGCCGCCTTTTAATAAATACATTTAGTGATAAACGAAATGAATTAACATTAATATCAGAATTACAAAGAGTAGAACAACATTTAAATGAACCACCTAGTGCTTTTGGCGAACGATGTTTAAATTTATGTAGCATGTTAGTCGCACGTATTAATATCACCGAAGAAAACGAAGCGTTAAAAGCAAGTAAAATTGAACTATATCAAGGATTAGCCCTGCAAACCTTTATAAACGGATTAAGAGAACCGACAAGACTTATTATGCAGTGTAGGAAGCCGAATACTCTTGAAGATGCTTTAAGTTACGCACAGGAACAAGAAAATTTGCAATATCAACGACATAAAACACCTATGACGTTCACATCTAATCAACCCAGAGTATCTCGACCAATACAAAAACCAAATATTCCTGTAAGATTCCCCTCATCGCATATCCCTGTTCAAACAAGACAGTTTACAACTCCACCATTCCAGTTTAGAAATCCATTACCTCCTAAAATTTATCATCAACAAAATCCGCAATTTCAATATCAAAGACCAACATTCAAAAATGTAAAATCTCCCTCTCAAATCACAAGAAATACGCATCAGACCTCGCAAATAAATCCAAATTTACCAAAACCAACGCCTATGGACTGGTCATCATCATCGGGTTTAACTAGAACAACAAATTTGCCAAATAAATATTACCCACAACAAACAAATCGACCATTATTTGATGTAGAAGAATTGTTTTATCAAGAAGAACCTTACCAAGACGAAGCAGCCGCCCTCGATTACGAATACGACTCAGAACAATATGTAGATTACATAAATCAATCAGTCGATCAGACGAATCAATATGAAGAGTACGACAACCAAGGTACTGAATCACAGGAAGAAAAACAAGAAAATTTTCCTTTACCAGCCTCGGAAAGAATGAACAAGAAATAATAGAAATTAACGTCACAACGGCATCTAAACTTCCATATATAATTTTACCGGAGACAAATTCTAAATTCATGGTAGACACGGGATCAACCAAATCGCTGATATGTTCAAAATTAGCATCCGATCATTATTCACATTTAATCGAACACGATAAATTTATAATTCAATTAGCTCATGACATCAGTCAACATAATTATAGTATAATTATGCCTCTTTCAAAAATTTTTGAAGAAAATTCAAATCATAAATTTCATATATTTGATTTTAATCCAAACTATGACGGTCTTATTGGTTTAGATCTTTTGAAAAAACTAAACGCAAAAATCGATCTATGCAATAATAAATTAATCACTAAAAACGCACAAATACCCATTTATTCGAGCGAAATTAAACTAAAAGAAACAAATGTACATTATAAACCAATTAAACGAATTACTATACCAGCAAGAACAGAGAAAATCGTAAAATTACCAGTTTCCGTAAACTCGGGAGAAAAATTTCTACCATATACAAAACTTAAATAAAAAATGGAAATACCAGCATCAATCGTTACAGTGGAAAATAGTGAATGTTATTCTACAATAATAAATTCATCTGACGAAGAACAAAATATAGAAATTGATGAGCCGATGGAAGTCGACGATTTTAATGAAATAGACCCCTCAAAATGAAGAAATATGTACGTTAAAAGAAACTCAGGTTAATAAATTGTTAAACGAAAACTTAAATAAACTTCGATTAGATCACATGAACATAGAAGAGAAAAAAGCAATTAAAACACTTTGTTATGAATATAAAGATATTTTTTATAACGATAAACTTCCATTATCTTTTAATAATGCAACTAAACATACAATAAAATTAACAGAAAATACTACACCGATGTTCACAAAATCATATAGATATCCGTAAATACATAAAACGGAAGTGAAAAAACAAATTTCATCTTTACTTGAGCAAGATATCATCAGACACAGTTCATCCCCATGGAGCAGCCCTACATGGATCGTACCGAAGAAAATGGACGCATCTGGTAAACAGAAGTGGCGAATGGTAGTTGATTATCGTAAATTATCAAAAAAATCAACACACAGTAGACGATAAATACCCTTTGCCAAATATTTCCGACGTACTCGATAAACTCGGTAAATCTCAATATTTTACGACGTTAGACCCGGCCTCTGGATTTCATCAGGTACAAGTTGCCGAAGAAGATATAGAAAAAACTGCTTTTTCTACAGAAAACGGACATTTTGAGTATCTGAGAATGCCATTTGGACTTAAAAATGCCCCATCTACGTTTCAACGCGTAATGGATAATATTTTAAGAGGAATTCAAAATGAAACTTGCCTAACCTATATGGATGACATAATAATATTTTCGTCTTCTTTACAAGAACACATAGACCGCTTAAAATCAGTTTTCGATAGATTAAGAAAATATAACTTCAAAGTACAATTAGACAAAAGCGAATTTTTAAAGAAAGAAGTAGCTTACCTCGGACACATTATCACTCCGAATTCCAATTCCAAAAACAACACGTGATATAAAATCATTCCTTGGACTTTTAGGTTATTATCGACGTTTTATAAAAGACTTTTCTAAAATTACAAAACCTCTTACAAAATGTTTGAAGAAAAATGAAAAAATCATTCATGATAGTGAATTTATTGATAGTTTTAATTTGTGTAGACAAAGATTGATGAATGATCCAATTTTAAAATACCCCGATTTCGAAAAACCGTTTATACTAACAACTGATGCAAGCCAATATGCAATTAGTGGAATTTTATCTTAAGGCCCTATCGGAAAGGATCTTCCGATCGCTTATGCAAGCCGCACCTTAAATGATACTGAACAAAGATACTCCACTATAGAAAAAGAATTACTAGCTATAGCTATAGTCAACGAAACATTTCCGACCGTATTTATATGGCCGAAAATTTACCATCTGTACGGATCATCGCCCTCTTCAATGGCTTTTCTCACTAAAAGACCCACATTCAAAATTAGCAAGATGGAGACTAAGACTTGAAGAATTCGACTATGAAATTATATATAAGAAAGGTAAAGAAAACACAAATGCCGATGCTCTTTCAAGGATCGAAATTTATCCTCTAGAAACAGAATCTTTAATTGTTAATATAGATGACCAAGAATTACTAGAAATACTAGACGATAACGAAAATAGAAGATTGTCAGCTGACGAAATGGAACAACTTTTAAACAACTTAGACGATGAAAACGACGTTCTCGAAACAGTAAATTCAAATACAGAAGAAGGACCTCCATTAAGTATTCCTATTCAAGAAGAAGCAATTAACAACAAACAATTTCAAATACACGTTAAAACAGTTCATATAAATCCCCAGCCTACTAGATTTACTATAAAGGAAGGTAAAACAAATTTTTATGTTCAAATAACAAAAGAAAATAATTCTAGACTAATTCAAAATTTCATGAAAGAATATTTACAACCAAATCGAAAGTATTATATCACATTCGATACAGAAGAAATGTATAAATAATTCTGTAAAGAATATTGTGTACTATTTGGAGAACGAGGACCGAAAATCATACGATGTACGAAGAAATTACTGACAATAGAAGATAAAGAAGAACAGAAAGAATTAATAAAACAACACCACGAAGGAAAAAGTAACCACAGAGGTGTAAATGAAACTATTTCATTTCTACAAAGACATTATTATTGGAAAAACATGGCCGCAGAAGTAAACAACTACATAAATAAGTGTGAAATCTGTAAAAGAACTAAATATGACAGAAACCCTCCGAAATTACGGTTAAATTTAACAGAAACTTATGAAAAACCGTTCGAAAAAATACATATTGATACATTTTCGATTCAAAATAATGTGTTTTTAACAATTATAGACGCATTTACTAAGGTAGGACAAGCCTATTGCATAAAAGGAAAAACAGCAGTCGAAATAATGAATAAATTGTTAAGTTTCTTTTCGCATTATAATATTCCAAAATCTATAACGATGGATAATGGCACCGAATTTGTTAATAGAACTATCCAAAGCCTATTATGCAATCACAAAATACATATCCATACAATCACACCTCATAATCCTCAATCGAATGCGTTAGTAGAACGTTTTCATAGTACACTTTTAGAACATTTACGAATATTGACAAATTTAATGAAATATGCTATTATCGCATATAATAACACCATACATTCTACTACTAAACACACACCATTTGAACTATTATTTGGTTACACCGCAAATTTAGATCCTTTTGATTTACAATACGAAACCGAATTTTATGAACATTATACTGAACTTCATAAAGAAAGAATGAAGCGCCTTTACGATAACATTAAAGAAAAAACCAGAATTAGAAAACAAGAAATCATAGCGAACAGAAACAAAAATGTTCCACAATCACCATTTAAAGTGGGACAGAATGTATATTTAAAAACATCAAAAAGGAATAAATTAGCAAATAAATATACGGGACCTTATGAATTAATCGAAATCCGAAGAAATCACACATGCATAATAAAAAATTTACAAACAAACACTGAAACTATTATACACACAAATAGATTAAAGCAGCCAACTGTTTTAGATTCCGGTTCCACATCGGATTAACGGAAATGCAAGAACAAGAAATAACAATTACACGAGTATCGAATAATCCAGGAATCTTGCCAATCAAATTGGGTATAGCAAATATTAGAACGGCCCTTACATTCTCTAAAATGAATATAATGCATCCTTCCATAATTGAGCCACACTTACTTTTAAAAGATCTTTTATCAATAACCGATTATCAATCAATATTACCTAAAAAACCATCAATGGAAAATATTATGATACTTGAAACACTAATAAATATCGAAGCATATCAACAGGATAAATCTATCATCTTCATCCTCGTAATTCCTCTCGTTGGCAAAAACATCTATAATCTATATCATATTTATTCATTACCAGTGAACATTCAAAATGCCACAAAGATTATAATACCGACAACACATTACATGCTTTAGAACGAACAATATTATAGTAACTTGAACAGTAACTGTAAAGAAATTTCACCCATTGAATATTTATGTAATTATGTAGATGTATTGCCTATTACTGATACGAGTCCATGTGAAATTCAAATTATCATGTTAACAAATCAATACAAAAATTGTAAGCAAACATCAATAAAATTAAGCGATATCAAAACACTAAGAATTGAAAATAATAATTGGATAGTATTTTCCTTAAATCAAACTAAAATATCTGCAAATTGTAATGGTAATCAATATGTTAAACTAATAAAAGATACAAATATAATTCATATTCCATCAGGTTGCAGTTTATCAATAAATAATAAAATTATTAAAAATTCACAAAACTTTAGAGGTAATATGTACAAATACTTCCAATTAGAATACGATGTAAAAATAGACAATGTGGATATGACAAGTTTTAATCCACTAAACCTAGAAAATATAAAATTAGAACAAACTAACGATATATTAAATAAACTACATATTCTAGAAAGCAATATCAAAAATGAACCAATGTATATAAGTAATACACCTAGTATTTGGACTATCATTTTATTTTGTATATTAATAACATGCCTAATGTATGCTTTTGTAAAATATTTAAAACAAAAACATTTCAAATTAAATGGGTTAAGAAGAATAAAGAAATACCAGAAAAATCAAATAAACAAAATTTAAATGATTCCCAGTTTAAATTTTGATCTCATAGGGGAGGTGTTACATATACAGTAAAACCTCTAATTATGGACACCTCCGACAATCGGACACCTCTAAAAAATGGACATTTTTTGTGGTACGAAATTTTATAATGGGTTTTCTTAACAATAGTCACTCCAAATATTGGACCCTCCATAAATCGGACGCGGACACCCTTTATTTCACCGAAGCAATAAAACATCTGTAAATATATCTCTTAATTAAGGACAGACAAGACGGGCGGCGCCGAATAAAATTTTGCAATTATGTATGTATGTATGTACTTTTATTGCTGCACACGTGGAAGTATATCTACTCGGGTTTTTCCCATAATACATGTGTATGTACAAAGTGGACACGTAGAAGTATATCTACTCGGGTTTTTCCCATAATACAAAGGAACGACCGTTTACCACTGGCCTACTCGTCAGGTGATAAGTGGAGTGATATGTATTTTGAATCAGTTTGAACTAGCCTTTGATAGTGTCAACATGGATTCTAGTAAAAGAAAGCGGTTAACAATCCAAGATAAAATTGATATTATTGCGGTTAGTGAACAGCAAAGCTTAAGTGTCCGAAAGCTCGCGGAAAAGTTTGGTGTCGGAAAGTCGCAAATTAGTGATATAGTGAAAAACAAAAGTGAAATAAAAGAACTTTTCGAGAAAAATGGAAACCTAGCTCAAAAAAGGAAGTTTCCAAAAACTAGTGGTTTAGCAATAGACGGAGCAGTGTTCAACTGGTTCTGTAGTTATTCAAATCTCCTCTGACAATTACATGTGAGAGGAGATTTGAATAATTGCTATTTCTCACTCCAATTAAATTCAATATAATTCGTATATATACACGAAAGTATAATAATAAAATCATGTCCATGTTAGAATATCGTGTACTGATGATCTGTAACGACAGTGAAATATCGATATATGCACGTTTCTGGACGGATGTGGTTTTTTTCATACAATTTTCATTATCCGCACAGGTGGATGGCTAACGTCGCGACGTGTTTGCGTCTACATTCTTCGGCAGGAGTAATCTTGTCAAATTGTAGAATCAATTGCACAAATTTAGCGACAATTACATGTGAGAGGAGATTTGAATAATTGCTATTTCTCACTCCAATTAAATTCAATATAATTCGTATATATACACGAAAGTATAATAATAAAATCATGTCCATGTTAGAATATCGTGTACTGATGATCTGTAACGACAGTGAAATATCGATATATGCACGTTTCTGGACGGATGTGGTTTTTTTCATATATATATATATATATATATATATATATATATATATATATATATATATATCTATGTATATATATATATATATATACAGGCTGTCCCGTAAAAAACGCCAACATTCATAATTCCGTTATTTATTGTCCGGTTTTATTTAAACAAAAAGTAAATTTAATAGCATCAAAAACACTATAAGATAGCAGTGTTTTATTTGTTTTCAATTGTTTTCATTAATGTCAAACGACAGTCAAGTTTTTTATTTTAAATGGCAACATATATATTTTTGGCTATATTCGGATTAGATTTTTTTTTTCTGAATTCAACGATGTATAACATGTTTATTTTTGATAAACGTTTATTGCAAAAAAAAAGTTTATAAATTTCATCTTTGTCTTCCATTATTTATAAATATTCGAATGTGTCATGAAACATTGGAAATGTAAGTATTATAAATATTCTAAGAAACAAAACACTTTACAATAAATGTTGAAATTGCCCACCACCTTGTTCAACACATATCGCACATCTCCTAATTACTCCAAAGGTCGCATTTAAAAAACAAGCGGCAGGTACTTCTTGACAAGTGTTAATAATTCTTTGTCTTAAAATGTCAACATTTTCTGGAGTTGTTAAATAAACTCGATCTTGTAGATAAGCCCACAACCAAAAATCGAGGGGCGTAAGATCCGGTGAACGCGCAGGCCACTCGATAGGACCGGATGTTCCTATCCACCTATTTCCAAATTGGGTGTTCAACAAATCATTATTTGGCGTTGTGCGCGGGAGCCCCATCTTGTTGAAAAAATATTCTATTTAAATTTGCCAAAGGTAAATCATCTAAAAAGTTTTGGAGATTTTCGTGTAATAAAGTGTAGTATTTTTGTTTATTTAAGCAACCATCTTTGAAAAATGGCCCAATTAATTGATCACCTAAAATGCCACACCAAACATTTACGTTGAAACGTCTTTGAAAATTATTTTCAATTACAAATCTCGGATTGTCTGCACTCCACTGTCGATGTATGTTTCTATTAAAAATACCGTTGTTGCTAAAAGTGCATTCATCAGACCAAATTATCCTTCTGTAAAAATTCGGGTCTTGTTCTAATGCATTTAAATAAAAACGACAAAACTGGATTCTTCGGCCAGGATCATTTTGTTCTAATGCATGAACTTTTCGAGCTACGTACGGTTTAAGTTTGTGTTTTCTTAAAATACCATGAACTGTAGTTTTTGATACCCCAATATTATGTGCAATTTCGCGAATCGAAGTTCGTGAATTTTGCTGTACTGCAAGAAGAACATCTAATTCCTTATCTTCGGAGAATTTCCGTTTTTGTGTTTTTGGTTTGGTAAATGATCCATAATTTCTTAAATTCTTTTCAATTCTCTGAAATATTTTCGAACCTGGAACTTCTCTGTCCGGAAAACGAGCACTGTACCGACGAACTGCTTGAAGGCGATTTTTATTACATTCAAAGAACACTTGTAACATGTCCGTTAATTCATTGTTATTCATTTTTAACGAAAATACGCTTTTTGTTGCGGCAAAACGTTCAAACAGGATAATACAGAAAACTTAATAAAGTCAAACTGACACTTAAGGCACATTGACATAATGCTAGTGGACTGGGCCAAGTCTACTATAATGAAAGATGAAATTTATAAAGTTTTTTTAAATTTTTTATTATTAGGAGATGTGCGATATGTGTTAAACAAGGTGGCGGGCAATTTCAACATTTATTGTAAAGTGTTTTGTTTCATATAATAATATTTATAATACTTACATTTCAAATGTTTCATGACACATTCGAATATTTATAAATAATGGAAGACAAAGATGAAATTTATAAAGTTTTTTTTTTGCAATAAACGTTTATCAAAAATAAACATGTTATACATCGTTGAATTCAGAAAAAAAAATACAATCCGAATATAGCCAAAAATATATATTGTAATGTTTGTCTTTGGGGGGTTCTTAAATAAAACTAACAACAACTTTAAACACACACTATATTAAAATCAAAACGTATAACAATATTAAACTAACTATTAACAACAATAAGTACATTTATGTATTTTATATTTATGTAACTATATTTATGTTTACTTCGCGAGACTGTAGGATTCAATGAATGTCCATCCCTTCTTCGACGCGGCTTTTATATTGTCGTGAATATGTTCTAGACGCAGGCAGAACGATTGAGAAAACGCTAGATAGTATGACGCGCTACGCGTTGTTGGATGAGTCATCACATTGCCCCCTTCTTAAGAATGAAGTTTCGTCCCGAAACATGTCATGTTTTGGTTCCCTCAACCGATGGCGAAATCGACAGGTAGGGCCTTTGTTACATTGTGACGTCATAGCGAAATAACAGTCCACGGTCTTATCTTGCCTGGATGGACAGGAATATTCAAGCCGGTAGCTGCATACCAGAATTTCCATACCAGTATGTCGGAAGATTACTTCCAACATGCTCCTTACAATTCTCCAGTCCAGGCGGTCCAATCCACAACCCAATTTTGGAACTGCTAATTTCAGAATGTCTTGCTGTAACATTTGTTCGCGTAAGTGGGTCAGGGCCTCCCATAAGGCTCGATAGGTTGGCTTCAGGCTCGACAGTTCTTTCGTGACCAAATAAAATATGGGCTGTCCTTCATTTATTATTTGGAGACTCTTCCCAATTGCTGGTCCCTGCTGCCTTAGCTTTTCGATCCTGCCAAATCTCTCTTTAAATTCCCAGGCAATTCCTTTGGCCATTCGTAGATCTCGGGCTACGCAATGAGCAAGCGCGTAGTCTGGCGGCACCGTGAACAAATCCTGCTGTTTCTCGATGGTTACCCCAAATCGAGCTTTTCTCGAACCAGAATACTCTTGCATAAAGTCTTCGAAGGTTAGTTCATGGTATTGGCTATCCAATCGGCGCAAGTCAACGGTTTCGTCATTGTCTCCAGAGTATGGGGCTAATCGATTAAAATGTACGACTCTTGGCTTAGTGTGAGGTGTTCGCCTGATGCGGTATATTACATCGTTGATCCGCTTCAACACCTCGTATGGCCCCTCCCAATTCTTTTGAAGTTTTGGGGATAGGCCCCGTCGGCGTTGTGGATTATATAGACAAACCCGCTCGCCTTCATGGTAACCACTCTTCTCGGCGTTGATGTCATAGCTCTCCTTCATTCTGTCACTAGCATCTTGGATATTGTGTCTGACTTGTTCATGTATATTATCTAGTCGTCGTCTGAGCGTGCTGACATAATCTTCTCCGGCAAGATCTTCACCAGGCTTGCTCCCAAACTTTAAATCACAGGGCAATCGGAGTTCCCTCCCGAATAGCACGTTGGCTGGTGATTGGCCTGTTGTCTCTTGAACGGAGGCCCGATACGCCATTAGAAATAATGGTAAATGTTCGTCCCAATCTCTCTGGTGTTCGGAGACCACTTTGGATAAGTGTCTGATCATGGTCTTGTTCATTCGCTCTACCATCCCATCTGATTGTGGATGCAAGGGAGTTGTTCTCGTCTTCCGTATGCCCAAAAGTCCACACATCTTTTCGAATAGACTGGACTCAAAATTTCGCCCTTGATCGGAATGAAGTTCCAAGGGTACACCAAAACGGCTGACGAACTCCTTCACAATCACGTCTGCTACAGTTCCAGCTTCTTGATTTGGTAGAGCATATGCTTCAACCCATTTGGTAAAGTAATCCATGACCACTATTATGTATTTATTTCCTTTGTTGCTTTCTGGAAAAGGGCCGGCGGCATCTATGGCGATCCTTTCAAATGGGCTTCCTACATTGTATTGGCGCATGGGTGCACGTCGACGCCTCTGGGGACCATTGCTTCCGGCGCAATTAGCACACTTTCGGCACCATTCTTTCACATCTCGTGAACAATTCACCCAGTAAAATCTCTGGCGCACCTTCTCCAGTGTTTTATGGACTCCAAAATGTCCCCCAGAAGCTCCATTATGGAGTTCTAGCAATACCTCTGGTATTCTTTTCTTGGGAACCACCATTTGCATCTTCCGCTCGCTTCCGTCGTGATTTTCAACCTCACGTCTCAGGAGATCGTCTTCTATGGTTATGGAATCCCATTGTGCCCAGTATGACTTCAATTCTCGTGAATGGGGAGCAATTTCTTGCCAGGTCGGTCTTTGCCCATTTCTTTTCCAATCCCTGAGGACTGCAAGATCCGGATCAGCTTCATGATCTGCGCGCAAATTGTCAGGTTGCCATTGGTCATCAACAACGGTGGTTCGAAGAGCGTTGGCCGATTTGTCTTCGATTCTGTTGCAATATCGACAGTCTTCTGGACAGGGCCTTCTGGAAAGGGCATCTGCATTTTGATGTTTGAGGCCTGCTCTATGTTCAATGACAAAGTCATACTCCTGTAGCCTCTCAATCCATCTAGCTACTTGACCCTCTGGATTCTTAAATTGCAAGAGCCACTTTAAGGCGGCATGATCAGTGCGGATCAGGAACTTCTGCCCATACAGGTACTTGTAAAAGTGCTCAATGGTCTTAACTACTGCCAATAGTTCTCTCCTGGTTACGCAGTAGTTCCTCTCCGGTTTGGACAGGGTCTTGCTGAAGTATCCAATGACCTTTTCTTGTCCATCTTGGATTTGAGAGAGCACGCCACCAATCCCGACGTTACTGGCATCCGTATCCAAAACAAACCTCCCAGATGGCAGTGGATAGTTTAAAACAGGTGCACTGATCAACGTACCTTTTAACAACTCAAAGGCTGCTTGGCATTCGTTGTTCCAAATGAATGCTCGATTTTCTGTTAGGCGCGTAAGTGGTTTTGCAATGTTGGAGAATCCAGGAACGTAGCGTCGATAATATGTGCATAACCCCAAAAAGCTTCTTAGCTGATGTTTGTCTTTGGGTACCGGCCATTTTTCCACAGCTTTTACTTTTTCTGGATCCACAGCAACTCCTTTTCTGGAAACCACATGTCCAAGGTAATTTACCTCCTTGCGGAAAAGGTGACACTTCTTTGGACTTAATCTCAGGTTGGCATCTCGCAACCTCTGGAATACTACTTCCAAATTTTTCATGTGATCTTCAAAGGTCTTCCCTACCACAATCACATCATCGAGATATACCAGGCAGGTGTTCCAGGACAGTCCCCTCAGTACAGTGTCCATGAGTCGCTCAAAAGTAGCTGGGGCGTTACACAGTCCAAATGGCATGACTGTAAATTGCCAGAGACCTGTACCTAAACTGAAGGCAGTCTTCTCTTTGTCATTGGGATCCATTCCCACTTGCCAATAACCGCTCTTTAAGTCGAGAGTGGAGAACCATTTTGCTCCTGCCAAGGTGTCTAGCGTATCGTCTATTCTTGGAAGAGGATAGCTGTCCTTTTTAGTCACACTATTTAAACGACGATAGTCCACACAGAATCTAGTAGATCCATCCTTCTTCCTGACAAGGACCACTGGTGAAGCCCATGGACTATTCGATGGTTCAATTACTCCTTGGCCTTCCATATCTTGTATAATTTGCTTGGCTTCCTCACGTTTTGCCAGTGGTAACCTTCTTGGTCCTTGTCGAATTGGACTTGCATCGCCGGTATTTATTTTGTGCATTACAATATTGGTTCTTCCTTTCGTACCAGTTTCAGTTTCAAAGACGTCTTCATAATGTTTGATTGGGTCCTTAACTTGACTTTGTTCCTTCTTGCTCAATCCTTGACAGGCGGAGTCGATTATCTTGGACAATTTCTCAGAAACCTGCACGAATTCATTCTTCTTCGCCTCTATATGATGAACGACGGCCGACACTGGTGAACACCACCCCAAAATAGTACCCTTCTTCAATGAAACAGGGTAATGGTTCACATTCATTACCCTTATCGGTACAGTCTTCTGAGTCTTAACCAGCATTTTGGCAACTACTATTCCTCGACCCACCTCGTCATCATCAGCCTTTGGTTCCAACATTGCAACGTTTCCGTCCAAATAATCACCTTCCGTACACGCCGTCAAAAATGTCTCACTTCTTGCTCCCAGAACAACATTTTCTGCTGTAATTACTTGTACACTCCCACAATTTTTCCCATGAAGAAACAATTCCTCATTATTTATTGGAATTATTAACTGGAAGCCGTAGGTGTTCATGATGTCTAATCCCAAGATTATCTGTTCTTCTATATCGGCTACGAGAACACGATGTCGGATTGATGTTGGTCCTATGATAAAGTTGACATCTACTTCACCTGCCACAGAAGCTGCTTCTCCTGTTGCTGTCCTAAGTCTCCATTTGCTAGAAAATAACTTTTTATTTCTGGGAATTAAATCGGGTCGCACGATGGTTTTCGTCGATCCAGTATCTAGCAAGCAAGCATAGGTCTTTCTTTCCATAACAGCGTCCACATACAGGCCGTTGGTTTGATGTTGCAGGGATGCGACTTGGCCAGGCGTCCTTGGGGCTTCCTGATGCTGGATCGATGATTGCCCCCGCTCATCGACCCGCTTTAGTTTTCCTGCTGCTCAGACGATGCTTTCTTGGCCACCTTACCACATTTACTCCGAACGTGACCAATCTCTCCACAATTCCAGCATCGCAGTACTCTTTTATTTGATTTGATCTGGTTTAGAACTCTACTAACCACCTGCTCCATGAACTCATCATTTTCCTGCTTGTCAACAGTGCAGACACGAGCGTGGTTCCGAGAGGCTTGCTTTGCAGTCTCAAACTCAAGCGCGTGCGCCAAAGCATCGATCAAGGTTTTCGGTCTTGCCAACCTTAAGGCTTGCTGCGTATCAATATCCCGAAGACCATCTATGAACGTCTGGACCGCTAGGTGTTCCATGAAATTATCTGGCGCCATCGGATATGCAAGTCGAACTAGACGAGCAATATCTGCCTCAAATTCCTGAAGATTCTCGCCTTTCTTCTGTGATCGATTCTTCAGTTGAGTATGGTATACTTGCTCCAAATGTGCATGGCCATATCTCATCTCCAAGCGTTTAATGAGTTGAGAATAATCTTTACGTTCCTCAGGAGGCAATGTCTGTAAAATATCACTAGCATCACCCCTTAATGCTATGACTAAAGCAGTCGCCTTCTCGGCAGAAGACCATGCATTTGCTTCTGCGGCCGCTTCGAATTGCGTCAGGTAAGTTGCCCATGACGTCTTTCCATCAAAGGTTGGTGGCTTGATTCTGGTCTTTGAAATAGCCACAAATTCTTCTTTTATTTCGATGGGCCGCGGTATGACTTCTTCGTTGACCTGCTTGGGATCAGAATGACTCGTGGTAGCGGGTAATTTCATTTCAATCATTATTGCCTCTAAAAGTCTAGAATGTTCTCCAATTTTCTCTTCTACAGCTATGAAAACCTCTTCTTTTAACGCTTCTGATTTTTCCGCTAATCGCTGTTCTAGAACTTTCTCTACTTGTTCCAGACTTTTTTCGAAGTTTCTAGAATTTTCTAGTAACTTCTTTTCCAGATTTTTCTCGAGGATTCTTGCGGTTTCTAGGTTTCTTTGTTCCATTTGTTCTAGAGTTTTTGCTAAGTTTCCAGAAGTTTCCAGGTTCTTCTGCTCCATTTGTTGCATTTGAGTTTGTGAATCTATTAGACGCTGTTCCATATTTTTCGCACTATCCAGATTCTTCTGTTCCATTTGTTCTAGAGTTTTTGCTAAATTTCCAGAAGTTTCCAGGTTCTTCTGCTCCATTTGTTGCATTTGAATTTGCGCATTCTCTATTAATCGTTGTTCCATATTTTTCGCACTATCCAGATTCTTCTGTTCCATTTGTTCTAGAGTTTTTGCTAAATTTCCAGAAGTTTCCAGGCTTTTCTGCTCCATTTGTTTCATTTGAATTAACAGCAAATTCACGTCAGCATCTCCGCCTGGAACTTGAAAGACATAATTCTCTGGATCCTCGCCTTCTTGGATCAACACATTGCGAAGCCGTTGCTGGAGGATCGACTTTTTGCCAGTTGTATCCTCATCCCTCTCTTCTAATTCTCGTTTTAACTCGGACACTTTTAATTCGGTCAGTTTCATTCTGTTGGCCATCACGATATTTAAAATAACGTCTTTCCGCACTGTATATTTATTTAAACGAATACTTAATTAACACTTAATTGTCTACTTAGTTTATTATTTATTAATTAGTCCACACCTGAATACCACAGTAATGTTTGTCTTTGGGGGTTCTTAAATAAAACTAACAACAACTTTAAACACACACTATATTAAAATCAAAACGAATAACAATATTAAACTAACTATTAACAACAATAAGTACATTTATGTATTTTATATTTATGTAACTATATTTATGTTTACTTCGCGAGACTGTAGGATTCAATGAATGTCCATCCCTTCTTCGACGCGGCTTTTATATTGTCGTGAATATGTTCTAGACGCAGGCAGAACGATTGAGAAAACGCTAGATAGTATGACGCGCTACGCGTTGTTGGATGAGTCATCACAATATGTTGCCATTTAAAATAAAAAACTTGACTGTCGTTTGACATTAATGAAAACAATTGAAAACAAATAAAACACTGCTATCTTATAGTGTTTTTGATGCTATTACATTTACTTTTTGTTTAAATAAAACCGGACAATAAATAACGGAATTATGAATGTTGGCGTTTTTTACGGGACAGTCAGTATATATATATATCTTTGTAAATAATTTTTATTTGTTTTTTGGAAGAATTGGCTTTAGTGTAGAGGTTAGGTTGTAAAAGTAATACCATACTTTAAAATTCGTTTTACTGTACAAATAAATATTGGAAGTAAGTAAATATAGCAAGTAATAGTATCAGTCTAAATATATAATAATTAAAAAATAGTTTTTTTATGCATTTTCATGTAAGTATATACTTCATTTCAGTGGCCACCAAACATGTAATATACCGATAGGACCAGCTCTCAACGGGCCATACCCAGCAATAAGTGGCAACAGCGAATCCCCTCTACGCGCAGTAGATTACCATACATTGCAGAGTTATGAATTTAATATTCGTTCTGTATACGTAATTTGCCCATTTGTTTCAGATATAATAAGGTCGTTATATCTCCAAGATATTATTATTGTATTCTTAGCTGCTACGGAAAAGTAATTTTAAGTAATAAAAAAACAATAACGTTTTCTAAAAGATAAAAGTAAAAAAATCAATAATTCTGCAAAATAAATTTTAATTCTAAGAAAGTCACTAAATATAGGATTCGAAAATACCGCCCTCTCTCCCCAAACAATAGCCGAGCCTATTGTAAAACTCCAGCCTCACTCCCTCGAGATTTCTAGGGGTTATTGTCTCAAAAATTCTAAACAGTTGAACTTGCAACTGTTGCAACCTTTACGTTTCCACAGCTAGATACGAATGACGGGCAATCTATTGCTCTCGATCATCGGACTTATGTATGCGCATGCGGAGTGGCATCGTACATACGTTGCCACATCGCATTACGTCCCATACGTATATTGTTGCGTATGGCCTGTAGCGGGTTGGACCTATCGGTATATGTAATATCATTTAGTATGACAGCAGAATGTTTTTTAAATGATATATCTCAATTACAACGTAGAGAAAATGCTTATTCTAGTGACCATGTAAAAAATATGGTGTTTGATCCATCGGTGCAGCCTGCAATATTGAAAAGAGATGTTTATGCTAACATGAAAAATAAACACTATAAACTATAGGTGAATATAAGTTTTTGTGTAATGTTTAAGTTAAATATAATATGTACTTTGTAGATATCATTGAAAAATCAGAAAAATATTCTTGAAGAAAAATGCACCTGCCCCCGAGGATTAGTCATATGTCACCATATGGCTACTTTGTGTTTATTTGGGCATCATAATATAAGTGTTACTGACAGTACTTGTATGTGGAATCAACCAAGACAGCAGGGAGAACAATCAGTTGTAAAACTCCGAGATATGTTACCACCAAAACAAAATTATTGTGCTGTTAAGAATCCAGCAACGAATGAACAAATTAAAAAATTTAGAAATGATCTTGGAAAGGTCAATATTGTAGGATTTTCATGGATATTAAGACCCTAATCCAGTCGTGAAAGTGACATTATAATGTCCATAGAGACAATTATATATTCTACTGAATATTTAGATGCAAATGATAAGGTGACATTTTTAATAAACAAATTAAAAATTAGCGAGAATATTCGGGAAGAAATTTGCAGAATGACAGTAGGTCAAAGTACTAATGAAAATTGGCTTATCATTAGAAAAAACCGACTAACGGCAAGCAAATTTGGTGTTGTTTTAAATGCTTGTGGAAGAAATTGGTATCCACCTTCTTTATTTAACAATTTAAGAGAAATAGTAATAGTAATAATGTGACCTAAGTTTTCTGTGCATGCTGTTCAGTGGGGTAGAGATAATGAGGATGCTACACTAAAATATTTTCAAGAAGCAACAAATTTAATTGTTAACCCAACCAGTTTATGGTTGGATGAATGTAGTTATTTGGATGCTAGTCCTGATGGACTTGTAGGTGACAGTACTCTCATAGAAGTAAAATGTCCTTTTAAATATAGAAATACATCATTGGCACAGACAACAAATAATACATCCTATAGTATATATGTTGAGCACTTGTGAAATTATTACACTATTAAACTTAAATAAAACACCTTATATTTCACAAACAATAGTATATTGACTATATGTACATTTCATGTGCACTGCACACATCGTCAGTAGTCACTGGTAACTACTGACGATGTGTGACGTACTTGTACATGATGCTGGTTTATTTGTTGATGTTGATCACGGCTACTTGGCGGCTTCACCTGATGGTACAAATACTATTGCAAATATTATTGTGTATTATTCTAATTATCATGTTTTGAAGGGCTGATTGGTGAAGATGCTATTATTGAAATAAAGTGTGAATATAATTTGCATCTTAAAAAGCAGACAATTGATGAGGCAATAAGAACAAATAGGAATTTTTATTTGAAATTTAATGCACATGAGACACCAATTCTAAAGGAAAATCACAATTACTTTTATCAGGTAGCCGAAATTCCCATACTATAGCATTATCAGTTATAAAGTCGTTTATTATTATATTACGATGCCTATAATACTTTCACTATTTTTTAGATACAAGGGCAGCTCAATATAACTAGACGAAATTTTTGTTATTTTGTCGTTTACATAGATGATGATTTTCCCATTTTTATCCAAAAGATATATCGTAATGAACAGTTATGGAAGGAAAAAATGCTGCCCAAATTAAAGAGCTTTTACTTTGGATGCTTTTTGCCAGAACAAATTCAACACTATACAAAGACAAACATACAGTGCAAACATGAAGTTGCAAGTTTTTAGAGCAAGTTTGCAAGTTTTTAGAGTAACTTTTATACAAATATAATAGGACCAAACAATGGTGGAAATATGTATCTCGCAAAAGAACTACACAAAAGAGGAAGGACAAATATGAAGATGACAATAGGACCGCTGACCAGTCATTGCAGGCTGACGAACACATTGCTATAAACTTTTCCCCATGATTATTTTCAAAAGTTTATGAACTTTTGATTCAACTATTAATTTGTATGAAACTTTAGATTTTTTACATTTTAAAAAATTGTTAAATTTTTTGTATATTGTATTATGTATGAATTTATGTTTTGACTAGCGCAGTTCGAGGGAGCCGTTGGACCTACTGGGTAATATGATTTATAACTGTTATTATTTTTATTATTTCTTTATTGAATGCATTTAGGGTTTTGTTTAGATTGTCAGATTTTCTATATATATATTTATATTAGTTCATATATAAATGACAAAGATAGTTTTTACGTTTCAAGTAAATTTTTTGTTACGTTACATTCTGGAACGTTTTGGATTTCAGGGTTTTTTTTTAACATGTGGTATCGCGCATGTGTTAGACATTTGTTCGGTCTGACAGATTTGTCTGTTTACATTAGAGGTTGTTTATCAGGGGTGAAAGTGAAAAGCATCTTTGCAATTTATTAGATATAATTTAGTCCGCGAGTCATTAGAGGACGTTTGCATTTGCTTTGCGGTCAATACCAGCAAATTATTTTACCTCTTTGTGTAAGTTTGTTTTGCACAGTTCTTTATACTTAATAAAGAATAATTTTTTTTTTTTTTTTTATTAAACATTTAATTGACAATTGAGATTTTTATTTATAATAAACACTTTCGCCTATACTCTTTTACTGGCGCTGTATAAATGTAGGAGTATTACTACCGCGTTTTCCCATTGGAAAATCGGAGAATAAGTTAAACAACTGAGCATCAAAGTTGGACAGTGTTGTGGTGAATAGTGGTTCATCTTCATTCTAACCCACTATTCATAGCAACATGTACACGATCGTCCTGTCACAGTGTGTGTAGACGAAGAGGAGACTGCACTCCACAGTCTCTGCAATTGTGGTGCCTTAGCAAGGACAAGGTTTGTACTACTATTATTCAACGACTACTTCGAGAAAGTTCTAGCAATGGTAGCAGGAGATATAAATATTGCGCTGTTATCGGTCACTCGAAGTTAGATGATTCGCGATAGCGAAGCCAGTCAAATCGAAACATTTAAAATTAATGAGTTTAAGTGCTTTCTTTTGACTTTTCTTTGTATTTGTATAACTTTCTTTTTAATCCTCGAAAAACGTTACAATAATATTGCGATAATGGCTTCAGCGATTCAAGTGGCACTTATGTACATGGTACACTAAATTCTCCAATAGCAATCATTAAATCTTCTGGATCTTTGTTAATTTTTGCATATTTTGTAAACTGAGTATTGGAAAAGACGTTGTTGTGTGCTCTGTTTTTAACTGTAAAACAATTTGAACCAAAAAGGTAAATGAGATAGCAGGACGTGTTTGTACATTTATTAATTTCCTTTTGTGCCATTTTTACTTCGAAAATGTTTATATACATATGCTTCTATTGTTTACGTCTACCTGCATATATTTAATTGGATAGTATACATACATTTGATTCCATTGTAGTCAACATTTTCTTTCTCCTTTTTGTCTACTTCATATTTTATAAGACCGGCTTTGGACATTTTATAAAAGAAAAAGGAATACATTTTTATGGAAAATAAAAGTAAAGTCACAGCATTCTTTGCTTGTATTCTATATTGCACAATGTAGAATTAAAGGATTCGGTCAGCACAAGAACGAGCTAGGTGACAATTCGGCATTGAATAACATAGTTTTTAAAAACACTTGCAGTAGACAACTTACGATACATTACATCAAAGATCATTTTTAAATTTAGGCGTTAAATTTTCCAGGGCCATCTTTTGGGAAGATGCTAAAGGTTACTTGCTTTGCTCTTTCCATATGTTATTTACAGATTGCTTCTTTATCCCCAAAATCTTATTTCGAGGGTTTTGTAAAAATTAAGATTACTTTGGAGTTTCTGAAAACTTTATATTAATAGCCTAGGTCCTACAATTGGCCTAAGACTAATCTTTTTATTTTTTTCAAATTGTGCAAATTGTGGATGAAATTAAAAAAGGTAAAATAGCTTAGGATAATTGTGACAACAGTTGGATTGTTTTCGGTTTTGAAAACATTACTTTTTCTATTTGTATAGGTCAAAACCCATGAATTTGTATTTCTGTATTTCGTACCGACTTCGTGCTCTCTACTTTATCATAGCGCCCCCTTAATCATTTCATTTTAGGAAGAAATGTGGCAGGAAGATGAAACTGAAAGGAACATTTAGGAATTAATCACATCTGTAAATGATGATACAAGTAGCACATAATACAGTCACTCCGATTTAACTAACATGTTTGACTGAAATAGCCCATTTAAAAATTCCAGTACTTTGGATAATTTCATGACCTACAAGAGTAATGCTACTTGAAAAATTAATTTTCTCAATATATTTAGTAAAAATATGTATTGTATAATGAAATTTTATTTAAATGAATTAGAAGGTAATTTATTAACATCTCATATGTTCTTATTGAATACAATTCATCTAGTAACATAATAAAAGTCAATATATTATATAAACTTAACTGGTTTCACTTATTCATTTCAAATGAATCTGTGAAACTTGGTTAAGAATTACACGAAACTAATGTGTGGTTAAATTGTATAGATACATCCATTCAATACATATAGGTGTATTAGAATTTTATAAGAAGTTCGCTCTTTAAGAAAGATATCAATCATACCCGAAAGTCTTACAGTCGGTTTTTGAATAAAGTAAAATTGAGTGAAACGGCTTTCTACAAGAGTAAATTTGCCGGCGACAGTTTCTGTATTTAGTGTCGTCTTGAATTCCAGCCAGACATTAAAACTCACAGGTTTTTGAATTCACTTTTCATGCACTATTTTTCAAGTTCTTTCATTTTTATGCATTTTTTAAATGTATTTTGTTATTTGTATTTTGAACTGCACGTATTTATAATGTTCTTCAAGATGTTTCGCTTTCGTGTGTACCTTTAAATGTGACTCAATACCGTAATACGAGATATGTTTCAGAAGCAACGAGAATGATCTATTTTAAAGTTTTTTTATTGAATGTGTCTACAATTTAAGATTGTCTCCTTCAAGGCATGCTCCGTGACAATGTACACCGCGTTTACAGCGATTTTGCCATTCCTGGTAACAATTCTGAAAGTTTTGTTCCTTTAGGCTGTTTAGAACATGGTCGCGACCCTTTGGATGTTGTGTATTGCTCCGTAACGGTAACCCCAAATTCGCTTAAGCACTGGAAAAAGAAAATAATCACATAGAACCATGCCTGGACTGTAGGGTCGGTGTGGGAGTACTGGTATGTTTTCTTCTGCCAAAAATTCTCTAAACAACAATGAGGTGTGGTTGGAGGCATTTCGTGATGCAAGATTCAAGAGTTGTCAATGTCAGATCGCACACGCAAAACCCTTTTCCACAAGCGTTCAAGGACCTCGCGATAAAGGGTTTGATTCACTATTTGGCAGTGCGATACGAATTCTTTGTGGACAATTCCACGATTATAAAAAGTTGATAAGCATGCATTTGATTCGGAATTACTCATGTGTGGGAATGGCCGCCTTAATTTAAACACTCTTCAATTTGTCAGGAATTTATTACACACAAAATACATAATATTTCACAAAATGCTTCATAATATCAAAATGCTGACTAATGCGTCTAATACATAATGCTCCCAGTTCTTGCAACCTTCCCTTTACACCAACTTAACACAAGTTAAACGACGCGAAATTGGAAATAATTCTGAGCCCAACACATGCGAGCTTTCTTCGTTTGCGGTGGTGATGGTGTGTCTCTCCGCGCTTTGTCCATTTGTTTCAGGATCGTATTCAAATACCCATGATTCTTGACTAATGGACACCCGATTTTCTTTTTGTTTATCAGACAAGTTCTTGGGCACCAGTTTTGCACCAATTTTTCTAATGCCTAGTTCCTCTGTCAACACTCGACGAACAGTATCTCTACTCATACTTATCTCATCTGCTATCATCCTGGCTGTTAATCGTCTATCTCTTGCTAACACGCTTTCAACGGTTTTTTCAAAGCTTTGTCTCATTTAAAAGCTTGTGCTGAAGATAAAACAGCATCACCATATGCCGTTCTTAAGATCTGAAGTGCCTCTAAAGCGGTTCTTTCCAGTTTAACGCAAAATTCAATTATTGCCTGCATTTTTCGTGTGACGCGGTATTGGAACACAACTGCAAACAACTGGCGATTACAACGGAGTGGACCTGGGTGGCAAACTATTTAAAATTAAAAACGGTGGCATTTAAAAAAAATGATCACAACATTCGCGACATCTACCGTAACCGCACGATCGTGCTGGGGATGGATATATTCAAAGTAGGTGGTCGATTGTAATTGAGAGCTGTCACCATCCATGCAAATGTCAGCAAATTCAGTAACTGTCATTACACTGTCAATACGTCACTCGTGACATGTGTTAATTTCAAATAAACCAAACAAATATGGATTATCTGAAATAGCTATAAGCATATCCTTGATATCACAAACCAATATTTCAATTCGTGTGTTGATTTTAATAATTTCAGATATAGTTTAAAATGAACTATTATACTCCTGAAGAAAAACTATTTATAGTTAAGCAGTTTTATAGCGGTAATTGTGCAGAAGTGACCAGGGATTTATTTGCAGTTTTGAGAAAACATTTACTTTGATAAATAATAAAAATAAAGAAACTTCTGTTGAAAATTTCAATGCGCTAGACATTCAAGTATGTGCTGCTATAGAAGGAGGTCTATTTGAACATTTAGTTAATAATTAGTTCTAGCATTCAACTATGATATTTAATACGAAACTTTTGTTGTTGTTAATTTATCTTATCTTTTGAAATTCCTTATTATAGTTACCTGCGTCTACAAAATTTTAAGAATTATGTGATATAAGATCCTTTATGTTTATAAATAAATAAAATTCACCACATGTAGTAGATCAGAGCCTTTTTTTTATTCCTGAATACGACATAATAATTTACTACCTTTACTACTTTGGAAATGGATAACGTTCAACCAACATTCTAAATCTGACTTGACATATCTAGGTATACTTGACCTAAATGACGTTTGCAAATCTCGCGTGACTTAAACACTGCGAGTTGTTGATAGGATTTTCCATGTATTATTTCTACGTTATCTCATTGGTTAACTTGCATGCGTACAAGAATGAAAAATAGCCCACAGTCTAATTAGCAAAACAGGCCGCAATTAGAAAAAAGAATTGCACATATGACGATTGTTCGCTCAAGTTGGCAACCCTGGAGTGGACTGCACCTTTTCTAGTTGCATATTTTCGCCTTCCACTCATACGTAGTCGTCTCAAGCCCGATGCAGGCTTGCTACATTGAGAGTAAAGTTATTTCATTCAAATACAAAATTTCGGGCAAGATGTGCGCGCTATCTCGGTTTCACATGACGTACTAAATATAGTATAGTTGCCAAGTCTTTATAGTCTCTATATCTAAAAGGATTATAATCAAACATCAAAGAAGATTTTGATATGAAGAATGACATAGTTTTAGCGTTATTTTCACCAAAAAGTCTTCGTTGCTTATATTCTTAATAAATATATTAATAAATATGGCAAACTATGCGGCATTGCACGGCACCGAGGATACAATTAAAATGCAAATCATAATGACGTAGTGTTTAAAAATTATTTTTGAAGAGGAACAAGTTTTGGTCAAGTTTTATTAATTGTTGTAGTAATAATTACTTTTAATATTTTGTATAAAAATTTACTTTTACGAGTTCCAAGTACGCACAAATATAAATGTAAAATTCCAGGTTGCGAAAATCGATATTATTCCAATATTTTTCCTGATTCGAGTTATCAAAATAAACATTTCTTCACTCTCCCTTTTGATTATGGTAGAAAACATGTATGGTTGAACTCTATTAAGTTTTTCAGGTATTAATATTTCTTCAAATTCAAAACAAATATATGTTTGCTAGGATCATTTTTAACAAAACTTTGGAATCGGATCACTTAAAATACCAGTGAAAGTGGGTTGTATTCATCCTCTTCGAGGTGTTATTTTCTTGTGGAATAAACTCCAGAATATAGGATTTGGACATATGTGAATAAGATTATTCAAGATCCCTTGAAGAATTTATTTGGTGTCATACATCAGTGTAGTTGTCTCAATACAAATCCAAGTTATCAGTTCATTGTCTATTTTAATACCTGTATTCTAAATAATTTAGTGTCTTTTCATTCCACCAGGTTCAATTGTGAGGAGGAACTGGGCATATCTTAACCAATCTGCAATCATTTGTCATAATGTCTTCTATTGAGCCTAAAAGAACATTGTATTCTAATGAGAGAAGAATTAAAGATTCTTCTCTAAATATTCCGATTAATGATGAGAATGATTTTAATTATCAAGCTGTTTCCTATGTATGTGGATTCTTCTTAAAAAAGCTTAATTTACTCGATTGTGAGGTTTGTAAATCTTTATTTTCTGCTAAAGTAGAACCTCATCACACATTTACGTTTAAGGAATTTAGGAAATCAAATAATTTTCTTTATCCCACTCTCAGTTTGCAATAACATTTATGATAAGATGTTTGTGTCGTTAAATTCATTTGGCCATGTAAATTCCATTCACAAGAAAATGTTGGTAACTTTGCAGAAGATTGCTTTTTCGTGGTATACTTGTATTAATTCCGAACATCAAACTTTAGTTCAAGAGCAGTTCTTAAATATATCTATGAGTTTAATTACTAGGAAACTTCATGATGACATTTGTCGGTCTTCTAATGATAGATCTCCTTACATAGAGTTTAAATTTATTTTTTAACAAAAATAAAAATATTTATATCTATGTAAATACGTGTCTGTGATTTCTATATTTATTTATTGTACATTACAAGAAAGAAATTCCAAATAGTACAATGCATAATACAAAATAAAACGTGCACAAGTTTGTAAATTATAATTATAAATGTTATAAATAAAGAAAAATCAAGGAAACCGCAAATTTTTTAAGAAATGCAGAAAGCCGTGGTTTGACTCCAGACAAAAGATTCAGTTCTAATAAAACTTGGTTCATGGAGTTATGCTTACCATATTTAGTTCGATGGAAACGAATATGAAACGTGTCACCTGAGCAAGTACGAAACGGTGGAACATGGAAGAGCAACAGAGAAAGAAGGACAGAACAGTCTATGTTATTGTGTAACAGCTGATATCCAAGCATAATAAATGCTTTACGCCTTCTATTCTCCAGCGATTCAATGCCCAGTAGTTGTAATCTCTCCGCGTAATTATATAAGTTTTTATCAATTTTCAATTTGAAGAGTATAAAGTTAGCCATTTTACGCTGAATTCGCTCAATCCGATCTATATGAACCCCATGATAAAGAGACCATACCACACAACAATACTCGAGTATAGACCTGACCAGGGCGTTATAAATTTGTATAATATAGATTATGTTCGTGAAGTCACTGCATACACGTTTAATGAAGCCGCATAACTGCCAGGATTTATTTATAATATCATCTATATGTAAATGATAAATTACTATCAAAAACAACACCCAAGTCGGTATCGTGGTCAGCTCTTTTCAGGGCAGTATCTTGCAACATGTAATTAAAGGCATAAGTATTATTTTTCCTTGAAAAAGTGATAATATGGCATTTACCAAGTTTAAGTTGCTTATACACCATGCCGCTAGTAAATCAATATCATCCTGAAGCGCTCTACCGCCATTGCAAGAGTCAACACATTTAAATATTTTCAAATATTTATAGATATATCGCACTGATAAGATCAAAAAAGATCGAAACACATTTAAAGAATATTTATGAAAAAAAAAACATAGTAATTTAAAAATGCCGCCATCGCGGTTGTTTACGAATTTAGTACAACTACCATATCCACATCAGGGGCGCTAGCGTAAAGGTCTCATTTTTAACGTGGAATGGGGCACTTTTATACAGGGTTCGTCAGTGATGCGGGAATATTTAAAACTACTGTATCTACAGAAGCATTTATTTTAACATTAAGGTTTTTACAGTTTTCTGTTAAGTTAGATTGGCCATTTTATTTTTTAAAAACAATACTTGAGAGGTGAGCACCATTACGATCTACGCATTCTTGTAGTCTTTTTAGAAAATTTAAGCCAACCCCAAAGAAAAAAGTCTCATGTGAACAAATCAGGCGATCTAACCGACCAAACAATGTCTCCATTTTCGGATATGATATGGTTCAGAAACAGTTTCCTTAAACATTAATAGACATACGAGCAGTATGACTGATAGCACCGTCTTGCTGGAACCACGTAATCTCTGGATATCGAACCAGTTCTTGCCTCAAAAATGTTGTGACCATGTTTGTGTAACGAACTGCAGTAACGGTTATAACATTTCATCAATCGTCTTTCAAAAAGAATGGTCCAATAATGCCACATGATGAAAGAGCGCCCGATATTGTCACCTTAGGACAATGCAAGAGTTCCTCATGTAACTGAAGCGAGTTTTCAGCGCTTCAATATCGGCTATTCTGTTTATTTACGTAGCCGTTAAGATGAAAATGGACTTCATCTGACATAAACATATGGTGGATTAAGTTTTCATCCCTATCCAAATGTTGCAACGTTTCTTGGCTAAAATTCATGCGATTAACCAAATCAGCTTCTTTTAATTCTTGGACAACTTGAATTTTATAGGACTGAAAAATTAAGTCCTTTTGTAAGATTCGACGCATCAACAGTTCACTGATATTCAATGCTAATGCATTTTAATCGTAGAACGTTTTGGACTACGTGTTATGGCAGTTCGAACCCTATCAACGTTTTCGGGCGTTCTAACACTTTTTGCTGCTCCTCTATGTTTTAAATTGAAAGTAGATCCAGTTTCTTCAAACTTTTGTACCCACAAATTAATTGCGTGAATAGACGGAATCCGCCCATGACCTGTAATATTGTAGTGATTGCGAAATAACCTTCTCACAGTTGTCGCGGAGTCACCATTTTTATAAAACGATTTAACACAGTAAGCACGATGTGCACCAGACCACTGTTCCATATTTACTAAATAGCGTTAAATGACTGACAATTTATCATTAACTTCAGCGCTCTCACCCAAACGTCAAATTAATAACAGAGTTTTTAAATTTTCCCGCTTCACTGACGAACTCTGTATATGCTCCTTGGTTCTGAAACATTCCTCATGTCTTGAACTTAAATTACATGCTTAAGATGCTTTTGTTTCACGTGTTTTCGTAAATTTCCTTTGTAACAAGTCTTGTATTCACAGTCCATGCATCTATAATCTTTCCTTTTAAGATGTATCGCTTTCACATGTTCTTCTAAACTTGACCTGCGATTGGTCTTGTATTCACACTCTGCGCATTTATAATCGTATTGTTGAAGGTGTTTCCTTTTCACGTGTAATTTTAAATATGGCTTGCGATTTGTCTTGTATTCACACTCTGCGCATTTATAATCGTATTGCTGAAGATGTTTCGTTTTCACATGTCCTTTTAAACATGACTTATACTGTGTCTTGTACTCACATTCTGTACATTCATAACAATTTTCTTTAAGATGTTTTGCTTTTATGTGTGTTACTAAGTCTGTCTTGCGATATGTCTTGTATTCACACTCCATGCATTTATAATAATTTTCTTTCAGATGTTTTGCATTTTTGTGTGTTTCTAGGTTTGACTTTCGATTTGTCATGTATTCACACTCCATGCATTTAAAATCGTGTGCTTTAAGATGATTTGTTTTTACATGTACATTTAAATGGGACTTGTAATACGTTTTGAATTCACACTCCATGCATTTGTAATATTTTTGTTTCAGATGTTTTGCGTTTTTGTGTCTTTCTAAATCTGACTTGCGATTTGTCACGTATCCGCACTCCATGCATTTGTAATCGTATTGTTGAAGATGTTTCGTTTTCACGTGTAGTTTTAAATGTGATTTGAACTGTGCCTTGTGCTCACACTCCATGCATTTGTAATCATTTTTCTCATGTCTTGCCTTGATATGTATTTTTAAATTTGCCTCGGTGTTCGTCTTGTATTCACACTCGGTGCATTTATAATTACTTTCCATAAGATGTTTCATTGTCATGTGCCTTTTTAAGTAAGTCCTGTTATATGTCTGAAACTCGCAATTTGCGCACTTATATTTGCTTCTATTCAGACGTTTTATTTTGATAAGTGATTTTAAGCGGTATTTGTCCCTTGTTTGAAACTTGCATTTTGATGATTGATATTGTTTTTCACCATCATGTGAGTATGAGCATCTCTCTTTTATATTTTTAATATTAGCTTTGATATAGTCACATGAAGAGTATTCTTGGATATTTTTTCCTTCATTGTCAATATGCAGTTTTACCACGTGCGCCTTGAGAGATTTCCTCGCCTTGTATCTTCTGTCGCAAATTCCACATTTGAACATTTTCACCTCGTAATGCTTGTTAGTGTGCTGTCTCAAGTCGGCGTTGTACATTGTTCTGAACTTGCATTGCGTGCATTTGTATATTCCACCCTTCCCTCTTTTGGCCTTGCTTCTTAGAGATGAACGCTTTTCTACTTCTAGCTTGCGAAACTCCGGCAAGGGACGTACGCAGTGTCTGAAATGAAATGAATTCGCATTAAATTTAAAAAATCAAATATATCCATTCATGCGTATATTACCGAAAATACTATGCGGCATTCTAAATAAGAATCAACCGTTGGGAAAGATAGAGCTTAAAATATGAGCTTGTGATTGGCTAAAATAGAGGCCGCTTTTATGCAGGCAAAATCAAATTTATTTTGTTCTCTCAAATTTTCTAAAGATATTTTATCACTTTCATTAATTTCCTTATATAATCGCAAACGTTTTAGAGCATGGATGACGCAGCTTTACCAGGTCCATCAAAAAATCATAAAGAAAAAATACGTAAAGAGTAGACAGGGCAGATGGCTCATAATGTGTATTTTAAGAATGTCCAAAACAGTCGCTGTTTGTCAAACTTCCCGAGATGCTTACAATAAATTGGAAGAAGTGTCAAAAAGTACGATTAGAAGGCACGTGCATTCATTTTTCTTTAAAAATGAGTTACCGACTTGCACAAAAATATGTGAAGCTATTAAAGGGGATGCCAGTTTACCTCCTTTAGAACGAACATCACTTTGGAGGATCCTAAAGAAACTAGGATTCAAGTGGGAAAAACGCACACCAAACAACATATTAATTAAACGAAATGATATTATCTTATGGAGACGTCGTTAAAGTTTAAACCTTAATCAAACCATATTTCTGCTAAAAGCAAAAAAAAAATTATTGTACGATAGCAGCAATTTATTTCATAGATAAGCAAAAATCAGCCATAACTTGGAATAAAGGAACGAATACACGTTTAACCAAATACTGAAACTGGAAAAATGCCTACGTTTTACCTATCTTTGGACGCTAAACTGCTGTTTTACCCTTTTTAATATGTACTTACTTATTTTTGTAAACTCAAAATATTTTTAAATAAATACCTTTTTTAGATATATAAAATTTTTTATCCAAATTATGTGAAATGATGTGCAGTTAAATGAATTTCCTTATTGCTCTCTCATTATAGATACTATTAAAATAACTGTATTTTGTAAAATGCTATATTTGTTAAGCAAGCACTGATGTTAAACGATACACAAATATGATAATTATAATACACTGTCACCATCAATCCTTTAAATTTATTAGTTTTACATTTACACAATAGTTTTGTTCTCTAGTAAAATCAAAGTAAGATGTAAATATTTCTCCTATGGTAATTTTAACACATTCTCACTTGATTTACGCACAAATTTATTGTAAATGCTACACCTTCAAACAATAAATAACAGATTATAAGATATTAATTGAAATATTTTATATAAGTCTAATACCTTGCATTGGTATATATTTGCCGCTTCCTGTTTGAATAAAATTATTAAAGTCTAAGCTTTCTTAATAATAAATATGTTAATAAACAAATGTCAAGAAATAATCTTTCATATAGGTTAGTAGGTAATAACCTCACATATGAAACCAACCATATGATCTACTTTTTTAAAATTCCTGTGTAAATTAAACTCAGATTGCGCGCCATCTGGTCCATTCTTATTTGGAATCGACATTAGCACAATCTATACAAATAATAAAAATTTTAGGTAACAATAATAATCCCAGTTTTGAACATAGGGCTTATAAATCAAACCGATAACATATGGACAAATTCTACACATATATCAGGGTCAATTGTTTTTCAATAAAGCGTATAGCAAAAAAAGATATCATAGATGTTTCTGAGTAAAATTGTTGAAGAAACCATAATCGTAAGTCGGATTTGGAACACCCGAAATTTTCAAAATAGATATTTTCCTTTATAATTTTTTTTCAATAAAATTCGATAGAATTATAGTAGATTGCTCGGGATAGGCTTGCTAAAAAGGTATTTCTGCCACCTTTCAAAATCACTATTAATATCTTTTTTTTTTTTTAAATTTGAGTGTAGATATCAGTTATGAATACTAAAAAAAGCCTAAAATGTATTTTTAACTAATCAATAGAGAGCGGACTGAAGCGATTGAATGACCAATTGCCCCGATAAAACGTTGTGGCGGTATCATGTATAATATGCATGTTATAACAGCCCCACTATTTGCTTGCTTGACTGCATTCGTCGAGCAGATATTGTTATTTCCGACATTATTGTGTCTATTCATTCATAAAACTCTATTTTACAGTGGCGTGTTTCTGGTTTCGTTTCTTTCAGTGTTATTTGATTACAACTTTTAGTATTTTAAAAAATCCGTTTTATATTGTTATATTGTATATTTATCCTATAATTTTGTATAAATATTAAGTTTAATTTACTATCTTATTTTCGGAGTAGTTTTCGATTCTTATTTTTAGTCCATTCCTTTCTGTTCTTAGTATTTCTCTTTATTTTCATTAACGATGGAGAATTCTCGTAGGGCAACAACCATGGTAGGATGAATTAGAGGCCATACAGATTGGTTGCATATTCGTAATAATACCGAGATATATTGCAGTGATTAAGTTTAAGGCGTCCACAAACGTGTAATGTGCAGAGATATGCTTTTTCGAAAACTCATCTAGATAACATATTGCTATGGATTTTTTCTAAGATAATAAAAATTATTTAAAATAAATGTACAATTATTTTTGACTTTCACTGTATGTATATTGAAAATGTTTTAAATTTAAATGTGCGAAAGAAAAACTGTTTTTTCCCGATGTCGATTTCGTGTAAAATTGAGGCCAATTCTGGGAGACGAAGATCTGCTATTAAATGAGAGTTGTGTTTATTGAAAGATATGTATATATATTATATATAAATTAGTTCGGATTGATTTGAATGTGTTAATTAGTTGCTTGTATTATGATATTCAATTCCCGTTATATTTTAGAGATTTTTATTCTCGTAATTTGATGATTTTAAAAGATTAAACAACTGTTCTCGTATGTCTCCAAATTGTAAGTAGAATAATTTTTTTTATGTCGACATAAATTTAAAAATCAGGTTATATTAATTGTAGGTCTATTGTTTTGGAACAAGTAGGAAATTGTCTTAATTATTAGAAATAAATAATAAAGATTATTATTAACATTTCTTTGTAATAATTATAAATTGTAAAATTTTGCTCGCTTGGAATCAAGGGTATTTTTTCTTGTGTTTGATGATTGCACATGCGTAGATTTTGTCGTGTATCAGATTTGATTATACAGTGTGGTTCTCTAGGGAGGAATTAAAAATAAACTTTATTATTTTTAGATAAGTTTGTTCGGAATTAAGAGGAAGTTTTTTCATCCACTTAGCGATAAAATGTACAGTGGATATATTTTACCTCATGTATTATTGAAAGATACAATATCTTTATACTTTATAAAGATCGTTTTTTTTTCTTTTTTATTTTTGTATTAAATATTCAGCTAACTATTTAACTAAAATAAGTACATATAGTAGCGTGAACAATTCACTGGCGCTAAATAATTTTGTAGAAAAGTCACGACTTTCCTTATTGGAACCCGAGAAGTTAGAAGTCTCATATTTGGAAATCAACCGGCTGAGTAACCTAGTTGGGTAAACTAGTTGTGGGTGGTGGTGCATTAATTCTACAAACCACTATTCATAGCAATATGTCCATTTGCACCTGACACTTTTAACGAAGAACTGTGTGAACCTTTCATGGTGGCCAATATCCCATTCAAAAAGCTTAACAATCCAGTCCTCAAGAGATTTCTTACAAACTATACTGATCGTCATATACCTGATGAATCTACTTTACGTAAATACCACTTACCAAAATGTTATTTGAGAACCATTGAAAAAATACGAACCAACCTATCTGGTCTTTATCTTTGGGTAAGTGCAGACGAAACAACGGATGTAATGGGACGATATGTGCTAAATGTAATTATTGGTATTCTTCATCCGACAACTTCATACCAACCATACCTTAATTGCAACTAAAATATTACCAGTCGTAAATGGTGAAACAGTTGCAGAAGTAATTGATCAACGTATTCATAATATTCTGTCATCGGATAACAACTATAAAGACAAGATGCTATTATTTTTGACTGATGCGGCAGCTTATATGTTAAAATCAGGGAAGTTATTAAAGCAATCTTATCCCAATATGCTACACTTTAACTGTGCAGCACATGTACTACGCAGAGTATATGAATGCATCAGGGGTAATTTTTCAAATGTTGATAAGTAAAATAACATCACAACATGCAAATAATTAGAAATAGACAGCTAATACATTTATTGTTTGCGCGAAAGAGATAAATGTGTTACTCTTTCTATTTCTATATCATTCGGTAATTACCTCGGTTCACTCTATCATTAACGAACTAGTTACATAGTACCGATTAAAGTTATGGATAGAAATAACGAAGAAATTTATTTTCTATAAAGTTACATACTTCAACTACAGATTTGCCTGATATACACAAAAAAAAAATGGAAACAACTAAAGAATTTAGAGCATGTGTGATTCAACAAACGAAGTGTTTTATATTGGTAAATGTAATTGTAAGTAACTAATCTACTATAGTCCATGTCACTCTAACTTCAAAGTATTGCTTTTATGGAGATTGCATTATAGTTGCCAAATTTGTGACATTAGGGTTATTTACTTAATAGGTTGGCTATACTTAAGATGGATTTTTCAATTTGACATTTCAAATTGATGTTGTTTACCTTTTAGGTTAGAAAATTCTATGGTAATTCTGTACTTACAAGACATACAATTTCACATAAACTAGAAATATTCGTGCAAAAAGTGGTAAATGTAGATAAATAAAACAAACAATAAACTCGCTTGGACAATTTTTGTTTAAATCAATAACCTTATTTTAGTTTGGAAATAGAAAAAAAAAACAAACAAAACACAATATACACATAATATGACAGACCGAAATTTTCGAGTCACTTAAAAAAGTACAAAGCAAAATAAAAATATACCCTAGACACAAAGCACGCCAAATGACTGGGCAACATAACTAGTGTCAAAAAATAGTATATTAAAAAACAAGTTTCATAAGGCACCATTTTGCCGCACGAGATCAGTTTAGAAAACTCGCCGCTATCGCGGCTCGTTTTTTAAAGAGCGAGTGCGACAAAAGGCCTTATGAAACGAGTTTTTTATACTATTTTTTCTATTTTGCATTTTTTACATTAATAAATTAGAATTATTTAATTTGGAAGTTCAGAGTTTAATTTTTATATAAAGCATGCAGTTGGGAAAAAAAAGAACAAGGACTAGCAAGTCTGGAAAAAACCCGACAGATAGCAAAAAACTAGATGATCAAAAAAACTACATTGACAAAACAAACAAAGACGACGAAACATGCAAACAAACAGGAAGGATGAGGGAGTTAAAAATAGGAACATGGAATGTGCGGGGCACGTACGAAGAAGGGGCCTTAAATAATTTAGCAGAGATAATGACAAAATGTGGTGTGGATGTCCTGGCCTTGCAAGAAACAAAACAACTCGGTAGTAACATAGT
The DNA here is from genome assembly GCA_935421215.2 of Melolontha melolontha. NCBI lineage: Eukaryota > Metazoa > Arthropoda > Insecta > Coleoptera > Scarabaeidae > Melolontha > Melolontha melolontha. The sequence goes on along the minus strand of OW285241.1, from coordinate 61,111,272 downwards.
TGAAATAGGAAAAACCACGCTTTTCAAAAGTGGTGGGAAAAATAGATATTTTGGAACCGGATTCATGGTGAACGAGAGAAACAAAAAGGCGGTGATGGATTTCAAGGCATTGTCTGATAGGATGTGTTATTTAAGATTACGAGGCAAATATAGGAAACTGAGTATCATAAATGGGCATGCCCCGACGGAAGAAAAAGACACAAAAACAAAAAATAAATTTTACGATAAGTTAAATGAAGTATGGAACAGCTTACCGAGATATGACATAAAAATGGTGATGGGCGATTTTAACGCGAAGGTAGGCAGAGAGGAAGTATATAAGAAAATAACAGGAGGGAAAAGTTTACATGCTGACAGCAATGAAAACGGCGGGAAACTAATTCAATTCGCAGCAGAAAATCAACTGAAAATTGTCAGCACACATTTTAGCCGCAAAGATATCCACAAAGTAACATGGGTCTCCCCTGACGGACGATCAAAAAACCAGATAGATCATGTTCTCATAGAGAGTAAACATTCTAAAGCTATTAGAAACTGCAGAAGTTACAGAGGACCGGACGCGGATAGTGACCATTTTTTGGTCATTACTAATTTAAAGCAAGAAGTACCAACAGGAAGAAAAGAGAGAAAGGTCAGACAGACATATAATTTAAAGAAACTTGGTGAGGAGCGAGTGGCAAGGGAGTTAGAAGATGAAATAAGATCAAGTCTACTAAGAGGTAGCGTAGAAAGTCAAACAATTGGAGAAGAATGGAGTAAAATACAGGCTGCAATGACAAATGCTGCAAACACCTGTTTGGGAAAGGCGGAATATAAAAGAACAGTGGAATGGTATGATATGGAATGTAGGGAGTCGATAATGGAGAGAAATAAAGCAAAACTGGAAAGAGATCGAAACAGAACAGTGGAGAAAATTAGAAATTACGAAGAAAAAAGGAAAACCGCGAAGCGAATATGCAGACAGAAAAAGAGGATGATGTTGGAGAAACAGTTAAAAACAATAGAGGAACACTATGTAAACAGGGAGATCAGAAATTTCTACCAAGAAATCAAGAGAACAAGGCAGAACAAGGACACAAAAATGATTTACTGTAGAGATGAAGATGGGCTACTGCTAGGAGATCCAAAGGACATATTAGGTAGATGGGCGCAGTATTTTCAACAACTACTAAATGTAGAGGTAGAGATGGAGGAACAAACAACAACACCAACAGAACAACACCAACAAGAATGTAACAAGCAGGAAGAAATAGAAGAACCAACAGAACAGGAGCTAAAAGAAATAATTAAGGGACTTAAGAATAACAAAAGTGCAGGTGAGAGTGGTATACCAGCAGAAATCCTAAAACAAGGATCACTTGCATCACTTAGTACTAAGGATTTGGAGAGAAGAAAAAATGCCGGAGCAATGGAGTAGGGTAGTCATATGCCCGATCTTCAAGAAAGTGGACAAAACACTGTGTCAAAATTACAGGGGAATAGCTTTACTGGAAGTCGCTTACAAAGTCGTGGCAAAAATCATACGAAACAGACTAAAGATATATGCTAATGAGATAATAGGGGAATATCAAGGGGGTTTCAGGGCTGGTCGATCAACAACAGACCAAATATTCACGTTAAAGATGCTGCAAAATAACAGTTATGAGCAAAATCTAGGATTGCACATGCTTTTCATGGATTTTAAAGAGGCGTACGACTCAATTTCTAGAAAAAAAATGTATGAAACTTTAGCAGAATTACAAATACCGTACAAACTAATAAAGTTAATAAGAATGACACTCTCGGATTCGAGAAGTAAAATTTTAGTAGATGGAAGGTTCTCGGAACAAATTACAACCAGAAGAGGACAAGGAGACCCGCTTTCGACTGACCTATTTAATCTGGTGCTGGAAGGAATCATGAGGGAAAGCAACATTCAAACAAACGGCGTAATTTTCCACAACAAAGTACAAGTTATTGCATATGCAGATGATGTAACCATATTATCGAGGTCAAAGAGGGAACTAGAGCAAGTATTTGGACAATTTGTGGAAGAAGCAAGAAAACACGGATTACAGGTGAACGAGGAGAAGACAAAGTATATGGAAATGAGAGCGGAAGTGACAGAAGAAAATAGATATACCAAATTCAAATCAGGTCGAAACGAATATAAATTCGAAAAGGTGAAACAGATAGAGTACTTGGGTGTAACACTAACCAGTAAAGGGCAAAAACAAAAAGAAATTGAAAAACGCATGGTGAGAGGAAATAGAGCAGTTGGCGCGTTAACACGAATATTAAGAGGAAAACACGTATCCAGAACTTCTAAAATACGAATATACGAGACAATAATCCGGCCAGCTGTTCTATACTCAAGCGAAACATGGACCATGAAAAAACAACAAGAAGAAAATCTGGGAAAGGAGTGCTTAGAAAAATTTTTGGAAGAGTTGAGGAGGATGGCAGGTGGCGACGAAGAACAAACACAGAGTTAGAAGAAATGTATAGAAAACCAAATATAACTCAATTAATTCGATCACGAAGAGCTAGTTGGTTGGGACATATCTCTCGGATGCCGGAACAAAGAATTGTGAAGAAAGTGTTGCACGGAGGAGAGGGTGGTAAACGAAGAAGAGGTCGGCCAAGGAAAAAGTGGTTATAGGAAGTGCTAAAGGATATAGAGGAAGAAGGAATTGATGACTGGAGAAAAAGAGTGAGGGACCGAAAAAAATGGAAGAAAGTAGTAGAAGAAATAAAAGCCAAGGGCCTCGAGGGCCTGTAGAGCTGTTATGCAGTTGGCCACATTGATACTTGACATTGTCAAATTTAAATCTTGCTATCCGCGAAGTATATAATCCATACACATTATTTATTAATTTTCGTTAACATTACTTGATATTTCATTTAAAAATATAAACATGAATGACATAGAAACTAATATATCTTGTTGTCAATTCTATACAATATACGTTGTTTGTGTAGAGTACGAACATATATCATACCTATCAAATGTACTTAAATTCTTAAAATCAAATGACAGCAATGATATTTATTTCTGGTTCGAACAACGCCAACATTGAAAAATGAAAAAAAGCGTATCGAAATGAAGCTCATTTCGATACTGTTTTGGGTGTCATAATGAGTTCATTTCGAACGCAAAATAGAAAAAGATATTATTATATACGAATCGCTGAAAGCTAATAAGTAGAGACCGGAGGCATCAGGCCGAAATTACGATGGACCATATAAATAGTCTATAACATCACTAAGTACAACATATAGTATTAAATAGCACTATTCATTGGGTTAACCGCACATCTGTTTTTTTTTCGTTGAATTGTGACGCAATTACCTCAATATAACAGTTAAATTCCTTTCTTCATGGGCGTAGATAGAAGTATGAGGAGTTTTTATAATTTATTTATTAGTTTATATTTCGTAAGATAAATAAAGTACGGCGAGTTAGCTTTTTATTGTTGTAACTGTTAATTACATACATACTTCGTAGTTTTTGTAATAGATCCTGTTTAATATCGTTTCATCGAATCTACTTCTCCCAATTATTTCGACATTTTTAATTTTTATTTATTTAGATCTAGAACATTGTTTAAGTTACTTTTTCAGATATGATATGGAACAACGATGAGAATGGCATCGTGAAACAATGACGAGTTGGATTAAGGGTCAAACTGATTGTATTTCCATTGCCAGTGATTCCGAAATATATTGCAAAGTCTGTAAAATATAGTTAAAAAATTTCAAGAAATCGCAAACACAGAAATTAGACCCGTTGGAATCTGACAATTTTAACGAAGAACTCTGTAAAACTTTAATGGCGCCATATATTCCATTAAATAAACTTAACAATCCCACCTTCAAAACATTTCTCCAAAAATATATTGGTCGAAATGTTCCTGATGAATCCACCTCATGCAAATATTACGTTTCTAAGTGCTACACGAAAGCAGTAGAACCCAATACAAGACATCTTTCAAATCAGTACCTATGAGTAAGTGCCGACGAAACTGTCGATATATTAGGACGCTTTGTGGTAAATGTTGTAGCTGGTGTACTACATCCAACTATTCCATATAACGCGTATGTAAAGCAACAAAAGTTATAAATACAGTTGATGCGGAAACAGTAGGTAAAACCATTTACGAGATATACACCAAATACTTCCTCCATTCGGACAACAGGTACAAAGAAAAATTATTTTAATTTGTCAGTGATAGTGCTGCATATATGTTGAAAACAGGCAGACTATTAAAGCAAACATTTCTCCACAGAATCTGTGAATATCTCAGAGACACATTTCCGGAAGTTGATAGACTTGTATCAGCTTTTAAAAAAGTTTTTAGAAAACCATCATTGAGTAGCTCTTTACAGGGAAAAACTTCCATCTTTGTCACTGCCTCCCTCTCCAGTAATAACTAGATGAGGAACATGGTTGGAAGCTACTAGTTTTTATGCAGAGATTTTCGATAGTTTACAAAATTTCGTTACGCTGTGTGGTAAATATTGTAGCTGGTGTACTACACCCAACTATTCCATATAACGCATATGTAATAGCAACAAAAGTTATAAATACAGTTGATGCGGAAACAGTAGCTAAAACGATTTACGAGAATATGCACTAAATGCTTCATTCGAACGACAGGTACAAAGAAAAAATACTTTTATATGTCAATGACAGTGCTGCATATATATATATATATATATATATATATATATATATATATATATATATTAAAAACAGGCAGACTATTAAACAAAACATATCCTAATATGCTGCATATTACTTGTGTAGCACATGTTCTCCACAGAATCTGTGAATATAGCAGAGCCACCTTTCCGGAAGTTGATAGACTTGTATCCGCTTTTGAAAAAGTTTTCAGAAAAGCACCATTGTACAGGGAAAAACTTCCATCTTTGTCACTGCCTCCCTCTCCAGTAATAACTAGATGGGAATCATGTTGGAAGCTACCAGTTTTTATGTAGAGAATTTCGATAGTTTACAAAATTTTGTTACATGTTTAAATGATGATGCTCGGAGTATTTCTGAGTGTAAGGAACTAATACAAATTCCAAATTTAAAAAATCAGTTGTGCTTTCTTCAGGAACACTTTAGAAATTTGCCAAAACTAATCACTTTTTTGAAAATCAAAATCTCAAATTAAATGATGGATTAACAGATCAGATGTGGCTATTAATAATTTAAAAAATATTCCAAGTAAATTAGGATGAGGCCCTCGGCAAAAGTTAGACGTAATTTTTAATAGAAATCCAGATTTAATAACATTGCGGCAATTGTGTATGGGGACAATGCCTCAAAATCTAACTGCTAAATACACTGAAATAAAAGAATATTTCCAGTACGCACTTATAACTAGTTGCGATGTAGAAAGGACGTTTCATATCTACGAGGATGTATTTCATTCAAAGAGAACAAATTTTACAGAAGAGAACCTTGAGAAAGTATTGCTAGTTAATATTAATACTAATAATATTAATAAAATTAAAAACTTTAAAAATACAAATTTTCAATAGTACGCCCGAAGGCAATGAGTCATCGGTCTCTCGTGTTCGGTCCCTACTAAAAAGAGAGGGTTATATTCTATAAGATCCAATACTTTGAAGTTAGAGTGACATGGACTATAATTAAACGAGGGCAATATACTTCAGTTGAAGTGACTTTATGTTTAGCAATAGTTCTTTTCGAAGACAGATATTTTAGATTATCGTGGTGAACTTGTCATGGAAAGTCGTAAAAAAGTACCTCGAATCGAAAGCAAAAAATTTTTTTAAAAATAGTAACGAAACCAACTTTCTATTTAAAAAATCGGTACAATGTGATGTGTAAACAGTGCTATATACTTTAAATGACGGGATAAGTGCCCGTGTATTAGAAGAGTATCGTAGTGTATTATGAAAAAAATCAGATTTTGCCAGATTAAGAGACACTTGCAGTAATACTTCTTGCACAGATGCGTTAAAGTCAGTTCAAAGAACATTTTTACTACGCAATTATTACATCAGTAGACATTGAACGATCCAACAACATTTTTACATAGCGACGAACATCATTTAAAGAGAAGAATCCGGAGGCTTACGCTAGGTTGTAGATGTTTAGCATTGCAAGTTCAGATTATGAATACTTCTCTCGTAGGTGCGTGTTTAACAACAATAACAACGTAAAATATATTGCTTATTACTATCTATTCATACTGTATTGCGGTATTTATTGTACAGCTTTTGTATGTCTCACGATGTATGCATTTCTGACATCTCAACGCCTGATATACATCGGTGACGGCATAGACATGCAAGCTGTCTAAATATACCCGCTTCAGTACTCTATTTCCTTGTGGCACAACGTATAAGCATCCACTCTTTCAACATCAGCTAATCAATATTAGGAAAACTAATCTTACCTGCCATTTGTCTCACAACAATAATCCATGTGGTGCTCGTAATATTCCTTCGCTTCTAAATATATTTTGCAAAATGGACACTGGGTAAGCTCTGAAATTACACATTTTTAGTCTACTACTAGAAATTACATGTTACAAAAATAAAAAATTCAGCTTTAGTTGTTAACCTCTCGCAACCTACCATTAGAAATACACGAAAATAATTTCTGTAAGGATTGAAAATTGAAAAAAAAAATTTTTTTCTTATAAAATGTTGTGCAACAGACAACTCTGTTAGGTGACTGACATCACCAAGTATTCATTTTCATTAGGAAGAAACAAATTTATGTCGAAAAAACTTCAATATTCAAGCATTTGAAAAGAATCAGATGTAGTAAATCCACAGTCTAGCAAAATACGCACTCGATCAATACGACCACCGGTCTACGAACTAAATGTTTCCATGTTTTGAATCAAAAGTTTATTATTCAATAGTTTGCTTCACTGCTTAAATGTGTGTTTGAAATGGAATCTTTCAACTACTTATTATACCACAATCGTGAAGAAATGACAATTTTGACAAACATAGCGAGTTTAAGAGAGCACGGAGTGTTAAATTGTATTGGATATCAAGCCAAATACGAATTTACAAAACGTACTATGTTATTGTCGGGCATGGTTTCAAGATTCCAGAGCGCCAAGACCGCCGCCTTAGGATGCTTGGGTTTAAGAGACTCTTTCCTCAGCACCAGAGCGATTGCAAATAATTAGTTTGCAACACATGAAAAACTCATTGCGGTACATACAGTTTATCATAGAATAAGAAATTTTGGCGTTTTCTCGCACCGTCCTTGTTTAGTTGTATTTCTTACTTCCGAGCATCGACATAACCGACTTCGGTTAGTGCAGAGAACGACTACAGTGAAACAAGGAATGGCACACAATAGTCTTGAACAGGAATTCCGTCATAGTTTATTCAAGCGTGATGGTTGTCAAACAGTGAAGAGATGACGTAGTGAAAGGTGTGATCAAAAATTTTCTGTGAATAAGAATATCAATCACACAGTTGTAGCCCACGGTATATAGAAAGCTATTACTTGCGGCAGCAGGTCTATAGGCTTTATCAGAGATAGCATGACCACTTCACGTTACAGCCAAGAAACTGTATAATATGCCGCTTTATACATAACCGCATTAATATATTGCCGTGGCTACCAAGATCTCTACTTTCCCTTACTGAACACGTGTAAAGTATAAACTGTGGCGGGACTTCATCACGAGATACAGATAGTCTGGAATGAGATATCCTGAGAGGATTTTAATAACCTCATCAAACGTTTGCTTGAACGCACACGCACACACAACACATTATCAAATACATTTTATGGCTTCATTAACGGATTAGTTTGAAATTATAATCCACTATATGGAAGCAGTTCTGACCCTGTTGTACATAACTGTATATATGCACAATCATAATCAACTTCTCTAAATAAAGTGCATACTAGAGAAACACACAGAGAGAAAGAGAGACAATGTGAAAGATTTGTAATAATGTCAAAAATTGGGAAAGTGGAGCCATGTGTGATCCACTACCTTTTTGTTTCATTTCTAATAACACAAAGACAGACCAGTTTCAATTTTAATTTTCGGTATATTGAAAAACGCAATATTTAAAATAAAGTTAAACCATTATATGTATTGTATTTATAACCCAAACAGCACTTACTTTGAAAGTCAACTGAAGAGTTACAATTACTATAACCTCATGTAAATTTATGAATGCGTGAATTTACATGCATCCAGGTTTTATTACATCATGCAAGAAAAGAAGAATTAAAGTAGAAACTATGAAAACGTGGTAAAATAAAAACTATTCATTCCGAAAACTAAAATGATTCATCCTACCTTTAACAGAAAATATTTTGTTAGGTTCACCATGACACACAGCTTTGTGTTCGGCTAAATAATCCTTTGCACTGAATCCCAAACAACAGAAAGTGCAGGCAAATACATTTTCAACATCTTTTTTTGTGATGGGAATAAAATCCATTTCCACATTTTCAACTAGATTAACTTCATATTCTTCACCAAAATACATCAATAGTTCTTCACCCTCCTGGATTCTACGAGTGCTACAATAGTATAGCTTGTCTTCATATCTAAATGGGAATAAATTTTGTTCGCAAATGTTTTGAGCAGGATTGATATACTGCATCCAATTCAGATGCTTCAATTTATCATCGCTAACTATAAACCTTCCTCCCTTTATTTTCAAAGATGGTCCTGTTACATCAAGTCCAGTGAAAGGACCAAATCTTGTATTTTCAGGTATAACTTTTAAACAGAAGATTCCCAATTGTCCAATTGACTCTCTAGTTTGTAACATATTTTCCGGTAATTCTCTTCCTCTATTATATGTATTATGAGGTCTTTTGTTCAAAATATGGACAAGCACTCTGCATTTGGCACAATAATCCTGGTAGACTTCATGGCATTGGATGCAAACTATAAAATAGATTAATTTGTAGAATCTCACAAAATGAAAAAAGGGATTTGAATTTAAACAAAAATGATAGAAAAAAGATCAGAATTACTTTCAAATATATTTTAATAAATTTATGATCAATCTAGTTTACATGAGAAGTGGGATGTTGGATTATCAAGGAGCACAAATACTCCTGGCAAACTTGAATATCTTCAATTTTGTTGTAAAATAAAATTTTAAAAATCTTTAAAATCAATTATTGTCTTCTATTTGTCAATAGCACTAGATTGTTTCAAAATATTAACTAAAAAATAAAAACATGTAGCACCTACTTATAAAAAATCTATCGTTTGATACATAGGTATACATGTTCATTTTATTGGACATATATTCTCAACAATCATATATTTATGCCACAATAATGCATTATGATATTCCTAAATATATATTCATGTGTAATTTATTTCTAAGATATCTAGCATGTATTACCAATAAATAATCTTGATATGTGAATAGAAATGCTTTATGGATATGGTCACAGCAGTTGCCATTATAGTAATAACACAAATGTATTATACTTACACAGCAGTTCATTACAGAATTCAATTTGTATATCAGTAGGGCAAATACCAGCTTCTATTTTAACATTGTTGCTTACTGTATCATTTACTTTGGTTGATGGTAAATCTGTTTTGATATGATCTACAGAGAGCATTTCATATTTCCTTATTTTGTCATTGTCAATATACCCATTTAATACACTATCGCTGATATCAACAGCATCTGTGATAGTAGTTTCACAGATGCATACTTTATTGTCTTCGATTTCCTCTTTTACATGAGTTGAATTTTCCAAAGACGTTGCATTTTTCACATCAAATTTAACAAGTTCTTGAGACATTTTTAGCTCGGAATATATTTTATATTAAAGAATATACAAAGCTTTCTATTAAATTCTTATTTGGAACGGGCAGGCCAGTAAAAATATTTAAAAAGTACATGAAAAATCCATAATATACGTAAATATCATGTGTCAGATTGTCTTTGTACTAAACTCAAACAGGGGGTATTCTCTCTATTGCTATTCTGTGTCTCGAGCTTGAGAAGAACATCTTGAGAACGTAACGTTTCTTACAGTTTTTGCGAACGTCATGCAAATGTTAGAACAAAACAGAGACCAACGAGACCGGCAACTATATTAATAACAAAAATTTGTCCTAGTGAGATAGAAGATCATTACATCCTTCTCTAATAACTGAGCAGTCAATTAAAGATGGCACTGTCCAACGAGGACGCATTCACCCGCCAAAATTTAAATTTGCTATTATAGTTTATTGTTGTATTTATTTTTTATGTTCACACGAAATGTTTATCTTTACATTTTCCACAATTTCTTCATGTTTAATACATAAAGAAAAAGAACTGAAAATGTATAAACATATCGCACAAACATTTGTTTTATTCTTTAGTGGTCACTTTACTATGTTCAATGAAATAATTGGAATACTTCACATCAAATTTACTTTATTATAACTACTATACAATTCTAAATAACTAAAATAATATACAATAATATAGACATATGAAAATTAATATCTTTAATATCGATAATGTATAAAATAGAATATTTTAAAAGTACAAAAAAAATATATTTTCTTAATAAATAATTGATGATATGTTTTTAATTTTCTTATAGAATTTTCATTTCGTAAATTCCTTACTAACCTTGTGCAATACCAAGGAAGTCTGGTTGAAGTAAACCATCATTATTAAGCATCAGATAAAATGGTAATGCTGTGTGGAAGACATCCACGAAAAATATAATTCAATCATTAAGCCAATACGTTGTCTTTTACTGTCCATCTCCTACCTTTTGGAAGATGCTTCGCACAACGAAGTTGAGAAAACAGTAATGATTGTGCACTTGATGATATTCCTGTTGAATAAATAAAATAATTACAGATAAAAAAAGAGGAAGAATAATTTACCTTTAAAGGCAATGGTTAACAATTGGGGCGCCAGTATAAACATGTATTTGTATGCAACCATGTGTACAGACGTGTATGTATTCTGGGATTAACAGCGTTGTCAAATATACTCGTAACACGTAATTAGGAATCAATAGAAATTAAATTGGTAGGTATAATAGATTTTATTTTAATATAATATAGCTATCCATATATTTTATATATATAAAAAAAAAATATGTATTTCAAAAGAAAACGCCTAAGTAAATATTTTATTTAAAAAACCATCAAAGAAAAAAAATACTTAATATTTTAATTAATATATGGGATTTGATTATTAACGGGATAATATATACTAATCTGCTCTAATAAATTATCGAAAGCGTTTATTGTGCGTTTTCCATAAGTTTTCCAACTTAAATATGGTTTATAATTCCTAATTAAATTTGACATCGCTGTGAACCGCACAATACATACGCATACACATTTGTATCAATGGTGGCATACATATCAATACGTATTTATACTGGCGCCCCAATTGTTAACCATTGCCCCTTTAAATATATCTTTGATCAATGAAGACTTATTTAAGTTTAATTTTGATATATTTTTGATTGTACAGCATCTTTTTTGTGTATATTGATTATAGTTTTCAAATGTGCTCATGTTCCTGCCTTATTGCATTCACTAATGCTTTTCCTTTTGTTTTTTACTGTTGATGTGCTTGATATAGGTATTTACTTGCTGATGGGTAATAAGACACAAACTGAATTTGGAAATTGATGTTCTACAGGTAAATTGCAATCAATTACCGATGTATTTTCTATTCTTTGCAATGGTAGTCTTTGTGGAATATATGTTTCCTCTTACAGTTGAGATTCAGAACTTTTTGATATTGACATGAGTGTTTGTGCTAGATGTAAACATGGTACAGCTCCAGAGTAAAATGTGTAACTTCCTAATACTTCCTATGATAAATTTTAAACCCATTACTTCCAAACCAAGTCTTGGATCAAAAACATGGATGCCTAAATATTAGTTGCTTTGTTATATATTCATTTTTTAAGGATTTCTTCGAAAGTAGTGTAATTTTTCCACATCTATTATCTCCTTTACCGCACACGATATACAAAATTTTGAAGTCATTTCCAAATAATTTATATGCTGAAAAGAAAATGTACTTGTAGCATAATTAAAAGCATAAATGAGAGTAATTAAATATTTTTTTAAGAACTTGTTAATTTTGGACAAAACATTTTTGAGTAAAACAATTTGGCGTGGGCTATGATGAAATTTCTTGTAAATCCAACTTACTTTTTCAACAGCAAAAAACACTGTACCCAGTCCAGAAAAAAACTGATCTGGTTAATACTCGATTGTATAATAAATAGTTCAATAACTAAATTCAAATCCCGATATTGTATTATAATTCAGAACGATATGGAACATAATTAGCTATCTATAAACCACGAAAATAACATAACCAATAAAATTGAAATTATAGGAAATTTCAAAATTATACTCCGAACTTACACGATTGATAGCGATTAGACACGAGGCTGTACGATTACAGCGCCCTCTTTAAATGACTGCCTAACTGGACGATAAGGATGAAAAGAGTACATATTTTCAATCAAAGATAAGGATAGAAAATCGGATTAAATTTTCAATGATGTTACCGGTCTCGTTAGTCTCTGGAACAAAAAATAAAGTTCGATAACCATACACAGAGATAAAGAGTTGGGAAACTTAACGTTAAAAAGTGGTAGCCTGTTTATGTATAGTTCCTCTAAAACTGTAGTTAAGCCACAATCGATTAAAAAAAGCGCGGTTTTTAAATTTAGTAATATATTAATTATATATTTTAAAGGCTTGCTCGTAGCCTCTACAGTCTACACCGTTGTAATATGTATAGCATAAGTTTGACGGTACACATACTACACCGGTGTAGAATAATGTAGAAACTGTAGACGTATCGAACAAATCTTTAAACAAGCTTTTACCACTTTTAATTCATGTATACCTTAAAAAAAGAACAAAAAAGTAAAGCTTGGAAATATAGACATATACAGCCGAAATTGATTTTTAAATTTTGCAAATTACATCAGCTGTATGATAATTCAGAAAATAAGTTAAATGGAAAGTATATAGCACTTTTGTCTTTCGTTGAATTTATTAAAATTCAATAAAATATGTTTATAGATTTATTTATATTTTCATAAATATACATGGATTAAACTTTGATTCGCAAAATTAAGACATTTGAAGAGACTTTAGTACAGATAGGTGTTAAAAAATACTCATATATATAATGAATTAAAAGCTTTTATAGCGATAAAATACATAATTGTAGTTAAAAAAATAATCTCTCTTTAAATTAAATAAAAAAATTAAAAATTCAGGCATTGTCCCAAATATATATCACAAATAAAAATAATTTTCTTAAGTAATTGTCTGTACAATATGAGTTTTAATTTCATTAACAGATTGCTTAAGATAACAAGAACTGAGAAAAGCCTACATTACTGTTGTAAATGAATTTTTCAAGGGCTTGCTGTCTAATCAATCAAACATCTCAAAAACAGGTAGTTTTCAATTGAATTGTACAAATATTGATTGCATTAAGGACCGATTTTATAAGAAATTATCAAACATGAATGTGAAATTATTTCATTTTTGATTTTAAATATTTATTTTTACACTTTTGAAAAAATGTACATATGGGAAGCTCTCCCGTCAAATTATTGAAGATAATTAATTTAATACACTTTTTTCTGATAGAGACACAAAGTTGCTCCTTGTGGCTATCACACTTTATTAAGTATTCTAAACGAATTTCATTTGAAATTGTTGCACACAATATTTTGTAAATGTTCTTTTTAAAACAAATTTCTGGCAATAATATCATACACAATTTGTACATTAATTCCATATTGCAAAAAAACTCATAATTGGAATATTTAGCTGTCTTTGTTTTGAAAATTCTAGTAATTCTGTAAAACTGTGGCGTTCTTCAAATTGTCCGATAACTTTAACCTATATGCTTTTTATACGAGTCCTTTTGATTTTGTTTGGTGGTCGAAGTTGCCTCCATTTCCACTTCAATTTCATTACCCGGGGTTGTGTATGTTTTGTGTTATTGTGTGTAGTTGTGTGTTTGTGTGTTACGATTGTTTATCCTATATGGAATGCTGTGTGTTTTGCTACATTTTTGTGTGTTTGTGTTGACCTCTGTTTATCTGTTAATTTTTGATTTTTTTCGCGGCTAATTGGATATCATTATCCTCTGCGCGTCTTTTAATTTGTTTAAGTCCGTCTTTTTTAATTAGTCTCCGTTTTGGGTTTATTATTTTCCTTATTGTGGGGTTTTCGTGTGACTTTATTGTTTCTATTGTTTTTAGTGTTCGTTTGCATATTATTGTTTCCAGTGTTTCGAGTTTCGTCTCTTTATGTATCTGCGCGTTTGTCATGTATCGCGGTGCATTTATCGCGAGTCTAATAACCTTGTTTATTTTCCCTTGTACCGATTGTCTTTGCTTTTCGCTGGCTTGATGCCATATTTCTCCGGCATATGTTGCGCCCGCGAGTATTATCGTTTTTATTATTAATATTTTATTTTCCAGTGTTAGTTTGCTTTTGCCGTTTAGTATCGGGTACAGTGCGTGTGTTGTGAACCCTATTTTTCGTTTTATTTCTTTAATATGTGCCGTGTATGTGAGTTGTGAGTCCATTGTGACCCCGAGATATTTAACTTTTTCCTGCCAGTGTATTGTGTGACCTTCGAGTTTGACTTCGTCCGGCCTTTTGTGTCGTTTTCTGTGTTGGAAGTAAATTGCCGCGGTTTTTAATGGATTAATTTTAATTTTCCATTTGTCGTACCAGTCCTTTAGGAGGACTAGATTGTTTTGTAACTGCTTGTGTATGTACGATGTTCGTCTGCTGCTTATGTATATAGCGGTGTCGTCTGCGTATTGTGCGATATTACATTTTTCTATTGTGGGAATATCCGAAGTGTATATGTTATACAGGAGCGGTCCGAGAACGGATCCTTGTGGTACTCCTGCTGCTATGTGTTCGATTGTCGATATTTCGTTTCCGATTGTGACATTAAATGTACGGTTCTTTAGATAGTTGTCGGTTATTTTTATTAATGTGTTTGATATTTTGTGACGTTTCATTTTGTGTATGAGGCCGGCGTGCCAAACCCGGTCGAAGGCCTTTTCAATGTCAAGAAAGATTGCGCCCGTTGATGTCGATATGTTCATTTTTTCGGTTATGTGTTCTGTCAGTCTTAGTGCCTGTTGTGTAGTTGAGTGGTTTTTCCGGAAATCGTATTGAAAATTTGGGATTATGTTTTTGTTTTCGACTTAACCTATATGCACTTTTCCTGTAAATATATAGCAAACGCCAATTAAGTTGGCGCGAGGAGGGGTAAGTTAGCGCAGGATTAAAAGTAGTGGGGAGATTTGTATTTGGTTTTAAATCAAATGTCAAATAATTCTAACCTCTGAGCGTGTATCACTTTATGATCCCTAGCAAAGACATTATGTTCCGTCAAACGTCAATGACAAATGTATTCTGACAATTACTTGAGTACTTGAGTGGGGTGGCCGTTTTTAAAAACGGCTTCTGCGCACCCCCTCCTCGTGTCAACTTAATTGGCGCTTGCTATACATATATAAACAAAAGTCTGCTAAATAAAATACTGTGATAACGCAATGCAATTTGTGTGTATGCAACAATCTGAACCAGGCCACAGCCTCGTTCCCGTAACGCATGTTACAAATACGTCCTCGCTCACGCGAGTTGTTTGCAAACACAAGTTGCATGTCAGGGTTGTATAACATTCCCTAAGTAGTACGAGGATGAGCTAATGATATATAACAGACATTCATATTCACAGTCACAGAGTCAGAGATACACAGTCACATTCACACATTCAGTCTACATACTAGTTAGTAAGAATGTATATTATTGTTATGCAGTTTTAAGTGTTGTTATGTATTAAATATATGTTATCCGAACGATGTGTATCATTTAACGGGACAACGATAGCTGCGTGAAGGCTCAACGATGTAGCCCTCAGGACCAGGCTAACATCACGTGGCGTCCTGCCACGAACGTGCCCAAACGGCACTAATACCACATGCCGATCCTCCAGGCACTTGGGACCTTATCACGTAAGGCCCTAATATCACATGGCGATTCTGCCTAAGGGCGTAAGGCCCCCACCGTTAGCACATGGCGATTCTGCCTCAGGGCTTAAGGCCCCACCGTTAGCACAATACTCTAAATAGAAAACACACTATATATATATATATATATATATATATATATATATAAATGATATGTTTTTCACACAAAATGCTATATCTGGCACATTACAATACACAAAAACAATTGCAATATAGGACAGGTTAATAACACTACCAACAGAATTTGGAATTAAGGCACGTAACATTACGGTAACATACACACTTCTGAATTTCAAAAGTCAGTAGATATATTAACTAGTTACTTTATGAATTTCTCGATACAAGCGCCACATGTTTTTATCAGGAACTACAAACAGTTAGGTACCATAATTCCTATCCAAGCGCGCACCTTGTGACCACACATAATACACATGCGACATCTCTGACTTATTGAAATCAGATCTGCCATCTTTTCAGGTGCGCCAACACAATCAACCATTTTTTATTGCTTCCTGCTTTTATCACAAAAAAAGAGTTGATTTATGTTTAGATGCCAGCAGTGAACATTTCGAACATTTACTGTTAAGTATTTTTTAAGAAGTAGTAGTATTATTCTGTCATTGTTAAGTCTAATTACTCTAAGTCTAATAATTTGTATGAGTTCCTTGCACTCAGAAATACTTCGAGCATCATCATTTAAACATGTAACAAAATTTTGTAAACTATCGAAATTCTCTGCATAAAAACTAGTAGCTTCCAACCATGATTCCCATCTAGGTATTACTGGAGAGGGGGGCAGTAACAAAGATGGAAGTTTTCTCTGTAAAGAGCTACTCCCAATGGTACTTTTCTGAAAACTTTTTCAAAAGCGGATACAAGTCTATCAACTTCCGGAAAGGTGTCTCTGATATATTCACAGATTCTGTGGAGAGCTTGTGCTACACAAGTATTATGCAGAATATTAGGATATGTTTCGTTTAATAGTCTGCTTGTTTTTAATATATATTCAGCACTGTAACTGACAAATAAAATTATTTTTTCTTTGTACCTGTCGTTCGAATAAAGCATTTGGTGCATATTCTCGTAAATTATTTTAGCTACTGTTTCCGCATCAACTGTATTTATTTTATAACTTTTGTTGCTATTATATATGCGTTGTATGGAATGTATGGAAGACACAACAGTATCTGAGCAAATGTACACCTTCCTAAAAAAGAACTTGAAGTAGATATCGACATACGAACTGTAAAAAAACTGGGAGACAGAATCTGGTTAATAAAGCTACAGAACACAAAAGATAAATACGACATTATGAGAAATAAAAGTAAACTAAGGAAAATTGAGGAGTATAGAATTTATATAAATGATGATATGACCAAGGAACAAAGAGAAATACAGACAAAAATCAGAACACAAGCGAGAGAAGAGGAAAAGGAAGGTAATAGGGTTCAAATCGGCTTCCGAAAATTAATTATTAATGGACAAAAATGGATATGGAATAATGAACAAGGCAAACTAGTGAAATATAAAGGAGATAAAGAGAAAAAAAACTAATAAGTAGCGGAGTGGAGGAGGATGATAAGGATGACGGACACAGATATGGAAAAGGTAACGAGAAAATAAAATCACAAAAAAAAAAATGGAAAGGAACGAACTGGAAATTACGAAATGGAAAATAGGTACATGGAACATTAAAAGTATAACAGGGAAAGAAAAAGAATTGGAAAAAGAATTCGAAGAAATGAGTTTGGATATACTGGGTATAACTGAAGTAAAAAGAAAAGGGAAGGGAATAGTTAAAACCGCTGAACAAAACACTATGATATATAGCGGAGTCCCAGAGGAATGCAGAGCCGCAGCCGGTGTTGGATGTATAATACATAGAAGAATAGAGAAACAACTGTACAACTGGAAAGCCTGGACAGAAAGAATATTGGCAATAGAAATGAGGGAAGCGAATATTTTTATTAAAACAGTAATAGTGGTGTATGGCCCCAATGAAGATGAGAAAGCAGAAACCAAGGACAGATTTTGGGAGGATCTGACGAGAGCGACGGAAGAAGCAAAAGGAATGATATTTATAATCGGCGATTTTAACAGTAGAGTTGGTAAGAAGGACGAAGTATATAACAGGTCCATAGGAATACATTAAGAAAACAAGAGAAATAATAATGGTAAAAGAATGTTGGAATTCTGTCTAATGCACGACTTGGTGATTACGAACATTTACTTCCAACATAAGGAAATACACAAATACACTAGAGAAGTTCAAAGTAGAAATGAAAGGTCTATAATAGATTATGTATTGGTGGAAAATAACAATAGAACAGTAGTAATGGACACTAAAGTTAAAAGGGGTCCAGAGATAGGCAGCGACCACTTCTTAGTGGTATCAAAGATCAGGGAAGAAAAAAAATATATCACAAAGAACAAGAATATAAACGGACAAAAGAAACCCCAGGATGAGACAATAAAGTCGTATAAATTAAGAAATCCAGAAATAGCAAGAAAATATACAAAAGCGATAACGGATAAGATAAAAAAGATGGAGGGAAGTAGTGTGGATAAAAATGCAGAACAACTATGGAACTACTTTAAAGAAACTGTGATAGAAACAAGTACAGAAATATGTGGAGTGAGTAAGAAAAGAAAAGATAAAAAGCAGACTGTGTGGTGGACAAATGAAATTAAGGAACAAATAAAGAGAAAGAAAGAGACATGGAAGAAGTATCTATCAACAAAGACAATACATAGTTATGAGCTTTACAAAAACGAAAGGAAGAAAGTAAAGGAACTTGTAATAGAGTCAAAGAAAAATAGCTGGAAAGAATTTGGAGAGAGGATGGAAATAAACAGCAGCGAGAATCAAAAGCTGTTCTATCGAATATTAAAGACGTTTAGAAAGGAAAGAACGTATGAAATGATCCACATTAAAGATCATATGGGAAACTTAATAATGGAACAGGAAGAAATAACGAAAAGATGGAAAGAATATTTTCAAAAACTGCTGGAAGGAAAAGAATTAGAGAAAGACATTACAATTGAACAACAAATGATAACCAAAGAAGCCGAGGGAAAAGTAAATATGCAGGAGTTGGAAGAAGCAATTAAAAAGTTGAAGAATGGTAAAGCACCAGGATACGATAAAGTAAGCTCAGAAATGATAAAACATATCGGACAAAAAGGAAAAGAAATGATGCTAGATATGTATAATAAAATATGGGACCAAGAACTACCGAAAGACTGGAGGATGACATTGATAGTACCAATATATAAAAAAGGAGATAGGAAGGATTGCAATAATTATAGAGGTATATCCTTAATAAGTACAGCCATGAAGATTTATGAACAGATATTGGGAAATAAATTGAAAGACAAAATCGAGGAAACATTAGAAGAATCACAAAGCGGGTTTAGACGTGGAGGTAGTATACATGATCATATATTCTCCATTAGACAAATAACAGAAAAGGCACGACGAGAACAGAGAAAGGTTTATATGGCATTTGTGGATCTTGAAAAAGCATTTGACAAGGTACCAAGAGAAAAAGTGTGGAATTCACTAAAAGAAAGAAATATAAACGACAAGTTTATCAGGGTAATTAAACAAATATATGAAAATAATATTAATGCTGTAATAACTAATAATACGATGTCAGACCCATTTACTTCCCAATCCGGCCTGAGACAAGGAGGAAGCTTGAGCCCACTATTGTTTATAACATTTATGGACGAAATTATAAAAAAATGCACTAGACAAAGTAAGAAATTCAATGTAGGTTACCACAACATGCAAAGAGTACAAATATCGGAGGGAGCTTTCGCAGATGATATTGTGATTGTTGCCGAAAGCGAGAGGGATTTACAACGTAATGTTAGCATATGGCATAAAGAGCTAGAAGAACACGGTATGAAAATAAACAAAAACAAAACAAAAGTTATGGTAACAGGAAAGGAGCACACCGAAATAAAAATAGATATAGAAGGAGTAAACATAGAGCAGGTGAAAACATTTCAGTACCTAGGAGTATTACTAGATGAGGAAGGTACTCAAGAAGCTGAAATAAGTAAAAGAGTTGAAAAAACGATGAAACTTTATTATGCAATGAGTAACAAATTCATTAACAAAAATGAAATAACGCGGAAAACAAAACTGAAAGTGTTTAAATCGGTATACAGGCCTGTGTTGACATTCGCATGTGAGTCATGGATTTTGAACGATAGACAAAAAAATAAGATTCAGGCTGTTGAGATGAAGTATTTGAGAAGAGTACGAGGCGTGACCAAAAGAGAAAAAATGAGAAATAAGGACATAAGGAAAGATCTAGGAATTCAATCGGTTCTTGAATTTATTGAACAAAAACAATTGGAATGGTGGGGGCATCTCATGAGGATGGAAGAATCGAAACCAGTAAGAAGGATATGGGAAGCAAGAATACAACGAAGTAGACAACGGGGAAGACCAAGACATACGTGGGACAATGCAGTGGCAAGAATATTACAAGGAAAGAACAAGGGATGGGTAGAGGCGAAACAACTAACACAAAACAGAAAGGAATGGAAGAAGTTTGTTCGCAGTTGAAGAATAAGGGAAACTTTCCTACACCATATTATGGTAGAAGGAATTACTGATTATATATATATATGGAATGTATGGATGTAGTACACCAGCTACAACATTTACCACACAGCGTCCTAATATATCGATAGTTTCGTCGGCACTTATCCATAGGTACTGATTTGTAAGATGGGTTCTAATGCGTTCTACTGCTTTCGTATAGCACTTGGAAACATCATATTTGCGTAAGGTGGATTCATCAGGAACATTTCGACCAGTATACTTTTGGAGAAATGTTTTGAAGGTGGGATTGTTAAATTTATTTAATGGAATATTTGCCGCCATTAAAGTTTCACAGAGTTCTTCATTAAAATTGTCAGATTCCAACATACAATCAGTTTGACCCTTAATCCAACTCGCTATTGTTTCACGATGGCATTCTCGACGTTGTTCCATATCATATCTGAAAAAGTAACTTAAACAATGTTCTAGATCTAAATAAATGAAAATTAAAAATATATGCCTAAGTTATTGAAACTTAACGAAATTCACTGAACACTTACGTCAAAATAATTGGGAAAAGTAGATTCGATAAAATGATATTAAACAGGATCTATTACAAAAATTACGAAGTATGTAATTAGCAGTTAAAACAATGAAAAAAAAGAAACTAACTCACTATACTTTATCTTACGAAATATAAACTAATAAATAAAAGAATTTTTAAAAACTTCTCAAGCTATCTACGCCCATAAAGAAAGGAATTTATCTGTAATATTGAAGTAATTGCGTCACAATTCAACGACAAAAATGGATGTGCGGTTAACCGAATGAATAGTGCTATGCAATAACTGCGTGTTGTACTTGGCGATGTTATAGACTATATATATGGTCCATCGTAATTTCGGCCTGATGCGTCCGATCTCTAGTTATCACTCTGTGCATGATGTTGGGTATGGTTGTCCAACAGTTCTTGGGTAATGGATAAGCGATTTTCGTTTTGTTCATCAAACAAGATCTTGGGTACCAGCTTAAAACTGCCGCCAATTGTTACTACTAGCGTCAGGGTTGGCTGGGAGACCAATTAGAAAGTTTGACGCATGCGCAAGAGATTGTGATGGAAAATCTTTTTAAGCGCCGCAAATCTATTTATATATTATCTATGATTTTATGGTTCTCTTCTCAATTTGGTGACAACAGTGACCATCATCTTTAAATCATCGAATCGTGTTATTTCCTTTCCATACCATATTGTTTCAAATTTAAAATAAGGCAACGGTATTGCCGTGCGACATTGAGTCGTCGTTCGATTCCGTTCGTACAAAGGTTCTAATATGATTGACAATGTTATCTTGCAGTATTTGATTAATTTCATGGGCACCTCGTTAAAAGCCTACCGAATTTGTTTTTTAAATTTTGAATGATATTGTGATGAGTCACCGATGATCTCATACGTCGAGAACCGTCTCGAAAATGTAAATGCGTAACACATGAAAAGTCTAGGCGAACAGCGAATATGCCACAAGTTTTCCCGTTAATATAAATAGCTGTCGGGAGGGATTTATGCCATTCCATACCAAATCATCGCCGAGTGAACTTACATAAATATAAATACATAAATGTTCTTATTGTTAGTAATTAGTTTTTAAATTGTTATTCGTTTTTATTATTAATATAGTGTGTGTCTAAGTTACCGTTAGTTTTATTTGAGAACCCCGCCGAATAGGCAGATACGCTACAATATCTTCTATTTCTAAACATGTTGGTCTCAGATATAGTGTATGATGATTATAATTCGAGAATTCACAGCTATCCATTCCTTGCTCCATATCATGACACATATCAAGGAGAAAATTATTGATGTAAGACAACAATTCACTTCTGTCTATAAAATTTTCTTCTATATTTATGTCTGCAACATCAAGTCGGCTTTGATTCTTTTCCGAAGTAATTTGCTTGACTTGCATTGTTAATAAATGCACTGTTCTCTTTCCTCTTTTGATATTCTATTTCCTTTTTTTTGATGTGTCAGAATAAACCTTGTAAGTTTCTTCATTAATCAGGCCCTGTTTCATATCTTGATACATCTGTACCTGTACATCTCTTAATACATTGTGCTTAAGCTGTAATATGTTTGTAAGCGTTCTTGAGATCTCAGTATACGTATATATTATTTTTTGTTCTGATATACCGTCATGACTTGCGGTATGTCTTGTAATCACACTCCATACTCCAACTAATTTGTACACTCCATACATTTATAATTATTTTCGTTAAGATATTTGACGCTTTCGTGTTTTTCTAGGTCTGACTTACGATTTCTCTTTCACACTCCATGCATTTATAACTATTTTTTGTAAGATGTTTTCTTTATATGTGTGCTTCTAAGTATGTCTTGTATTCATAGTCCACGCAATTATAAATCCTTTTTTAAACATCTTTGACGTTTTTGTTTTTCTAGGTCTGACTTGTGATTTGCCATATATTCGCCCCCCTCGCTTATAATTAGGTTTTTTAAGATGCCTTATTTGTATGTTTTCTTAAACATGACTTGTAGTTTGTCTTGTATTCACATTATCTGCATTTATAAATTTTGTTTAAGATGTTTTCCTTTCATGTGTAATTTTAAATTTGACTTGCGATTTGTGATGTATTCAGACTCCATGCATTTATAATTATTTTCTTTAAGATGTTTGACGTCCTTGTGTCTTCTTAAGTCTCGCTTGCGATTGGTCATGAATTCACACTCCGTGCATTTATAATGCGTTTGTTCCTTAAGATTGTTACGTGTCCGTAACGCTCAACGTTTTATTGCTTTATTTTGGTAATTTAATTAATAATATCTTCTATATATTTCGTTCCATTTCCAACGAACCTACCTATATAGGTATCGTTATTCGTTATTTAAATATATATCTAATTTCTTTCAAGTTTTATTCTTTTTTCCTGACCATTAGTGCTCGCTTTTTTTGGTTGTTAAGAAAGTCCGAGACTCGCTCTCGAGAGACACTTCGTTGTTAGCTATCGAACTCTGAACGTGGTTACGTTCTTCTTACCAACACGGATATCGATCGACGAGGCCTTTATTGTATTCATTGTAATTACGGCCCCGTAAGGGAGTTAATCGATCCGTATATCCATAATTATTTCGCTGAAGGCGATATCTCCCCTTGGAGGATCTACAGTGTTGGAAAAGACGAAACACATTTGTATCACGTTAAACTACAACGTTTTTATTTCATCGCCATCGAACGCATAACTCGGTATGTATGGGCTTTCTCTGTCGTAATTTTCTTTAGCTTATTTTCGTTGTATTCCTTTATTTAGATGGTGTAACCGACGGGTTAAAAATCAAGTAACATCACCTGATTGTCCCGCCAGTGACGTTTTCTATCTTGGAGGGAAAAGGATCGCCGACCGCAGTTGACCCGTCAGATAAGCTCTCGTACACTAATTTATTTTATTAATTATCATTTGTAAATTTCCCATTTCGTTTCATTTAAAAATTATAGTCAATATTCATTAGTGAAATAGGTGTTTTCTAACGAAAAATCTGTGTCGCCTGACCTTACTTTTTTGTAGATCATTTTTTATACCTTTTGTTGTCGTTTCAATTTTAACCTTGCGTTTAAACATATATTTATTTTAACACCTTAATTGTTCGTATTTCATATTTTTGCTAATTAATTAGTATACGTTCATCAACACTTTAATTGTTCGTATTTCATATTTTTGCTAATTAATTAGAATACGTTCATCAATACATTAAGTGTTGGTATTTCATATTTTTGCCAATTAATTAGAATACTTTTTTTTCACTTTAATTGTTAGTATTACATATTTTGCCAAGTAATTAGATTACTTTTTTTTTACACTTTAATTGTTTGTATTTCATATTTTTGCCATTTAATTAGAATACTTTCATTATACGCAAATTACATATTTTGCGTAATCTTATTTGAATAATAAAAACGTTCTAGCTAATGACCGTTTTATTATCACGAATTGTTGAACTTGTAATCTATTGTGAACCAATAAGAAAGAATACTTATTGTTTTTTTTAGGGCGTACTAAGGCCCTCAGCCACTTTGTAATTATTTAATTTATCGATTTATTTGAAATTAGACAACATCGTTCTTAATTAAAACTTTTTCTTGCTTTTGACTGGCCTTCAGCCGATAAATAAAATTCTATTTAAAATTTAATTCTTTCTTTTGTCTTTAAAATATACGGGGTGTGAATAAATAATTATTGTTTGGTTGGAATAACGCCTTTTCTTTTTCTTTCCCTCGTCTCTCGATCCTCGAGAGTGGAACGAGTCTCGGTCACAGAGCCGGCCTTCTGCCCCACGCGACCTGCCTTTTTTTTAATTTCATATCAGATTTTCATCAAGTTTCCGAGTTTGCGACGTCCGGCGGCAGAAATTCGGTGGCGCCCTTACCCATCTTGTATTTGTTGTAATTTTTTACTTACCTCTGGGTCTCCCCACCTCCTGAGCTGAGGCAGCCTCAGAAGCCGGGTGGGCCGTTGGACGTTGGCAAGAACGGGCAGTGGCAGTTTTAGTTGACCGAGACTGGGTCTGCTCCGGGGAGCGTTTTCTGGTTTTTTTTGTTTTATTTTTATTTTTTGAAGCTCGACACTTAGTGCTCGTAGCAAGATGTTTCGTTTTGACGTGTTTGTAGGACGACTTGCAGGATGTTTTGTATTCACGGTCCATGCATTTATAATTATTTTCTTTAAGATGTTTGACATCTCTGTGTCTTTTTCGGTCTCGCTTGCGATTGGTCATGAATTCACACTCCATGCATTTATAATCGTATTGTTGAAGATGTTTCGATTTCACATGCAATTTTAAATGTGTCTTGTAATATGTCTTGAATTCACACTCCGCGCATTTATAATTAGTCTTTTTAAGATGTATTACTTGTATGTGTCTTTTTAAATATGACTTGTAGTTTGTCTTGTACTCATATTTTGTGCATTTATAATATTCTTTAAAATGTTTTGCTTTCACGTGTGCTTCTAAACTTGACTTGCAATTTGTTTTGTATTCACACTTCATGCATTTAAAATCCTTTTGTTTCAAATGTATTACTTTTATGTGTCTTTCTAAATTTATCTTGTAATATGTCTTGTATTCACACTCCATGCATTTATAATTATTTCCTTTAAAATGTCTTCCTTCCATGTGTCTCTCTAGACTCTGTACTTTGTCTTGTACTCACACACTGCGCATTTATAATCATTTCCTTTAAGATACATTGCTTTCGCGTGTACCTCTAAATTTGAGTTGGAATTTGTCTTGTATTTACACTTCATACATTTATAATTATTTTCTTTAAGATGTTTGACGTTTTTGTGTTTTTCTAGGTCAAATTTGCGACTGGTCATGTATTCACAATCCAAGCATTTATAATCGTATTGTCGAAGATGTTTCACTTTTACGTGTTGTTTTAAACGTGACTTGCAATATGCCTCGTATTCGCACTCCATGCATTTATAATCCTTTTTCTCATGCCTTGCCTTGATATGTATTTTTAAATTTACCTCGGTGTTCGTCTTGTACACACACTCAGTGCATTTATAATTACTTTCCATAAGATGTTTCATTGTCATGCGCCTTTTTAAATAAGTTCTGTTAGGGATATGTCTGAAGCTCGCAATTTGCGCACTTATATTTGCTTCTATTCAGACGTTTTATTTTGATAAGTGATTTTAAGTGGCATTTGTTCCTTGCTTGAAACTTGGATTTCGAGGATTGACATTGTTTTTCACTATCATGTGAGTATGAGCATCTTTCTTTTACATTTTTAATATTAGCTTTGATATAGTCACACGTAGAATATTCTTGGACATCTCTTCCTTCATTGTCAGCATGCATTTTTACCACGTGCGCCTTGAGAGATTCTTTCGCCTTGTATCTTCTGTCACAAATTCCTCATTTGAACATTTTCACCTCGAAATGCTTGTTAGTGTGCTGCCGCAAGTTGGCGTTGTACATTGTTCTGAACTTGCATTGGGTGCATTTCAGCAGCGTACCGACATATGAACGGGCCCTGGTTCCAGTTGTGGTGCGGGCCCTAACCCAACTCCCTTCCCCACAAATAAAAAAAAATACTTATATAATTTTTTTTTAGTATTTATTGAATACATAAAAAACATTAAAAACAAAAAACAAACAATATAGAGGGATTATACAGCTGCAAAACAAACATTAATGCAAAAATAAATTTAAAAAAAAACAAAAAATAGAGTAAGTCAATGTATTTATATTATAATTTTTTTCTTGCTTTTGATGTGGCAAAAGATGTTATCAGACTGGATACATTCAAATTTTTTGCTATCTCATTTTCAATAGAAATGATTGCCAGATTAGATAGCCGGTCTTGACTCATTGTATTTCGTAAGTAATTTTTTATTAATTTTAATTTTGAAAACGTTCACTCTGCTGTTGCTACCGTTACGGGAACGGTAAGAAATATCGTACAGGCTGTTACAATTTCAGAAAAGCTACTACTTGATGAACAATTATCAATTAATATAAATTTTAAGAGATCCTTTATCGAATTAATTTGGGTTAGTTCCTCGCGGAAGCATTGTCGAAAAGATAAAATTTGAGCAGAAATTGCTTCTGTAATGTCATTTTTGTATAATGTGTGTAATTTTTGTGCCATTTTAAATAAATCATCGTCTGTACCTGTACTGTTAATTAATATATCTTTATTTAATATTTTGAATGTTTGATTTATGTGACAGAGACCTTTAGATCGGTTTTCTAATTGCAAAATTAAAATATCCAGTGTTTTCAAAAAAACAGTTATTCTGAAATTTTCTTCATTAGTTTCAATGCACTAATGATTTTTGGTTTCGTCGAAAAATAATTTTGGGCGAGACCTCCGTTTTTCTGAAAACACTGGACTTATTCCCCATTTTATCGCTAACTGCCAGGCTTCACTTATAACGCAATGAAACTGCTCCCGCAGTTCCTTCATATTTCGTAAGGCATTCTCGAATAATTTTGCAGCTTCACTAATACTTTGCGATTTTTTTTGAAGTAGTTTTGACAGAAGATCCGTGGATTGCAAAATCTTTGTTTCAAACACCACTAAAAAAACAGTTTCAAATTTTTCTAAAAAGTTTTTAAGTGATTTTGCTTCAACAATTTCATTTTTTATTTTACTTGTTAAAATAATTTTTGAAAGTGTTTTCAATATGTTTAAAAAATTAAATCGTAGTGCATGTAAGGTATCGTGCCTAGAGGACCATCTTGTAGGCACTAATCTCTTTAATTTTATTGTATCGCTGACTTTGTAAGTTGGGTATAGCAATCCCCACCTTAAAATACTATTACCAAAAAACAAAAAAATTCTTTCATCAAAATCAAAAAAGTTTCTTACAGTTTCAATATTTTTTACGGAATCATTTAAAATTAAGTTTAGATTATGCGCAGCGCAGTGAACATAAGGAGCGTTTTTAACTTTTTTTGAAATTATGGCTTGAACGTCATTATAAACGCCACTCATTTTTGCCGCGCCATCATATCCTTGGCCACGCAGTTTATCTATACAAATGTTTATTAATTTATTTATTTCGGCAATTATTTTATTGCTAAGTGTAGTTGCAGTTTGCAGCTTTATAACAGCCAAAAACATTCCAGGGTTTTGTGAATTTATTGTTTCATCGTGCGCTCGGAACGGCATATTTGTAGAAGCTAGCAAGAGTGAAACATCAATGATCCGTCCTAAAACTTTGCGCCAAAATGAAATTTCTTCCCGAATTATAGATTCGTTTTCAAAATCAATAGTTTTATTTAATCGCGATTTGTCGTAAATTGCACAACATTGATTGTGCTCATTAGTCGCTTCATGGCTGTTTATAGCCCGATTTAAATGTATCCAGTCATCAAAACCTAAACTAAGACAAGTTTGCTTTTTCGAGAACAACCAACAGGGTTGACAATAACATTTATTTAAAATTGTAGAATAACACAACCACATTCGTTCCGTTGTAAAGCCGACTTTCGAAGTTGTTTTGTAGTAATAATCAGAAAAACACAAGTTATTTTTGTCTTTGAGAAAAGGGCCACTAGGTTTACAAGGGCCATTGGAAATAATAAATTGTTTTTGGTCATTTGTTAATTCCCCAAGAAAATGTCCACGGTCAGTTACATTTTCAATGTTTACTAGAAATTAACACAGTTAATGCATTAAGCAATAATTAAAAATAATATCAGTTCTTACATTCTTTGGAAATTGATAAAGTCTCTAATTCATGCTCAACGGTTGCTGGCGAATTCGGGAATTCCAAGGCTAAATTATTAAAATCAAACATGAAAATTATATACTTATTAGTGTAAAGACAAATGACAAATTTGAAGTTTGGGAATAAGATTTATAAGATAGCTAAATAAAATAAATAAATAAACTTACCAGCGATTTCACTGATTATTTCGGTCATTGCAGGGGTACAACTAGAAGTTGAGGGTTTACTCGGTTCAACTTGGCTACTATAACTAGTAGTAGCAGTACGAGAAGTTGATGATTCATCAGTTTGATCACATTTTTGATTAAAAAATTTATCAATTTTTGGTAGCTTATTTTTTCTTTCATCTGTTTCAACTTTTTGCTTGCGTTTAGCACTTCCAGACTTATGTTTGTACTGGTTCATTTTATACAAAACACTAAATAAAAACAAATATAGGTACGAG
The DNA here is from genome assembly GCA_935421215.2 of Melolontha melolontha. Lineage (NCBI taxonomy): Eukaryota > Metazoa > Arthropoda > Insecta > Coleoptera > Scarabaeidae > Melolontha > Melolontha melolontha. The sequence goes on along the minus strand of OW285241.1, from coordinate 61,081,965 downwards.
ACAATACCGTTCTATCACGGCGTTTTAACTTAAATAAGATGAAAAATGATCGTTGCGGGTGCAAACTGCAAAAACAAAGAAGTGGGTTTTGGGGTTTTCCGCTATTGCCAAATATCGTGAATTAGCAGCCAGCATAAGCCGGATAGAAGTAATAAAATTAGCACCCTTTTTATAATGCAAAGGTTATGAAAACCATTGATAACATCTCGCCCGATTTATATACAAAAGACACCGAACGCATTGTTTAATAGTACTATTAGCTACTCTGGCACTGCCGTTACAGCAGTTTTGTTTATCGCTTTAACTTTAACTCATTTTTTAAATGCACAATATTTTTATTATTGAATCACAAATATGTTTGGACTCATTCATATATTTTTAAATTACACTAAAGTGCAGTTTTTCTCGGACGTTTACTAATTATAGAAAATAGGAGTGATATCTCTGATGCAAGACGTGTAGAAAAATGAAATTGTTTTCAGATTGTACACAAAATTTTTAAAGTGTAAACTGTGTATGGTTTATAATTTGTATAATAGTTTATTGATAGGATTAGTGGGCACCGAAAAAGACCTACGGGGTCGAAATATAAGCGTATAAATAACTTTGGGATTTATTTTCTGATTACTCAACGTTGGAGAAATAATGCACCCATTTAGTGAAATATAAACATACATTATGTACAAAACTGTTTGGCGCATTGATTCTTGTAAAAAAACGAGAGGTATAAAAAAAAGCGCCAGAGAGGACCGGGCCCTATCGAGGTCCGGGCCCTGGTTCCGCGGAACCCGCGGAACCATGTTCGGTACGCCACTGGTGCATTTGTATATTCCACCCTTCCATCTTTTGGCCTTGCTTCTTGGAGATGAACGCTTTTCTACTTCTAGCTTGCGAACCTCTGGCGACGGACGTACGCAGTGTCTGAAATGAAATGAATTCACATTAAATTTTAAAAAAATATTCAAATTTATCTATTCATTTGTATACCACAGAAAATACATTTGAACTAGTACAATCTATACAAATAATAATAATTTTTGGTAAAAATAATAATCCCAGTCTTGAACATGTGTACAGCAAAGCCAACACAAAAAACCGCGAAACGCACAACACAATACCCAAGTATGTTGCGATTTTTATGTTGTATAATCCCTCTTATAAATCACACTAATAGCATATGGACAAATACTACACATAATTTCTATAATCACCAGAAGGAATGGGAATTGTTTCGTCATAAAACAAAATTTCTTATATTGTATATATTTATAAGTAAATTTAGCATAAAAGAGTTAAAGTATAACATTTCATGAAACGGATATGCAAAATACATATCCGTAACTGTAAACAAGGACAAC